>OX595849.1:15000061-15562561 GCA_951392215.1 Epirrita christyi
CAAAATGAATATCTTCAATTCAACAAAATATAGCACAATCATTCTTATAGTACTCTATAACATTCATCAACAGATACGCTAACAAATCAAAATGGCGACATCTGCGATCGATCAGCGCTTGCTGACGCGACGGCCCGTCAGCATTTTGCTGACGCCGTGCTCCAATGTATTTCAGTATCGTGAGTTATTTATAAGAATTTATTGCTTCGTGAGGAATCTTGACTTTTCATTGAAATATATTCTTTAGAAAGTTTTTTGACCAGAGAAGGGTTGAGGTCGTGAATTAATTTCATTTTATTGAATTTTTGCACAAAAGACAGAAATTGAATTCCATTATGCCAAAATAAATACGAGTACTTTACCCTTAGCATGATTGCTATTGCGGTACTTGTACTTGTGACTTTAGGTAATTGAGACTCGCATTCTGTCAATATTTTTGAAAATGCAACGTTAAGCCGGGTCTGCAACCCCTGTCATGGCACAGTAGACCCAGCTTTAGATTTCAATGATATTGCTAACTTTTGTATATGCTTTGAGTCTTTTTCCAGTTCTCCAAAAGTCTCCCAGTTCATATCAAAATTCTAGGAAAGTTATAAACCAAAGCCGCAGTTAGATGTTTGTACTCTGGAAACTGTTTAGACATCGTCTTCAGTTTATTACTCTGTTCTCAGAGTAGTAACAAGCAGGAGCTTTGAGAACAGGAATCAAAAAGTTTGAACGCTCTGTTATTTGCCTTTGCATTTTTTAGTTCAACCATATTTAGAAACTTTATCGTTTTGTCATTTTAGACAAATGACAGATTGTGCTTTGCCAGTTTTTATTTTTCCCTGCATATTTATGTGTAACGAAGACAAAATATCTGTCAAATACGTCAATCAAGCAACTAAAATAACATAAAATATAATACCCAACAGTCACATACCCATAGTCCTGATCCCACACTAAGAATCCCTGTGTCGTCGGTATCAGGAACTAAGAGTACCATGTACCCACTACACCAGAATAAATATTTGCAGATCATGCAAACATTATTTTGTCCTGCAGCGGGAATCTAATCCGCAACTTCTCGTATCTCAGCCGGCTACTCGCCCGCCGCACCACGGAGGTTGTTCAACTATAGTATAGTTAAAATCTCGCTGCAGACTTGGTCATAAATCATAATCGGAGTAGGGATGTGCGCTAGTTGCGCGCGCTCAAGGCCATTATCGATAACAGAATCATTAAAGTTATCACGTAAACATACTGCATTCATTAAGTATGCAGGTTAACTAATGAGTACTAATGTGTTTTTACGAGACTTCCTTCTCGTAAGAACACATTAGTATCCATTAGTTAATTCTATAAACAGAAGGTTTTTTAACTACTAACGCTGACACTAGAGCGAATATGACGTATCCAAACGAGCTAAAAAGTCCTTTAAATGTTGCTTACGCTCGAATTGAAAGTTAGATAGATTCTATAGCTCTATAGCTAGGTCACTACAACTGCCAGGTTCAGTTTTATTATTCAGTCTCGTCTCGATGACGAACGCTTTATTACTACAAAATGAAATCGTAAAATCGTATCCAAAGTTTATTTTAGTGTTTGCGTCTTCAAAATGGGTATTATTTTGTAGCGAAAATAAATCGTCAAATGAATTATCAAATAATGTTAAGAAGTAAAACTTGATCATTGATTAAATCGACTTATTGACGATTCCACTTTGTGCACATTTTCCTCGTCATCGATGACCAAGTAAACGGTGAAGAAAAACATGAAGAGGAAGCTGGAATACCAGCATTCTTCAAGATATCTATATAAAATGATAATTTTAGAAATTTTATGACTTTTCTGTCATTTTAGCTTTAGTTTTTAGTCTTATTTTAATTTTTTTACTACCTATTTCATTTTTCGTTCTTTTTATTTTTCCTTTGAGTACATTGTGGTGAATGCTAGAACACCTTTATTGTTGTACATATCAGAACTTAATTTTATTCTTGTATTTTTCATAATGTGTAATATGTATGATGTGTGTGTTTTCAATAAATAAATAAATATCTGAAGCCCAATTCTTCTAAATAAAAATCATAAATAGTCAAAATAAAATTCGGATTATGTTCCGATCTAGTGTTGATGTGTGAACTAACAATAAAACGAAATGATATTATAAAAATAATATATTAAAATTTGACTGAAACTTGGAACGAACACAAAAATTAGCATAAAAATTATTACCAACCTTTTCTTTTTTTTTGCCAAAAATATTGGTTAGCATTTGAGCATAATAGAATTGTCTCTCTTCACTCTTTCCAATAATGTATAACACACTATCTTACTCTAATCTACGATCGCCATGACCATCATGATGGTGGCCATGTTTGGTGATGCACCAATCAAAATTGAGTTTGAAAGTTGATGGAAAGTAGACTAAATTGTTATTTTGAGGAAGTAGAATATCAATTTTCAGTAAATTAAAATAAATAAATAAAAAAATTAGGAGATTTGGGACTTCTTCTCCAACCAGCACTGGGCCTGAGCAGTAAATGACGACCAATTCTCAAAAAAAGGCATTATTCCTCTGCTTCATACTTTGCTTACTTTGAAGACAAAAATATGGTATAGCATTTTACCAGTCTAACTGTACTTCCCAGCAAGCAATATTTTTGCTGCGTCCGTGAAACTTTATAAACGGCAACCGGCATGGGTTCCGCTGGTTCGCTACCTGTCACAATAATTACTCCTGACTCTGACTCCACGATGTGGACGCACGCGATATTACGTATAACGCGGTTAGTTTATAGAATCAATGCAAGAGTACTAAGTGAGTAGTGTAGTATTTTTCATGTGGGAAAATCAAAATAAAAGCACTCTAGAAAACTCTGTCTAAGTTTTTATGGAAAAACGATTGAGTTAATTATTAACTATAACTTGACCTGTGGCATTAAAAAATTGCTTGTACGTCTAATTTCCACATCGTCTAAGATATAAAATTTCTAAAATTTTTAATATTTAGGTGGCCTAAAGTTGAAATAACTAAGAACTTCTTAAAATAAATTCCCACCAGGGATTAAACCAGGGCGTTCCGCTACTATTTTTAAAGATATTCAATTGAATACTTAAAACCTCTTCAATATTAACAAGAAGTAATTACCTCGAAGCTCCACCACGTGTCAACCCTAGACCCTGGAGATATAACAAGTAACTCCAAGGAAAGGATGCCAAGTGTCCAACTGATTAATATAGAAAGCAGTTTGTCGGTGCCTGTGTAACTGCGCTTACCGGTACCTAGTTGCTCGCTGGTAGCGGCTAGCCATCAAAGAAGGTGCCGAGCGGGGCGGAGGCGCCGATATGCATATCACCACGTGGCGCACGTGAACAGTTTTGACTAGGTCGGTGACGCGTTTCATATAACCACGGACTTAGCTACCTAAAAGTCATACTTACATGTCAGACAAGTTCACTGACGCTATTGATTCGGAGGCATGGAGAAAGAGAGAGAGAGAGAGAGAGAGTAAACATACACAAAGTATTCCAGAAAAAGGCCACTGCTTACTCAAGAGGCTTTAAAATGTACATTCACATCATCATCAGCCTATGTAAGTCTATTGTTGGACATGGCCTTCTCCCAATGCGCGCCAATTAGCCCATTTTTTGGCTCCACTTTCTCACAGCCGCCATAAGTAGGTCGTCGTGCGATGAATGTCAAAACTGCTTTCTACGGGAATGTCGCCAAGGGATGCCAACTGTTCAACTGATTCGGAACCCATTTGAATTTGTCACTAATCTAAGTTATAATGGCGGACCCTCGTCACGGAGGCATGTCGGTATTGCTTCCGCCAAATGTCAATATCTAACTTGTGCTTTTGTTTCTCTGAGTGTAAGCGTTTTTGAACAATGAATGGTAATTACTAATCGTTATAAAAGTTCTTTTTGTATCCCGCGACGAACTTGAACCCGTATTGTAAACGTTTCATTTGATACTGACAATTTCGGTTATTCAAAAAAAATTCAGTTTAAAAACCGAACTACACCAAGTAAAATCCACGACGCAACTTAATTCCAGTTTTTATTAATAACCCTCCGACTACAACTGTTAATTTGAAAGCCTATAGAATCGTGCATTTGGCCTTAGCCTTTCTACAATAGTTTGACACTTGTTTTCCGTTTTTGTGGAGCCTGATTTTAGTTTTGAATCTTTTAATTTTACAACTTTTGTTAGAGCAGTTATTAGTGTGATTTATATTATTGGAGTTTACTCATCAGGTCCTTACATTTGATACCAACTCATTAAACTTATATTCAAAATCAAATATGACAAGCGATTTTCAACTTTAAGCAAAGCCGTTTGGATAAACAGTTTTTATTTTTGGATGTTTGGATCTTCGGATCATGCCTTAAGAGACAATAAACTGAGTTTTACTCAATCAATAGAAATCAATTTAACTTAAAGGAAGTTAATTAATCTCACAATAGGCATTGTGCCTTTTCATTTGGACGCAACTTTGTCAAGAATGCGCCGAATCACTGACAAATTGCTATTGTCTTTGCCAAAATCTATAATTCAATGCTTTCTTCAAAATGAAGTCGTTTCCACTTCATTTTGAGAAAGCATTCAATTACTAGGAAGAAAATTGTGATGATTTGGACCAAGTGAAATGAATAAAACCGATAACAGACTGTTAGCATGTTACATTTGGCCCAATGATTTGGGACGAGCGATACAAACTGGAATGGCTCCATGAATGGAATCTCTGGCGAAGCGTTCTAATTCCTTTCACCACTCTGGTTTCTTCGCAATTAGTCACTAGGCCCTTTTCCGGGACACCATACCTCAATCTCTCTCACCTGCATCAGGACTCTGACCTTCGTGACCAAGAAAGAACCAGTGACAAGAAGTTGCAGTAGTAGTTCTGGTTTTGTGATATTTTTCGAAAGTGTCGTTCTATTTTTATGTCGTTTCAATACACTGTCGTAATATCGAAGCGTGAATCATCATCATCATCATCAGCCTGTAGAAGTCCACTGCTCTACATAGGCCTCTCCCCTAGAATGCCACGATGAAAAATCTTGAGCCGCCTCCATCCACCGAGTTCCTGCCACCATTATGATGTATTTAGTCCATGAAAATGTGCATACATACTTGTTTTTATTCGGTCTATTTTTTTTTTCATTTAAACAAGTGATTCTTTGGTCAACTCAGCCCACACCAAATGTGCGGTAAGTTAATTAAGTTCTATTCACTTTTACTGTAAAAATAGACGTGACTAAGTCCTTAACTTTTTACCACCCTTGAAGAAAATTGATGTTGAATAAGATGATCCCGAGATTTAAAGTGAAACTTGAGCTATAAATAGTAAAGGTTGATCGGTGACTGCGAACAGACATCCAGATTTTTAAACTTTAAAATGGATGGTAGACCTTTTAGAAGATATTATTAATATCGTAGTGGGGACGATGGCTACTAAAAAAAAATTTAAGTTTTAGTAAAAAACTTCCCGCTCGTCCCCAGTGGGGACGAGACGTGGGGACGAGCGGGAATAATCCATTATAAGTACTTAAATTATGAACTGTATGAAACGTAGAAGTTTGACCTTAAGAGGAGGTTATCAGCAGGGTGCTTATACAGGGCGTCCCACGGATATGCCACATGCAGGGAAAGTACCTTGAATATTGTAGATGGAACATTTTACTAAAGTAACTTTCGTGAATTATATCACCTATTAATTATATTCCTCGCACTCACGTGCGAGGAAGGACGCGGAGGGATTGTAGCGCGGATCCTATACCCACCCTGATGAAGACCCTCGATTAGGGTCGAAACCTGTTGGTGCTTCCACCAACATATCGGTACGTGAAAATTTCCCGTTTTTACAAAATGAATGGAACATTTTACTGAAAGAAGACATTATTTGAATTGAAAAAAAAAATTAAACTGCATTAATAGATATTTAAATAATTACATGGTTGAGCCGGTAATCGAACCCGTTACAAGAGAAAAATAATCACCTGTAGCTTTATCATACCGATCGAAAGGCTTCATCATAAGGATTATTTTTTGCTAAATAACATAGTGTCAGAAATAAAAGGAAGACCATGAATTTTAAATTTTTGAATACTAAATTAATCAATTTATCAAATGTTTAAAATGTTGAATAGGTACAAAGTCGCACTCTTTTGATTATTCCGCTCCCTGTCCATTTATTGATCTTGTTGTGGTGGATATTATATTTAGAATAATACGTCTAACTTCTGCTTGTAGCTCGTGGACACTTTCATACTGGTTCTTCTCAAGTGGGTACATTTATCAGTAATAGGTACTTATGATAATGTCAGTTAGTCAGTTGTATGTCCTTACTTCAATGTCAGCTTTTCATTTTCTGAACAAAATTTATCATCAAATGTTAAAATTCTTGGTCTTCCTTTTATTTCTGACACTATGTTATTCAGCAAAAAAATAATCCATATGTCAATTTTGAAAGCTTCATAGCCTTTCGATCGGTATGATAAAACTACAGGATGGTTATTTTTTTCGTGTAACGGGTTCGATTCCCGGTTCAACCATGTAATTATTTAAATATCTATGAATGCAGTTTAAATTTTTTTTTAAATTCAAATAATGTCTTCTTTCAGTAAAATGTTCCATCTACAATATTCAACGTACTTCCCCTCCATGTGGCATATCCGTGGGACGCCCGGTATACACCCTTTTGTATGTGAGTGAAGTTTGCTTCTATTCTGGCTATTATTTCATCAATCTCCATGAACTTTTTTACACATGATCAGTTCACTAATTGTTAAACCAGTGGTGCGTGAGTTTTTTAAATATTAGTTTTTTTTAAATTTATGATTTGGTAACCATACTAATTTTATAAAAAACTAACGCACCACGTGTCTAGATATTAGTGTACTGATCATGTGTACAAAGTCCCTTAAATTTTAAGGGGCGCTTAAGATGCCCGTAATTCTCTTTGGAAAATTATGATAAAACTCCATCTTTCTTTATACCTTATAATAGTAACTTATTAATAACCGTGTCAAAATATCAATTAGCTCCATAATAAATGGTGTCAATCAAGTTCACGCGGCGAAAATTCTGGAAATGTCTAACTTGTAATATTAATGAATATTGTTTAAACTTAGAGAATTCCAGCCTACAGGTGTCTTATTATAACTTAATTCAATTTACTTTAAGGTAGTGAAAGAAAATGGAATAACAAAAACTTTTTGAAACAGAGGTCACGTTCACAGATATTTTAGTTTCTGTATTATAACGAGTAATTCGGGTTTGTCTAGAAATATAACCTAAGCTCTTATTATAGAGCTAAAAGCTTCATAACACACTCTACATTTTCCATGTCCTAAAAAGCATAATTTAAATATTACATATTGCGCAAGTGTTAGTGCTGAAGCTCTTTGTTCCACCGTTTTGGGTATATTGTCATGAAACACACGTTCCGGGCTGAAATCTTTATTAATATCATGGGCTAGATTGTATCCTGCCTGCCTGCTAGCCCTCTTATGTGACCACTTTGCTTACTTATCTACTTTTTGAAAAAACGAGCATGATCCTAGCACTGAAAAATTCTAAGCATGAGTATATTACGAGTATATCATCAACAAAACTGCATGGATTCCTTTCACTATTTTTTTTTTGCTTGTTTTTCCTTTCAATATCAGCCCAGAATCGGCTTAGCCTAGGCTATTATTGTGCTGGTCATAATTTTTGCGTAGCCAAGTTCTACGAACCGCAGAACTTGGCGAAAGCCTCTCCACAGTTTATTAGTCTTATTATTCGGTAGTGCTTACAAGAAATAAATTACCTGAAGAACATTGACCGCGCACGGGAAAAGAAAAGTCTAGAAAGCGGCCTCGAATCCAAAATAAATGAATTATAAATTAATAGATAATATTGTTAAACGTTCCTAGTTCAATTAGTTTATATTTGAGATCAGGAACGTAAAATCTAAAAAACATAAAATATTAGCTTTTAAGAGTTATTTTTAGGGTTTTGTACAGGAAAAACGAGACTCTTATTATGATCACTTCGTTGTATGTCTGTATGTCTGTCCGTCTGTCTGTCTGTTTATCTGTCTAGATCCTTTTTCTCAAGAATGCGTGCTAGTTGATATTAATATCAAGTACCTACTTAAGTCTGCAATCCCTCTGAGCTGTGAAAAAACAAACTTCTAAGTCAACGCAATTAAAAGATAGGGAATCAAACCCTAAAGAGTACTTCCCGTTGACCTAGATTCAAGAAATTTGACTAAAAGAAAAATTGAGAATTTGAGAAATTGAAGAATAAAATCTATAGAATAAGAATTTGGTCTTATAGAACAAGTAAAGGGAAAACATCCAAAAACTGAAAAGTTGTAGTTACATCAAAATTTACCTACTAATTAAGATGTAATCACCAAAACTGTCAAAACTCTTTTTCTAAAGAATAGGTAAAGGTATCCACATTAAATTTATGCAAAATATAAATTTCTGTAATTTTATAGTGCAGTACAAAATCAAGCTTCTATCACAATGCATTAAAAAAATATAATAATAATAATAATGTCGTTTATTTCAGTTTTCACACCAGCAGAGTTTAAAAAGATAATGGTAATTAATATCTCACGGTCGCGGGCGGTGCTCATGATGAAGAGGCTTCTGAACTTAGTCTCGCAACGTCAGCAAAAGTGACGAAAAACAGTGGCAATTAGACGTTTTTTCAATTTAAAATGAATATCTCATTTTTGAATAGAAATCGCAAAAAAGAGAAACTTCTAGGGTACGGGTACGGTCTCCAATAACCTCACAATCCTGAAATATGGAATGCTGGGAGTCTTTGTGGCACAAGTAAAGGAAAAAAGCTGAGCAATTTTAACTTTTTTACCCCTTAAATGGAATGGTCAAGTTTGTAGGGAAAAGTGGCTGAAACTCAAAAAGGGACGATTTCGAAATAATTAACCTACAAATCGGAACCCTCACGAGTGCAAGTCTCGCACTTGTCTGTTTTATTAATAAAATATTTAGATTCAGCAACCATAAGCGCGTGTGGTCAACATGGACGGGTGGCCGTTAGTTTCTCTGAATTGGCAACGTCAACGTGTCTCGCCTTAGTTTGACTACAAATAGGTAAGCCAACATACCTATCTAATTGTATAACTGTGTTCAGTCAACACCACCTACACATACAGCTTCCTAGTATTACAGATGTGCCGAGCTTGCTACCTGATTCTTCTGGGCTTGGTTGCGCGAAATTGCTGTAACGATTTAAAATGGTCCTTGCGATTACAATTTTTGACTGTAGGTATCTATAATATCTATAAAATTCTAAGAAATATACCATAGATTCGTATGTAGGTACCTACGTATTATTGTTATTAGACAAGATTTCACATATCTTTATTCTTTCTTGTCAACCCAGGTATAATTATACTTAGTGATATTGTGCGAAATCTTGCTTTTTTTAGTAACAACAAACTATGTTAACAAATAACTAACGGTAACTACTTTCCATCTGGTGGGCCGTATGCTTGTTTGCTTGACAAGTAGTATAAAAAAACTCATATACGTAATCTCAAATAAAATAAAAAACTTCACTGAAGTGAGATTATTATTGAGCTATACATTCAAAAAGTTTCCAAGATAATCCATGAAAAGTTGAATTCATGGATGGCGCCCATACATTCGCGGTTAAAGTTCTTTGGTAAATACTAGCTTGAACTCAACTAACTAACTCGCTTGGTTCCAAAAGTTATTAGAAGCATAATATTAGGCGCTTCTCAAAATCCATTCATACATTTCAACTAAGTGCGGAGGCACCGCTAAAGCCTTGGCTTGGCAGAACTAGGGTGAAAACGGTCCGAGTGCGGTGCAGTTTAAGAGCAGCACGAACCATGGACACTGCCTTTAACTATAAATCGTGGTGAATGAACAAATCAAAATCAAGTTAATGGAATTTTATTCATTGAAATCACACGGATCATGTTGAATCGTCTTATAAGTTAAAATTACTCCTGTTCCAACGCAACCAAGCCTAGATGAATCAGGCAACAAACACGGCTTGGCTTAATTTGATGATCCGTCTTACAACTAGCTGAGAAACATCTGTGTGGTGACTTAGAGCAGGGGAAGATACATAGTAAATGAGAACTTATGAACATTAGGAAGGTAGTCAAAAAAATAAAACACCAGCAAGTTTTTATAACACAGCACGCACACAACGCTTGATATACTTATAAATAACAATAATACAACCAAACTAAACCTAAATAAAACTAATTAAACCATGTAAATAGGTAGGTACCGATATTGCTAATTCATATATTAGCAGTCGAGGGGCAGAGCGACATCAGGCCACGCGGTTTTATCATTAATATAGTCATCAAGAGTGTAATACGCTTTCTTAATCAAATTTAACAACTAAGCACGTTGTTTTGGCTTAGCGGTACACTATTTAGTCTGTTCCCACTTCTGTGCGAGAGTTCTGTGAATATTTTTGTTCTGTTTGGGTTAATGAGTCAGCCGCTAGTTTCTGAAGTCTACAATACAATGGGTTTATTCGACCTAATGATACGTTACCCAACCGCGTCAGATCCGAGTTTTGCCCGCTCTGCATTATGTCTGGCCAAAGCATGAAGGGTCTTAAGGAAGTTTAATGAATCCTAATTAGACCGTAAATTTAAAGCCAATAGACTTTGCAAGTGTTTAATCCCGAAATGTCCAAGCGTTATTAATCTTTGCCCAGGGCCGGATTCAACATTATAAAGTGGGCTAGTGGCACAGAATAAATAATACCTAGTATGTACAGAAACGGGGATTTTCCATAATCACCACGCTTGAACGGGCGGATAAGTGATCGCGGTTTGGTGTAAAATACTCAGGCTGCCCATCTCCTGGCGTAATCCCTTAGTCGCCTTTACGACATCCACTGCAGGAGTTGGAGGAGTCCTATTCTTAGGCTGAAACTACCACCGTTTTAAAGTTATTTCCTCGTAAAGGTTATCTATCCGTCGTCAACATATAGTGCTTGTGGTATAGTGTGCTTCCCCGAGGAGTTGATTCCGTAATCGAGCTGACAAAATGTAGACGACTTGATATTTAGTTGACATCTGAAATGTTTGGTTTGTATTTTAATTCCCGAAGGAAATTCAACTTTTTATGAATAAGGTTTCTCTGTGTATTTGTTGGATCGGTAAAGATCACAAGAGTGTGTCCAATCGTGTTTAAATAAAGAAAATAAAGTTATTTAGCCAAGTGGTTATTGGCCCGCGTCTGAGAAAAAATCTAACACCGGGTTTACACATTCACACTTGGCACTCGTTGAAATATTTAACATGAATAAATAAATAAAATAAATAAATGCTGGATATTTCACAAAACATTATTTAGCCCCATGCTATAAGCAGAGCTTGTAATTGGATACTAGATAATTGATATATATTTATTATTTTTATTATACATAGAAAAATACCCAGAACACCCTGAACAAATATCTGCAGATTGTACAAATATTTGTTCCGAGGCGGGAATCGAACCCGCAACCTCCTATTGAAATGAAATATATCATTTCAATAATGAAAGTCTCAAAAATCTTATTACTGAAATATCAGAATTTAACAAATTTTAGTCATCTGCAGAACTCAGCCCGCTTCTGAAGACAATTTAATTGTGCCCCAGTTTTGTAACGTCCTGCAGCCGTCCTTGTAGTTACCAAAACTTTGCATAGGCCGTTTTTGCGTGGGTGGGATAATAAATGTAGGTATTTCAACCAGTCCGGAGGCAGACCGGAGCCAAGACGGAGTGGGACTAATAAAATGTACCTACTGATCCGATCCGGGCCGATCTCGGTAACAGGGCCGGATAGGGCTATGTTCGGTTTCATTGCTCAAGTAATTTGAATACCTTGAGGCCATAATTTACTTTTTTGCTGTACTTTAATGCCGACTTGGTGTTAGTAAGCAATAACGTCTGAATTTATGTTATTAATTTCAAGTCATGTTTGTGAATTCATACGTTGTAAGTATTATCACTTCACATCACACTTATTTTAAATGCAAAAGTTTGTGAGTATATTTGTTACTTCTTTAAGCTCAAAAGGCTTAACGGATTTGAGTGAAATTTGGAATAGAGATACCATATAAATAAAAAAATTATAATTATAATTTATAATTTTCTGAATTTGATGTGTTTGTGATTTGATGGATGGAAGATGATTCTGTCGGAGTGCCTGGGGTTCTGTGAGAAGAATGTGTGAAAGTTGCTGTTTGACATTATTTTTGACATTATGCTTGACGTTATTTTTGACATTGTTTTTATATTTGTTATTTTTTTTATTATTATTCTGTTTTTTTCTGTTGTTTTGCATAGTTATTTTTATTGTTAGTTGTTTTATTGAATAGTTGTTTAATATTATTTGATTGTGTTTAATTAGTGATATATTGTTTTATTTTAAATAAAATAAAATAGCCTTTATTTCTACTATGTTTAAAACTTAAATCTGAACAAACACTTAATTAAGTATTAACAATAAAATTATTTTTAGTGTTCTATATTTTTTATCTAATTTGTACCTAATTTACTTTTAATTTACATCTAATTTATATCTAATCTAATCTATCTAATATACTTATAGTATTCGCCTCATTGGCTAAGGCCTCCCCTAAACACATCCCTTTCCCGCGCCTTCCTCATCCAGTCCGGACCACATTGTAGAAAAAAAATGAAAGAGATACCATATCATAGGATATTTTTCATCATCATCATCATCATCATCAATTTTCATTATTGTTCACGCGGATAAAACCACAGGGCGCAGCTAGTAAATTATAATCTTGAGGAAACCGGCCCTTGAATCAAAAAATGTAGGCATCTGACATCTCTCAACTAGCGTTGGGCTAGCGTGGTGGATTAAAGCCCATTCACTCTCGTCAAGAGGGCTCCTAGTCCCAGCAGCGGGAACATTGTGGACTGACTATGCTTAGATTATTAAATAAATAAATAAGAACCAATAGTCACATACGTAAGATTCTCTGTGTTCTAGAACAAATATTTGCACAACATGCAATAATTTGTCCCGCAATGGGAATTGAACCAGCACCGCTCGCGTCTCAGCTGACTACTTACCCGCTGCGCCATGGAAGTCGTGGAATACAGTAGGTACGTTTTATGTTAATGGAATTTTTGACATGAAAGTGCATTCTTTTATCAGCTATAAAAGCTAATGTACAAAGTACCTACTCAAAAAAGGGGGAGTAACTGAGAAATTACCATATTAAAGCAAAATTAACACACTTTGTTGTTAAAATGTTTTTATAGCTGTTTTATAACTCAACAGTCGCATACTTATTAGCCATGATCCCACACTAGGATTACCTGTGTCGTGGGTTTCAGGAACTACGAGTATCATGGTACCATAACATCCAGACCCGGAACAAATATTTCCAGATCATACAAAAATTTGTCCGGCAGCGGGAATCGAACCCAAAATCTCTCGCATCTAAGAACGCTACTTGCCTTCGCGCTACAGAAGTCGGATATCTTAGTAGACTTCAAATAGAAATACTGTAAGTACTATCTTAAATACGGAACCAATAGAGTGATGTTTTTTATTCGTAACTTTACCGAGCAGTGTAGTGAAATATAGACAAGTTGATTTATTTAAATCGCATCCTATTATAGCTCTTAACACAAAGCAATACATCCTAAACCGCAGAAGCGTAAACAGAGAACTCCTAAATCCATTTACAAGCCATCGAGCCCGAGAGAGTCGCGAACAAACAAACAACTCGAAAACTAACGCAAATTGTAGATACTACCTTTTCTTACATGTCCCTACCTAGGGCTGCGTTTTCATACAAACCAGAAAACGAAATACAGACAGAAGGCCAAATTATCATTACGTAACAATTTCATTCAAAATCTGCCAGTGTTCTGCCAAAACTGACAGCACTTGTATGAAAATGTCACATTCGACATTTGTCTGGTATGTCATTAGAGACCTTTCGCATTTTATTTTATAGACAAAAACGAACACCGTTTGGTATGCGTAGGACTAAGCCCGTATTCTCGAATAAATCACTCCCTCACCAAACATCATCATTGATATTCATCAACATCATTATTATCATTGACGTCACCAAACATATGTTTATTAACCCCCCTGATCAGGGAACCAAATAAGTATACCAGTACCATTTCATAATGTACACCAGCAATGTGTGATAGTAATCCAAAATTTCAACCTATCTAGGTTTAAATTTGGCACAATAACTTACCCAACTAGTATCGACAGTGGCTGCCACATAACGTCGCCGCAATAAGAACATTAATTCATTTCCGGTTCCCTTTTGTAAAAATGAAAATTTTCTCCTCTGGGGATTTGCAGACGGGCGTTCTATTTAGAAATTTTCAACCTCATGTGCTACGCTCGTGAAATACCAAACATGTACGTCATTTTTTTAATGGCTTGATCTTTTTCCCCAACTTTAAGAAAATAGTAGTAGTAGTACTTAGGTCAAGCATTGAAAAACGTGTAGATATGACAACCTTTAAGTGGGTGAAAGACGTTCAAATTTAAAGTACGCGGTTTTTAAGATTGCGCACTTGCTCGGCTCGACTTCGGTGACACACGTGAAGCTTACTCACTCTGTTACTCACTCTGTATTGCGATGTCGTCGACAGAAGAAGCTTTGTACGAGCGGAGGCGAGTTACGAGCAAAATTTCAAACTTGTCGGATCGCCAACAAAATTATTTGGCAGTTTTAAAGTACGCGTGGTAACACACCAGCGAAAGAGGTCGTCGAGCCACAAGTTCGCGAACTTACTCGCACGTGTATCTCCCACTTTACCATATATCACAGCGTTTTAACCGCTCGTTTGCACAGTCTGCACCAACTGGGACCTGTATAATTGGAACACAGAATTTATCGGCGATCTCTGTTATCGGATTAATGCCCGATCGAAATTATATTTGCACAGCTAAATTAATTTACGGTGTTTGTTACGGAAATTAAGGCTGTTTGTTTACTGTTGCTTACCCAGCGTTTTCTAAGCAGAGGAGACCGTCATATAGCTTGATCAGCCTTCATAACGTTTTCACGAATCCAAAACTAGATTATCTGTTGAACCAAGATCACACCGGCTTAGAGCTTGTCCAGGTGAAGCGATTTATCCGCGATTGACGCGTGTTTTGCACTCGCGCGAGCGGATAAACGCGCGACTGCATGTGGACGGAATGTATGAAGCTCTATTATTTCACAAACGCGCGATTCAATTCACGCGAGTTGAATCGCGCGTAAAACGCCTCATCTGGACAAGCTCTTAGTTCTCAAAACTATTGGCAACTAGCTGCGCTCCGCAGTTCCACTTGTTTAGTCCAGTGGGAATATTGGGATAAAAGGTAGCCTCTATGCTAATTAAAGGTATAAGCAATTTTCATTCCAAATTTCAAACAAATCGCTCCAACTGTTTCAGCGTGAAGCAGCAACAAGCATACTCCTCCCCTCAGTGACCCCCCGTGGTATTTTCTAACCCCCCCCCCCTCCCAAAGTTTTCATGTAGTAATTCAGAAATATGGTTTTATATAATTTTTTGCAAACTGAAAGTAAAAAAATATATTTTGGCTCACGTTTGTCTATATTAATACGGCGCTTGCCGCGTGACGCCCAGAATGCGTGCTAAATACGTTTAAAAAGTGCCCATATTTGAATATAGCTCGAAAAAACGTGAGATTTTTCTAGAGGATATTGACAACGTGACGAAAACCTATGAACACCCCCCACCCCTGTGACCAAGCGTGGTATTTTTAAAATCCCCCTCTCAACAGGTCACGTAGTATGGGTACGTTCCCTTAATGGTGTGTGTGATACAATATGGTTGTAGAAATAAAGGCATTACTATAGCTCGAAGAATTAACAACTGTTGAAGAATAAAAGGTTTTCAAGATGCGACCACCAACCGGACGAGGCAGTGTAGGTAGGCCTCTCGATTGCTATGGACCAACAATATTTTTAACTCCCACTGAACCAACACTGCAACTACGTCAATAGTAATTACCACAATTTGAATTCTATAAATATTAGACATTTTTGTAACCTTTGCGCTGTTATTTTATTTTATTTTTATTTATTTAAAAGACCAACAGCTACAACTATCCTATCCTATCCTTCCTACTAATATTATAAACGCGAAAGTTTGTGAGTATGGATGTTTGTTACTCTTTCACGTAAAAACTACTTTGGACGAATGGATTTGAGTAAAATTTGGAGTGGAGATACTTTACGCCCTGGATTAACACATAGGCTACTTTTCATCATTATTAACGCGGGTGAAACCGCGGGGCGCAACTAGTTAAACAATATAAATTAGTTATACAAATTATATAGGTTTCTCTAAGTTACATATAAGACTTACGATAATTCCTAAAATTATCTTAATATAATATAATTGAAGTAAAGTTTAGATTAGTTTAAACAGTTCAATACATTAAAGAAACAGTAAGTATATAATCGGTGGATGGAGGCGGCTCAAGACCGTTCGTCGTGGCATTCTAAGGAGGAGCCTTATGTCCAGCAGTGGACTTCAACAGGCTGATGATGATGATGATGATGAAGTATATAAAAGTAGGAACACAGATAATGGAGAATATGCGATATAGTACGAATGTTAGTTTTCTCACTACGATCGATTACGATTATGATATGACGGTCACCGCTTCTCAGGAAATCCGATCTTAGACCTGGCTCTGGTTTGTGCCTTGAATTGACTGGGATTTGTGGATTTAAGTACTTTGTCCTAATATCTTGAGATATTAGTAAGATCTAGGTCAGGTTTACCCTTAAGTTTGAAGACGGAATAATTAAGGCGCTTCTTTATTATACAAACTATGAACTGTATGAACTTACTGCTGAAACTTTGCCTGTGTTTATTATAATTTTCCAGTTTATTAAAATAGGAAAGTAGACAAATTGTGTCTCGGCATTCATAAAGTCTGATTTCATCAACCTTTGTCGCCAAAGATATTAAGTTCTGAACTCTAAGTACACTTGTCACACAAATTAGAAGTTAACAGTCGCTAAGAACCCTTCGCAATTCCTTTAGTTAGAAACACTTCTCAACAACTCGTGGGCCCGTATTCTCAGATTAATCAAGTCTTCGAGATGACGTCACATCTCGTGTGACGTACATACAAAATTATGGTTTTCATGCGAGATATATCGTAATTTTTCTGAGAATCAGCCCCCAGCTGTGTCACTATGGGCTCTTATAGTCATTCAGTTGAAAAACTATTCAGTACAAAGTATCGGTTCCGTGATGTCCGTTGCTATATTTAGAGGTACAGTAACAGAAGGTCTATAGACTTCTGCGATTAAAGTTATTCAACGATGGGGAATGTCAACGACGAACCGATATTTTGTACTGAATAGTTTTTGAACTGAATGGTTATAAGAGCTCATGGTAACCCATCATCATCATCATCATCATCATCATCATCATCATAAGCTCATGGTTTGGTTAGTTTTGCTTTGTAGGTACACCGCAGTCGTGGTAGTCGCAGGTAGCGTTGCTCATTTTGTTCCGAGGCGGGAATCGAACCCGCAACCTCCTGCGTCGCAGGCGAACCTTCACCCGCCGCGCCACAGAGCAGCCACAGAGGTCGTCAGGTACTATCGTATCGCCTGTGATGGATAAAGAACGCTCAAGTACCTATTTCCTACCAAGGTAACCTTTTACTCCGCGCTAATACTACTACACGAATCCGTGTCATGCTCACGAGCAATATTGGACCTTGAACGCTGAATTATACAGCTCAAATACATTTGACAAAACTGGATAATCAGTACGAACAACCAATTTCCAATTTTCAGTCAGTTACAAATGAGCCAAATTGAATCTAAACCCAGCACAATAAAGTTGATTATTAATTAAAAGCTGCAGTAAAATGTAAAGTTTGTAAGTAGTGACACAGGCCTGCTGGCATGAGCCCAACTGGCTCGCTACGTTATCGCGTATACGCAAAATGTACAAGCATTGATAAAATTGAACTGCATTAATAGATTGGGATTTTAGGCTTAATCAGGCCAGCTGTGGTGCAGTTAGAGTCAATAAACAACCCTCAACAGGGCCCAATATTCACCTAAACTAAGCAGAAAGATAGATCAAATTAAGTAGTAGTCTAGTAAATGAGTGCTCACATGGGGGGTGTGGATGGAATGGTCGAGAGCAGAAAGTTTGACTTCGGAACTTTGTTTGGACTAGTTAGAAGACATACATACTAAAAGTCTCCACACCTCTGACGTGAGCCCTAGGAGGTTGCGCACAAAGAAGGTCTCGTTTTTTGAATTTTTGGTTACATCTTGAAGACGATGATATAGATAGATTATATCTTTAATGTGAAAAAAACAAAAAAAAAATACAAAGTTTAAAATCAGAGGGCGGTGTTATCGCTTAAGAACAATCTTTTCCAGATAACCTATGGATGGAAAGAAACTATTTAACAAATAAGGACGGTGGCGTACATCTTAATGACAAGTACCTACACTAAAACAACTTGATATTCAAAAACAAAATAATAAATATAATATCCTACCAGTATTGATATATACATACAATATTTCACACTAATTCATCTTTATTTTTATGCTAAAAACAACGATGAATTAGTGTGAAAGATGTGTAAGTATAGTGAATAAATATAATAAAATTGTGACAAATGAAATAACATCAAATTTGAATTTACATAAGTATTATGGCTCCTACGCACTATGCCGGCGGCACAGCCGGCGGCTTTTGCCGCGCGGGTATGCCTATATACGGCCGCGGGTACACAGAATAGCCGCCGGCAAAACAACGTATGGTACATCAAGGTATGGCTTAGGCGTGGTGTGTCCCGACTAAGAATAGACCCCTCTCGTGGATGTAAAAGCCGACAAAAAAATTATTCTAGGGAATGATTACACTGAATGCAGCAAGATCCACCTGAGTTCTAAAAACAAATACTACGCGGGGTCTATTTTTTGGATGACCACGCCACTGTTGCAAAAGCAAATAAATTGAAGCAAAGCCTCAAAATCCACATACAGATCAAAGTCGCAATAAAATGTATTTGTATTTGCAAAAGATTGCTCTATCTAGGCTTCTAAAAGCAGAATACATATACTCGTATCTAGACGTTTATACTTGTACGTATTGGGTAAACGTACCAACTAAGTGGAAACAAAAACACAAGCAAGCAAACTGTTTGCAAGCGCTGAATACTCACTATTTGAGTTGTAAAGTTTGTGTTCTGCCTCTTTTCTGATAAAACATTTTATCCATAAATATTGAGAAGAATAATAAAAGTATTTTCTGAATTTGAGATGGTTCCCAACGTGTAACAAAGTTACATGTACTTATTTTATATGTAAAATTATCTATTAACATACCACATTAGCACCGAACAGTCACGTACGTAGTCTTGACCAACACTAGAACTCTCTGTGTTGCGGGTAACAGGAACTACGAGTACCATGTTACCATAACTACTTGGAGGTATATTTGTCTGACGAACCCCTGGTACCTATAGACGTACAGCACCCGCCGCTGTTCGCCTGTATGACCGCGACCGCGGGTACCCCCAGAGCTGACCACCGACCATTATCGAACCCGAATAATATTGACCATCTTGACCATTATCGTTGGAATTTTTCTAAATGTAATTTTTCTATGTTGTATTATAAGCTTGAGTGTATGGATTGGGATAAGTTGTATGATATTGATATTTCAGAGGCGGCGTTGACTTATTTATATGAAGTAACTAATAATGCTATTGACGATTGTACACCGAGAAAACGTTTAAATATACTTGCGAGTACTAATAGATCTCGTTATAATTATCCGGATTGGTACACGGCTGATTTGATACGCGATATTGAGCGTAAGTGGCGTTATCACAAATTATATAAAATATCTAAATCGGAAAGTGATTACGCAATATTTTCTAAATATCGTTCTTTAGTTAAAAAAAAGTTAACTACGACTTTTGACGCATACCAGGAGAGATTGCAACTTAATTTTGTAAATGATCCGAAGTCTTTTTGGGGCTTTATTAGGCGTAAGCAATCAAAGCGTGATAAAACTAGAGTTACTAAGGACGGTGTGGAGTTAAAAGATGGAGAGTGTGCTGAGTGTTTTGCCTCATATTTTCACTCCGTGTACAGTCCGATCCGGCCGAAGCTTGACCCGGGAGAGGCTGAACGTGTCGCGGGTCTGGGTGCGGAGTCTGCGCGGGTGCATGTTGGCCAACTTAGTGCTGTTGATTTGCGCGTCGCGCTTCGTACACTTAAGCCAAAGCATTCCATAGGTCCCGACGGTATACCTCCTTACTTAATTAAAGATTGCCGTGGGGTTTTGGAGAAACCATTATTGCACGTTTTTGACCGGTGCTTAAAAGAATGCCATTATCCGGACCGGTGGAAAACGACCCGAGTTATCCCGGTACCTAAAAGGGGGGGCGGAGCTGATGTGACTGGATACCGGCCGATCGCCGTGCTGTCGGCGTTTGCTAAGGTTTTTGAATCAGTTTTACACAAGTGTATCTATTCGCAAGTGAATGCGCGACTCACGAATGCACAGCATGGTTTTCGGCCAGGTCGGAGTACGGGGAGTAACCTGCTTTCGTTCGTGTCACATTTGATGCCAGCAGTTGATGCCGGGGGCAGGTGGACTCCGCGTACTTCGACTTCCAAAAAGCTTTTGACTCTGTCGATAATGACATTTTGCTTTCTAAATTTTCTGCGATCGGATTCACGCCGCATCGTCTTAAATTCTTTGCGAGCTACCTGGGTGACCGCAAGCAGTACGTCGAGTATGCGGGTTACAAGTCCAGCTCTTATTACACGTTTTCAGGGGTGAGCCAGGGGAGCAATCTCGCCCTGGAGTTCATCATTATGGTTAATGATCTTCCGGAGGTCGTGAAGGAGGCAAAGTGTTTGCTTTTTGCGGATGACCTGAAGGTATTTCTCACCGTAGAAGACACTTCAGATTGTGATAGACTCCAGCGGGATATAGATAGGGTGGTCTTATGGAGTGAACACAACAAGCTGCGTTTCAATGTAGCAAAGTGCTGCATGGTGAGCTATACTCGTGCACGCGCGCCGCTGCGGCATCTGTATGAGGTCGGTGGCGAGGTGTTACCGCTAGCGACGCGAGTGCGCGACCTGGGCCTTGAAATGGTACCCGATTTAACGTTTCGCAAACATATCATTAACATATGCGCCAAATCCTTCAGAAATATGGGTTTTATTCTGAGGCAAAGTACGAACTTCAATAATACTTTTATCATCAAAATCCTTTACAATGCTTTGGTTCGGAGCCATCTAGAAACGAACGCCTTAATATGGAATCCCCATGAAGCCAAGTACAGACTAATGATTGAAAAAATTCAAAATAAATTCACACGTTTTTTATACTTGAAGGAGTACGGAGTATACCCCTACTACCCGCTGATGTACCCGAGTTTATTTGTTATGGGTATGGTCGGGTACTGTAGACTGTCGGTTAGAAGGGATATGGCGCTGGTCAAGTACATCGTGCGAGTATTGAGTGGGCTCGTGCACCACGAGGAAGTGCTGGCGGCGTTGCGGCTGCGCGCGCCTGACGGCTGCGCGAGCGCGCGCGCCGCCGCCCCGCCTTGCTCTGCCAGCCAATATTTAGAACAAACTTACTCAAATTTGCCCCAATGTCACACGCCATCCGTTTAGTTAATGTTCTTTCGGAGAACAATGTTGACATTTTTCAGTACAGCCTGCCGAAACTCATGGAGATAGCGCAGCTTGTTTTGGAGAAAGTTGAATAGTAGTGGTGCCTGCCTATTAGTAATATTATAGGTATTCCCCAGTAGGTGCCTACTTATTTTTAAGCTTGCTTCTTTGTTTTTATTTTATATAATCATGTGCATATAACATCGCTTTAGGTCCTACTCTGTTAAGGTGTTATAATAGTTTTTAATAAATAAATAAAAATAAATAAATAAATAACACCCAGACCCGAAACAAATATTTGAAGATCATACAAACATAATGTCCCGCAGCGGGAATCGAATTCGTAACCTCTTGCATGTCAGCCGGCTACTCGCCCGCCGTGCCACAATAACAAACAACATAAAACAAATTAAACAACATAGCACAAATTAAAAACAAACATAGACTTAACAATTGCTTTAATAGGGCCCATATCATTAAACGGTACAGTTAAGAACTTAAATAGTTCTAGACACAGATGATTCTTAACCTACCAACTATCAATTTACTTTAATTAGCTGAACATGATAATAATATTAAGGTATACAATTCTGTAAATTATAATTTTGAAGATTTTCAGCCACTCGCTCAATAGTTCAAAGCAAAAATTAATTATAAACAACCTCCGGCGTTATTGTAGGTATTACGTTTTTTGTACCTTTCCCTTTTTTGTTATATTGACTTTTTTTTGTTACTCTTCTCTTTGAAGCCAAAAACCAACGGCAAAAGATGTTAATTAAATTATTAACATTTTAAAAGGGGCAAAGACTTATTTTTGTGAAGATAATAATTTTTGAGCAATTACCTAATAGCTCTTTTAATTAACTTTGCTATTTTTAACAAGTAGCGGGAAAACGACGGTATCTTAATTGAGTAATTTTCTGTTTTAATTTTAATTTCGGACAAAGTCTGAAACTATTTATCTAATAAACCTGATATCTGATATCTATATCTTAAAATTAAGAAAACAATGTCGAAGCATTTTTCCAAAAAAATATGTGGCAATACTGCTATTTTGTAAAGTCTTTCATGTTGATAAGTGAAAACTGTAACAAAAAGTGGCAACATTTAACATGTAAAAGTCAAAAGGTTTTCCAATTTATCTTTTAGCTGAGAAGCTAGAACCTGAGTTATATAGTTAATCATCCTAGGAGGTTCTTGTGGTGGCAGTAAAAAATCCAAATTATTTAGGTTTTATTAATATTAAGTAACCACGCCCAATGCAAAGATCTGTGGCTGTCTAAGAACCTGATTTCAAGTTACTTTTTAAGTTACCTACTAGTTTCCCGCCCGTAGCTGTGCTCGCGTGATATCAGCTAAAAATTAGCTTAAATGTCAAGTCTGGTATTCAACACCAATTTTTATTGAAATTGGTTCATACAACGGTGTAATCTAATCGACACAAACAAAAAACTTACGCGTTTGTAATAGGAGTAGAAAATAAGATTATGAAAACAGCATCGCATGTTAATAGACCAACAAACACAAACTCTTACCCTTAATGCATTCAACAAACAACATACATGCAAAAATTTATGAAAAAAATATGTAATAAATCATGTTGTTTCACATCATTATTTTTAGAATATTTAAACTGAAATTAATTACTACTCCTTGGTCCATAACGAAAACGGAAACGGGAGCTTAATTAAAAATTAATAATTCATACATTTAGATACATCTGGAGTGACACACTTTGTCGATAATTACTTTTAAATGATTAGTGTATCATCGTTTCAATCAGTAATTGAGTTGAAACTAATTGCTACACGAACCGGCAAGAAGAAATATTTTAATTATTATCAAAATAACAAGCTACATTTGAACAGTGGTCTACGGTGGCGTAGAGGTTAAGTCGTAGAGGATAGTTTCCCGTAGACAATGTGGTGTCTACGAAAAACTGTCAAGAAAAACTAATTTGAAAAGAAATTCTGGCTTTTACATCTTTAAAACACTAATCGGATTAATTAATAAAAAAATAATTTAATTTGGTTGTAATAGCAATATAATTATTTGGTTTGGTTCTATGCGCATCCGGGTATTGGAATCGAATTAACTGACGGTGGCCACCCCCAGGAAGGGGTCGGTCTGAGAGTTTTAGGATTTTACCTCTGGATACGATATTTTGTTATAATATTTTTATCTTATACTAATTACGCTTTTCTGGAATAAACTTTCATCTGCTATCTCCAGAAAGGGTGCAACCGTAAAGGGTTTTACCAAAGTAAAAAGTGATTAAATTATTTTCGACCTTATCTAGCTGATGTAGGTATCTAATACACCGAGATGCGAAAAAGTAGCATTAAACTTTTTCACACCGTAGGCAAATGTTTTTCATATTTTTTAAAAAATTATGTTTATTGCGGCAAAGAAAATAAAAAATGTAATAATGATTAGATTAAGATTAGCATGAATGTTACACTATAAGCTATAGTGTAACTAGGCAGGTAACTCAAAATTAGAATAGCTAAAGTAAGTCAAGTAGATCAAGTCTGCAGTGGGTGGCAACCTACATGAATGCACGAGGATGTCCACCAATAGGGATAAATGGCGAGATATCGTGAGGCGAGCCACATCTACCCCCAACAACAGTACTTCATGACGACCACGACCACTCTGTCAAGAGTGTAACGACTGAGAAGAAGAAGAAGAAAGTAAGTCACAATTTCGAGAGCCGTGTTGGCTCAGTGGGAGGTCTGAGAGCTGATTCTGAGTTTTTACAATTAAATGATATGTATGTCTGGTATAGGTGTAGTGAGGATTTTTGTATGGTGACACCGATGAGCGCCCCTAGCGTACACTCTGTGAACCTCATTTTCCATACAAAAATCCTTGTTACACTTCACCATACCTCCGTGTCAATTGCTTGTCCAAACTTAGAATCAGCTCTCAGACCCCACACTAATTACGAAGGATTAGTCTTCGTATTTCTGTGTTAGTAAAAGAGTTATTCCTTCCAGAGCGCTTAGAATGCTATTCTTATATTTTGTACTAAAACTTGACCAGTCTCTACAACTCTACAATCTACGAATGGGGCGCAGGATATCATGTTTTCTTTTCTACTCCGGTAGTGATATCGTCCCACGCAGGGTGGCAAAAGGAATTATTCAATTTCCGCGGCACCGCCCAATACCGATCAGTCCAGGTATAGGTTAATTAGTTTATAGATGGGACTAAACTTTCAGCCACAAGTAAATTATATTATAGTTATTGAGTGCTAGGTTGGTAATAGACGAGCTTTTTGGCAGTTTTTTTGAATTTTGTATCAACAAAATGCAAATAGAGTCGCTGAAAATTATAGCTAGTAACTAATTGTACTAATTTTGGTAGAAAATGTAGTATAGTTATTGAATTGTTTAGGGGCGAAGTCGATAGAAAGCGTATATAAGTTTTTACTCGGTGGCTATATGGTTGCGAACTTGCTATATGACTTGAAAACCAAAATAATTACAAAATATAATTTTTTAAATACAATTACAATTTTCCAATAAATTTTCTTATTGACCGCAAATCAAAAATTTTGGAACATTTAAAAAAAATATATAAATATTTTGAAACCAAAATTTGTACCATAACACAAACTTTACCATACAAAAACTTATTTGACCGAAATTCAGCTCACAACCTTGCCTTTACATCCATCATGTCATCGCTAACCTTTTTGTTGAGACCTTTGGGACATCATTATCCCCTATTATTTACCCGACTACTACTGCGGTACCTTTATCTACCATCAAACCATATAAAATACACTGTCTCAATTTTAAACCCAACAAGTACGGCCACAGAGTCTTTTTTACATTGGCTGTTAGAAATTATGTTTTTACTATTCTGTCGGTCACGTGCACGAGGTTTGTCGACAAAAACAGCTTTATTTCAAGAATAAAATAATTAGGTTACTAATAAAAGAACTTCACTGGCACATTCAGACGGACCGCATTTTTGCTGCATCGCCGTCGAGAAAGCGATCACTTACTTGACTGTAAACTTTCTGTCTGTTTGCATTATTGAAGTAATTCCAGGGGTTACATAACCTAGCTCTGAAAGACTAGAATATAATTTAATTGATTCAAAGCTTACGGACCTTTTAAAGCCTACGTTTTTACAAAAATGATATGGGTTTGGTTCGTTGTTTCATTATTTGCTATAAAAACATGTATTTTTTATAAAACTCCATATAAATAAATCTATCCAAAGTTAGTTGGAAACGTGGCGGTATTTTAGTTACTAGTTAGTGAGGATTTTCGGTTTTTCGGAAGGTTTTCTAATAATACGTGATGTAGTATAAAAGGTCCAGGGATTGATTCGAATTGAGGGCATTAGCGATGTTTTTTGCAATGTACGTGACATTTGGAAACTAGCTTGTGAATAGCTAGCTAGGAATTTCTTGTTCATTTTTGTTGTAGATGTACTACTAATCTGAGAATCAGAAATTGGTCCATGTCAGGTCGAAAATAGTATATTAAAATCTATTCCTCAATTACGACTCTTGTATTTTTACCTATTTTGGATTTGTTCATGGACAAAAATGTTTGGAATAACATAGCATAACAGTCAACAGTCACACACGTAGCCATGATCTCACTGTCGTGGATATCACGAGTACCATTGGTACCATAACACCCAAGCCCAGAACAAATATTTACAGATCATGCAAACATTTGTCCCGCAGCGGGAATCGAACCCGCAGCTTCTCGCATCTCAGCCGGCTACTCACCCGCCACGCCACAAGGTCGTCGCATATTATACACACTAGATAATAATAATATAACAATTCATTTGCCTTTCCAAAATAGAATAAGAACAATCAAGCACACGTATAAAGAAATATCGCATTGAATTCTCCAAGAATAGAATATATTCGTACAATACATCTCGTTCCGCGCAAAATTGCGAGCGTTTCAAGCATTCCGAATTTGCGTTTGTTCCGACCGACCGTGTCGCCAAGTGATGCTATTTTATCTACGTACGTATATTGGATTTCGTTTGTCGGTTCAGACGTGTGCGTGGAACATCTGCTTCATAGATGAATACAAAAGACCGTTGGTAAGGCCATCTCATTATCTACTGAGCATTTTTATTAATTTACTATAATTATCAGCGTTATATTTTTGATAGCGGACGGAGGTACTGTCTCGGGCGCCTATAAAGGTGAATAACCAGCGTTGGTAGGAAAGGTGTCTATTTTTAACTTGGATTAATTTTGATTGGATTGAGAACTACCTATTTCTGCCGCCAAGTAGTTGTATTTAGGTTTAATTTCACCGGCACCCGTACCCTTTAAGGTACGGGTGCCGGTGAAATTACAGGCACATAAAACTTTTCATCTTTATGTCTCAGGGTCGGCAGCGCGTGTGTGATGCCTCTGGTGTTACAGGCGTTCATAGGCTACGGTAACTTCTTTCCATCAGGTGAGCCGTATGCTTGTTTGCTTGCCAAGTAGTATAAAAAAAACTACCTACTGGATGTATTAAGAATGATGATGATGTTTCTATCCAACTTTCGTGTGAGTTTATTGCGGAGATTACAGCAACTTGTACGAAAATTTTAATGGAAATTTCATAAAGAAAGACTCCTTAAAAACAATTAATTTTGAATTTCACCTACGCTGTATTACTCGAAAACTGACTAATTCCCAAAAGCGAATATCCCCAACCCGTTTCCACTCTGGGACATATATTGCGGACTTTGAGGCATTCCCGGACCCGCCATCCGGAATCCTTTGTAAGACATGCTGTAATTTTATCCGGCACAAAGCTACAATTGCTGAAACGGCACGGTTGGATTAGAGTGATAAATTCTCGAAGTTAACATTTAACGTGACCTTTGGATGACATTAGAATGGAATTTTATTGCCCCGAAGAAAAATATGATCGGGCATATCAGGACTAAGGCGCTTCCCCACCTAGAAGTAACAAGGATCAATCTTGTAAATTCACCAACGAGTCCAAAAAGTTTATGTTGATGGTGAAAGGTCTTCAGGATCGACTATTGTAATGGGGGTGCCACAGGGTTCAATGCTATGTCCCTTTTTGTTTGTAGTTAACATTATCGTAACTATCTTTCTTTTTTTGTGAAAGTCATTATGTGACATAGTTCTGTTTGCTGACGATACTTCTTTAATTATGACCATTTAATCATGGCATAAGCACGATCAATTAAAATAAACTAAACATTCCAAAATTTCGATTAATGAAAGTAAGTGGGTCTTTTAGGGAGATTCTGAGCGGGTTCTATCTATAATAAACTTCCAGAAAATTAATCTATACTTCCTATTCAAAGATTTCAATCCTACATGAAGAATAATGTAATTAAGAAAGCGTATTACACTCTAGATGACTTTATTAATGATAAAGCCCTGCCCATCGACTGCTAAAATGGCAATTTGCTACATGCGGTAATTGGATTGTTATTTATATCATTATATTATTTGTTATTTATATATTTATATTAAGCGTAATGTGTGCTGTTTTATGACTTTTGACTGATTCTCTTTTGAATACTTACTTACGGTTAGCTCTCTTTTTCCATGTATCAGTTTCTCTTTGTTCTCGAGGCAAATCTCACCTAGTATAGTAAGAAAGATCATCAAATTAAGCCAAGCCGTGTTTATTGTCCTGATTTTTCTTGGTTTAGTCGCGTTGGAACTGGAGTAATTTAAGTTTAAAAGACGATTTAAGGTGATCCGTGTAATTTTAATGAATAAATATGTATTTCTTTGTCTTGAAATGGTCTAAGAAGATACCCAGAGCGAGACAAAGTGTTATCTTAGAAAATACTTATTGCCAGTGGATGCTCTGACTTCAAGAGATGACGAACGAGCAATTATAATTTGGTAGAGCATTTCATTAGACCAAAAATATCATTTTCCGGCATATAAAAAAAATTATATTAGGGCCAATAAGTCTAATGATTAGCAAAAATAACCGCACTATGAAAGCTAATCTTTGGATCTATCGAATTTTTTGGTTAGTTTTCATCGCTACGTCTTAATAAATTAAATATCAAATGAACTATATTTTAACCTTTCTATGACCGTGTCGTCTTCAAAGTCCTTCAATTCCTCGTGACTAGCTCCCATAAAAAGTGAGACATACTCTTATCTATGCGAACATAAAGTGTTTATCGCTAGATATTGGCGACCGGCAGGGGCGTCGCCTCCGGTCACCGGAAGCGACCGAAATGTGACTGTTTTGCCCCAGTAGGTACTTTGAGCTTGTTTTGACTAGGCCACAAGGGTCGAAGTAAAGGTCATATTCGATAGAAAATTAAAGTATATTTTCTTCATTAAAATCACAACGATCATTTTGAAACGCTTTCTAATATTTTTATATAATAGTGAATATTACTAGTGCGGTTCGCCCCGAATTCGTACACCCAAGTTGACTCATAGAACTCGCTCTTCACTCTACTGGTTCTTTCTTGTTCTGCCTCTGACAAACAACTTTACAGAGAGACTTTGAACCTTGTCCCCATGCGAGGTGAACTGAATCCTTCTTTATGTTATACCTCATTATCAGAAGCTGAAAGACGTCCACTGTTGGACCTTTCTGCTATAAAGGCTTTCTTTATAGAGTGGAATGCATGATAAATAGACTTAAGCCACTTTTAAAAGGTCATGTTGAGGTTATGACAAGTGTTAGTAGGCCCCTCGCCCTGAGGCTATCGTACATATATTTTTGCCGAAATGATCCCTACAATGCTAAGTTGTAGCAAATTGTTAAAATTGTTCCTCAAAAAAATCACCTTTTGATTAAAAAAATAAAAGTCTCGGCTTATAATTTTTTATCTGTAGTTATTTGTGTTATATAGGCTCCTAGCTAAAAGTTTGCT
The DNA here is from genome assembly GCA_951392215.1 of Epirrita christyi. NCBI lineage: Eukaryota > Metazoa > Arthropoda > Insecta > Lepidoptera > Geometridae > Epirrita > Epirrita christyi. The sequence goes on from OX595849.1 coordinate 15,029,641, forward strand.
TAATTGACGAAGAGGTTTTGAAATAATGAAATCAAATAATTAAAAAAATACGTTTACATTTATTTGACGACCTTCATTCATAACCATGTATATATTAAATATATATTAAATTTGGTGAACCTACCTATTTCTACTCTTATGTGATTATGACATTGTTTTAAATTGTTTTGACTTGTATTTTAATAACTAACATAAGTATTGTCCTGTAATTTTTATTCTTGATCTTGACTCCAAATTGCAGCGCCCTGACGGGGTTCATGTACCTACCTGACTAACAGTAAAAATAAGACCTATTACTAACTATATTGTATGTACATGTGAGCAATAAATAAATACAAATTCAAATACAATATATAAAAGAGCTATCAGTAATAGTCAAGAATGAAGTATACCTAACTATAGATGTATTAACAAACTTTGAATTCCTTTATAAAATTATCTCTAAACGTATTTCCAGGCGAAGCAACCTCTACTTAAACTCAAAGGAGCTGCTCAAAAGCATCCGAACAAGTAAATCATTCGCCAAATCGAACGATCCCAAACGAGTCTTGCGAAAAAATAAGTCTATTTTTTGGAAACGTCGAGTCATTGGAACATTAGCTGGCGTCCGAACACAGAAAAAATAAGGTAGGTTAGGTAGGTAGGTACAGAAATGTATACCCCGTCGACACTAGTGCAGATGTATGTATATTTACCGAAGGAAGGTATCAAAAACCATAACACATGTATTTTAACCTATTTTGTTTTTTTGATGCACCCTCAATCATGTTTTTGTTTAAATAACTACTAAGTAATAGAGTTTTTAGATATATATTCTTATACCTAGTAAATATGTAACAGACGTTTGGCATAAATAAAAATATTCTTATTCTTATTCTTATTCTTATGTATGTATTGTATGAATCTGTGACATTTGCGACCGCTCATACAACATTTGAGAAAAAAGTACGAAAGACGCCACAATTTTGCGAAATATAAATTTATCTTTCTTCTAACGTACAATACCAAGCTCAAAGCCTCTCCCCAAAGCACGACCTCTGTGGCGCGGCGGGCGAGTAGCTGGCTGAGATGCAAGAGATTGCGGGTTTGATTCCCACTGCGGGACAAATATTTGTATGATCTACATATATGGGTTTGGGTATTATGGTACCATGGCACTCGTAGTTTCTGATATCTACAACACAGGGAAAACCAGTGACTTTCGGGTGGTTGTTTAATGTTGTTATGAATAATTGAAAAATTTACCAGCAGGAATATCTTTTTTTTTTTTCAATTTTTATCCCATTTTTGAATCTCTTCAATCTGATACAGAAAAAGTACCTTCGAGACAGTCGTGCTTCATCGTTGGCTGCACCTTCGCTTACCATCAGGTGAGAATTTTTTTAAACGGTCTATTAAAGTTAAAAATGCTTGCATTCGAGTTATATTGAACGTGAAATCAGCTAAATTCAGCTCATTTTACACTGAAAGCCGATATCGCTGATATACAGAGACCTAGCATTAGTTTGGTGTCCGAGGGCGATGTTATCCAAGAAAGAATATAGAGTCGATCCATTCGATCCATAGACATAGGTTCAATCTATGTCTGTGAGTCGATCACAATCGTAACGCTGGGGTGAGTAGACGTTGGGGTTTTCCTTGGAATATTGGGAGTTCGTCAAAAACGTTTTTTGGTTTGGCCATTCGTCTTAAAAAATGCTATAAGCTGAGAATATTTTCAGCGTTATAATACCGTCGCTCACAAATAAAAGCGATCCCTCAAATCAGGAGAAAATATGACTTTCTTTTACTATATTTTTCAAGATTAAAGACAAGATTTAAAAAAATAACCAGTCTAGTTAACTACGTTACTTTTATTTACGTACACTCCGGGCCATTTTTCTAATCTTACTGATCTCTCTCCATCCAAAGGTTGCCAGGAAAAAAAATCGGTTCTAAGCGATAAGACCACCCATTGTACTTTTAATTATCGTGTTAAGTTTTGTTATTTTTTTATTATCAATACAAGTACAATAAGGTGTTTGCTATTCTATTCTATACTAACTCACTCGAAATGAAACAGAGCTATAACATAGACCGCAATTTTATCTTTACTCGTTTAGCAGAATAAACACTTCTTGCATATCTTTTGTCAAAGATGAAATAAGTTTCTTTTTATGTGATTAATGTTTTGGGTGACCAAATTGTTCTTTTAATCTATTGCTCAGGACTACCATAACTAGAGATTAGCAGACGTTTGGTAACCCTACACAGGTGAACATAATCCGCCGTCGCGTCGCGGAATCTGCTCGTTAAATTGAATGTGTGCCGTCGATGTGCAAATGCGACGCGATACGATCTAGCTAGAGGGCTTTCTACGCCCACATTCAAACGTTTTTGTTAACTGGTGGGTAGGTATATGTAATGTCTAATGGTAGAGGTCTTTGGCCTGCAGTAGGATCTAATAGACTGATTTTTTAGATTAGGTAGTGTTTAGGATGTGAAAGATTTTCTCTAACTTCGTTTTCATCTCATTTGGTGTATCAATGACCTTATTTGAATCACATTATTGAAGGACGGATCGATAATAGAGCTTTTTGTCATGGTCTAGGTACTAGTACTAACTGGTACTATCTGGCTTAGCGTATTGCCATTCAGCGTGGCAAATGCAGCCGTACGGACGCTTAGAGGTATACACACAGCTTGCAGGCTTATAGGTTACAGGTACGCGGTACAAGCTTGGCCTGGTGTGGAGACCACCGAATAAACATTTTAGTACAAGCTTTGCCAACTCTCAAATATGATTAACTTTGTTGTTAACAATTCGTTTTAAGCATGTTTGATTTTTGAAAATAAATAGTTTTTTAATTTTTTTACTGGTATCGTGATTTAGATCAGTTGAACTATCTTTAGATTCACTAGACCAAAATAAGATATTCTATAATCCGTGACCACAAGGACCTTTTTCTTGCACCATACTTGTATTAGTTGTATTATTATTTCTCTAAATAAAGTATTTAACATTTATGAAGTAAATATTTATAACTTCTGTTATTTGACTTTGACCATGATTGGCAATCTTGACAAGGAAAGTAATTGTTTTCCTGCAAATGCTACTTCTAACGTACGTTCTTACTTCGCAATGAATTACTCAGACTAATACTCCAATTCACTTCAACTAAAACCCAGGGTCCACCAACTTCTTGAAGTAAAATCTAGGAAGCTTACATTCAATTTTCTTGTGAATCTAATTGTTCAAACTATCCTAAGTCATATCCCAAGCAAACAAAGCTTAAACTGAGTTAATAGCTTAACAAGTTGGGACTCACTAGGAGCCCAAGAAGAAATAATAGTACTTACATAATATAATAATCTCACTCTGACGACACAAAAACTGTTACTGAGTAGGAATCTGTGGCATGTACGCGAGCGATATTTAAACTTAAAATCAGTGCGTGACAGCTCATATTCATTTGACAAATTACAAGTATCGAACCGTGGAATACCCCAAAATTTTGTAAAATGTTGTGCTCGCAAGCCAAGCCTCAATGAGGTTCATTTTACTCTACGAGCTGGTTTGAAATAGCTCAGCCTGCCTAACCAGATTCAGTAGCAGTTAGTAAGGTCCAAGGGCTCATTGAATTTCATACGGGTGCATTAGGGGATGGCTTAAAACTTAGGTTAGGTAAGTAGGTAAGTTTATCCGGGAATGTCGGGATGTTATGAGCATAATCAAATGTGAAGCTTAATTTGATCTAAGCTTGCAAAGTTGCAACTTGAGAACGTGTCCGGAACGGAACACTTGGAAGATGATAAACAAAGACTTGACTATAATAATATCGGAAGACTGTTTATCTTTTGAAAGTCTAAACTTTAGGTAGGAATTAATAGGTAATTCATGGTAAGTCTTCAATATGCTAATGCAAGTAAGTGGCAATGCAATGCTGTTTACGTCTACCAAGCGAAATTACATTTGGTTCATAGCTGGACGAAGTCGCCCCCATAGAATACGATGGGGGCACACGCAGTAATTGACGTGACAGTTGACTGAGATGAGATTAAATGTCGCTTTTTAAGCGACTTCACAAAAAGGAGGAGTTTCTCAATTCGGTTGTTTTTTTTAAATGTTTGTTACCTCATATCTCCGTCGTTTATAAATTGATTTGGATTTTTTTTTATTTGAATAGGTATATACTTCCAGATTGGTCCTTTTCAAAAACCAGTTCTGATGATGGAATCCATGAGGAATTGAGGGGATTCCTCAAATGTTATAGGCATACATATAGTAATTATGGTATTTTCAGCAACAGGTTTTGTATGCCTTTAGCAAATAAAAACATGCAGATAGCCGAATTCAATAGCAGAAGTCGGTTTTTTTAACCGACTTCCCAAAAAAGGAGGAGGTTCTCAATTCGGTTGAATTTTTATTTTTTTTTTGTTACCACATATCTCCGGCGTTTATGAACCGATTTGGAAAATTCTTTTTTTATTCGAATAGATATACTTCCAGATTGGTCCCATTTTTTTCAGAATCCAGTTCTGATGATGGAATCCATGAGGAATTGAGGGAACTCCTCAAATATTGTAGGCATACATATGGCGATTTTGATAATTTCAGCTACAAACCAAGCATTTGCATTCAAAAAGTATCAAAATCCTTTCACCACTATTGTTCTTTCATCATTTTTTTTTCATCCAAATATTTAGTCGAATACAATGGCGGAAGTCGGTTTTTGAAATGAAAAGTTATAATGAAAAGTTATTCGAAAAGAGACATCGTCCATTTTTATTTTACATCAATTTAGTGTTTATTTTGAGTGATATCGTGTAATTTGGGATTTGTCATAGTCATTACGCTTGGAAGGCGGATTGGTGATCGCAGTATAATATTATTGTTGTGTGTGCACACAGTGTGGTGCTGTGTGGTGGGCAGCAGCATTCACCTGAGTGAATAAGCCCACCACGTGGTGTAATAAAGAGTTGGAGGGGTCTAATCTTAGACTAGACACACCACCGCACCAATAAAATTTTATTCAATAAATGGTTTTTGTTTAACACTGGATATAAAATTAGACAATAGTAGTATAATAGTAATCTAGCTACACCTTGGTACATAAAATCTAAATACTATCTTCGTGATGTAACTCTACGTACGTGTACGAAACTTTAAAATATATCGACGTACGGACAGCTTAAACCGATAACGTTTGCAGATTTATGAGTTAACTTCAATGACAAGGATTTTGAAACAGATATTGGAATTTGAAACAGATATTTCTGTTTCTTCACGAGATAAGAAGATGATTTCTTAGCAACGAAATAATGTTGAGAAACTCTACATTTTAAAAATCCTTATAGTGAACGTGTACCCGTTCGGATATCGGTCCACGATGTTTTTAGAGGGTCTTGTTGGCACCCTTTACGCACAAACCCTGAAATGTATTGTGCAAATATTAGTAAGCACTATGTACTTCTACATACAAATCAATACTTAGATATAGAGCGAGGAACTCAAAGTAATGTCTAACCTAGGGTCTTTGCCTCATGACATTACAAAATAATGTTCAATCCTACGATAACACCTTGCACATAATATTACCATTATTATTGTTGTGGTAATTTAAGACTGTGCAATAAACAATTATTATCTTTATCTTAATGTAACAATCAAAAAATTTACTCTGGCAAAAGACTCCATTTGTTAATTGTAAAAACTAAAACCTTACCTTCCGCAAACAATCGAAAAGCGCTGTATTCGCTGGTAAATTGTTTTCGAAAGCGTATTGTGAGGGTTTTATCACAACAAAGCCGCTTTAGTTCTCGCTTCGTAAATACTTCGCGTGGTGTAAAGCTTTAAGGTGAATGTCCACTGGACTGGGCGTTGCATGGGAATGCATTCTTTTTTTATTCTTCCATTACCTGTGTTTGATCATTTGGTTGGTGGTTTTAGTGTTATGTAATGCAAATAGACTGAAATATTACTCATTCATCTAAAAAATATTATTTTGTACAAGACGACCCCTTTACCTATTCGTGCGAATTGAAATGCAAGAAGTCGATTCCCGCCAACTCTATTTCACTTGCATTTGTTGTTTCTTATAGAATCTACGAGCATAGAGAATCCTAGTAAGAGGAGTATGAGTGCCGGTGAAATTACAGGCATGAGCCTTTTCACGTTTGTGTCTCAGTGTAGCGAACGCAGTGCAATGCCACGAAAAGTACGTTCCAGGTGGATGCAGTGGCGGTCCAAGGGAAGGGGGGTCGTAGGGGTCATGACGCGTTGACAAACCTCATAAATTTTTCCAATTCACGAAAAATTTGAATTGTAGCCAGTACTTGGTCCAGAAAGTTGCAAAAAATAATGATGACCCCCCAAAAAACTTTGGCTGCGACCGCGTCTGGGTGGACGTTGACTCAGAGAACTTGCTTCGCTCGCTCAATACATTGTTTTTTGTTCATTATTTACTTTTCTTGTAAGGTCCAGTGGACTATCACCCTTGCATTTTGCGGTCACTGGCGTCGTGTCGTGCATTCTTCAGCAACAGTTTGTTGTAAACTGTTCAGGGGCTGTGCGGTCTGAAGTCTTGATTAATATTCATGTTATTATGATAAGTATTTAAGTATACGTTAAGTTTATTCAAGATTTAAAAGATTTTGCTGGGCAATTTTCGTTGGTATAAGATTTGTCCTGGCTGCTGGCTTATTTAGGAGTGTGTTATCACTGGAAGAAAGCGTTGGTTGCCGAGTTAGTCTTGGAAAGCAATGGAAAGCAATATATTCCTTCAACTGTGCAACCCATGGTGAAAAGAGGCCCTTTGAGGCCCAGCCCACCATTTTGGAGAAAAAAACATATGTTTAATTTTTTATGTATGTATGTTTTTTTTTGTGCTGTATAAAGATTATACTTTAGATACTGTATTTATTTGTTTTGTTTTGTGTTGTTCTCAGTATCAGAGCTGGCAGATGGCCCATCAGTGGTGCAATTACGTAACTCTGTTGCTATTGGTTTCAATCGATTTCAATGCTGTTTCTAGTCAAAATGATGCTCTTGCGACTACCCAACTTACGCATTTTGCTTACAAAGGTTAATTGCAACAAGTCTGCGTAAATTAGGTAATCGCATTAACTTAATTTCAAATAGAAACAACATTGAAATCGATTGAAATCAATAGCAACAGAATAACGTAATTGCCCTCCTGAAATTAAGCTTGACAACAACTTGACACATCATGGCAGTTCGAAGTACAGTTTGTATAAAATGAAAAACTTGAGAAATTTTGTTTATTCGTATGTTGGTCTGTTCCCATCTCAGCCCGAACTAATTGATTTTTGCAAACTGGATTCAGCATTACCACTTCTAAGTAGAAGCCTCCTCCTCCAAACGCTACTTTGGTCTGTACTAGGCCTTTTGCATTCAGGTTCATACATGTACAGCAAGAGGATTGTGTTAGCAGAATTATTGTACTACTTTACAATACGCAAAGTTTTAGTTAAGGCTTACTAATATTTATTCTGTGCTTTAGTTTCGGAAACGCAACACCACAGGATAAATATTAGTACAACACACACACATATTACACACACAGATATTACACAGTATTGTGTGCATTCACACATTTGAACTTACTCTATGTGTAATACAATATAAAAATAAAAAATAAACAACTTATATTGTACTTCTTTCTTGGTGAATAATTGATTAATAACCATTGGTTGGATAGTTCTGTTCCACTAGGTTCAACTATAAGTTCAACTTGGTTCAACTAGTAGAATTTATTGGACAAAAAACATCCAATTATTTCAACTTTGATATTTTTTATAACAGTAGAATATATTTAGTGGTATCAGAATATATCAATTAAAATGAACAGCTGTAATTCATTGCATGTAAATATGAACACAACGAAAATGTTTATTAATTAACCAATCGCCGAATTATGTATCGAATATCAGAAGTCAGGGTTTTCGCTGTTGAATTTACAGTTTGATCAAAAGTTAAATATTATTTTGTAGGACTACTGAAAATAAATTAATCTTCTTCACCAGCCGGTAGATATCCGATGCTGGTTGAAGCCTCCTCTATAGCGTGCAACGGGGTGATTTGCCATAATCACCACGCTTGGCAGGCGGATTGGTGATCGCAGTTTGGTGTTAAGTACTCGGGTGGATGATGCTGCCCATACTCTGGTGTAATCCTTTAGTCGTCTTTTACGACATCCACAGGAGGAGTTGGAGGAGTTCTATTCTAAGGCCGAGACTACCACGGCTAAAACATTAATAAATTTAACAAATTATGTTCAAGACAGTTTATCCTCAGATCTCATTCAATGGATTTTCGTACAATATTTCTGCACTGTTTTTAAAGATTTCTGCACAGTTTTATATAAATGCATTTAAGTGCTGCTTTGTGCTTGTGTTTCACTCCACGTGAACAATTGTGAAATCACTTGGTATTTGGAAGAAAAAGTTACTTAACAGTTTTTATAGATAGATAGATGATAGATAGGTAATTCTTGAAAAAAATAATAAAAAGAAAAATTCAATGGACGGCCTTATCACTAACAGCGATCTCTGTCAGGCAAGATTAGGTTAGTCTGGAGAAGAAAAAAGAAAGGGTATGTTGGTGCGGCTTCAAAAACTTATTTTTCAACTTGTAAGACGAGAAACAGCAGAAAATATCTCATAATGCACAATTATTACTTTGACTGTAGCAATAATTTTTAACCGAACAGTTAGAACTGTTCGGTCAAATCCTCAAGGTTAACCTGTTTTATTCGTTTAAAATATTGGTATCTGGAAATGTTTCAAATGAAATAATTGAATAAAAATCCATAATATTTTTGATATTAGCCTGCTATAGTTTGCTCGCTTTGCCTATCACCCACGTATAACACAGCCTGCAATTTTAGCCATCCAAACTATGTACAACTAACTCAATTATGTACGGGAACAGGCGTAGATACTAATTTGACAGTACAACAAACAACTTTGTCGGAGATTAAGTATTCTGCGGTCGGAGTTTCATATAGTTAAGGAGCTACGCCTTTGAAATTTCAGTGACAGACACCAAAGATTCGAGAGGGTTATTTTGACAAGTTAAGATTAGGGTAAGATGGAGATTTAAAAGTACCTACATATCAACCACTAGGGAATAAAGCTTCTCGAGTGGCGACCACGACACAGACGACTCGATGTAGGACTCGATAGATCGATGTCATTATGGGCTTCATACCATGTCTAGCAATGGAATATTTGATTGAATGAGGGATAAGCAGATAGCCTGAAGTTAAACGGACCTCTTCCGAACAACCTGTTCATGAAATCTCGTAGTATTTTTGAAAGACCTATCTGATTAAATCCCGTACGATGGAGCACACAAATTAAAAAAAGAACACCATTTAAAAAAAAATGGTTTTCCGAGTTTTTAATTTGTAGGCGTCACCAATTTGTATAACCGTTCAACAGTTAAGCTTGATAGCAATAATACTAGTAAAACGGCTCTGACTAATTTGGACGGACAAACGGACAGACGGACGTATAGACGGACATGGCGAAACTATAAGGGCTCCTTGTCGGAACTCTGAACCCTAAAAAAGCTCTGGTACTACTAAACTTCTATCGATTGATGATGATCATTACATGATACAATGAGTTATCGCCTTGTGAACTCAATCATAATACCTACTACAATTAATGAGATTGGTATTATATTAGGTTTACTGGTAATGTTTACTTTTGTGTAGTGATTCAATTATTTATATGTAGGTATGTTATTAAAATTTAGTGATGACTGTACACTCCTTATACCTAGTTCAATCTCAGTAATTTAACACCTAAAATAACCCTGGAAAATAACAACAAAAATGTTATTATCGTACACAACTATCCAACCCTAAAAGATTCCCCACTGCCTCTTCAACAAGACAATAAAATTAATTAAAACTTCACCACTGAGACCACAAATCTTTACGAGTTAAGTCACTGCTCAAACTGAACTTTTACAGATATCTTCACTTTCAACTTTGACTCTTATAATCTTGTACAATTTTCAACAACATTAACTCGTGAACCGATTTTTCAAGTAAATTAATTCTATAATTTTCTCTTTTGACTTAACTACATATTTGAATTTTGATGCTTTCTTTGTTTTTACTAAAGTTATCCAATGCTAGTTTAAAATGAAACAAATTATTTGCGCGATATTCGTTTCTATAAACCGTTTTATTCGCACCACGAGACAATAGTCGTAACGACCGCGCCGAGACCGCTGTAGTTGAAAATACAAGTTTTCAAACTACGTCTTACGAACGTTATGACAAAGTGCCGGCGCTTAGACATGAAATTAGTGTCGGCTATAAAATCAAAAGCCGCCGTTGAAAGGATGAAGCTACACTGTGCCGTAAGCTTCTTTAAAAATGAAATCACTGTTGACGTGACAACGTCTTATAATTCGATAGAGCCGGCTGCACGCACGAAAAAACATGACTCATGCGGCGTTACCTCGCTCTGAGGCGTTCCATGTAAGGCTTGAAGTGCAAGCGAGAGCACGGAACGAGCGACAAAGAAGACGTTGTCACGTTCAACTATCGTCAGTAAACCGACTTTACAGACAACCAATTTTTTTTTATCATAGTGATTCCAAATTAATTCACTTCGAAATCTTCTACTGTTGATTTCACGGACACGTGAACGAGATATTAGATAAATTAACATCATTAGCCCACCTTAGTACACTGATATACCTGTAAATAAGTCTCTCTCAATAAGCACTGGCAAACCCGATGTTCACATCAAACACAGACAGAATTTTTCTCATAACCAATAAACCTATACATTCAGATCGGTGTGACTGGACCCGGCTGAGGCAGGCTGTAATTCTCTATCGTGGCCAACGAGGCAAGTTTAATGAAATTCTTGCTGCGCTCCTACATCGCACTTGTGTTTTTAAACTTTCACCAGTTAAGCCACGGTTTCCTAAAATAGCGACAAAATAGTGACGGTTTTACCGATGTCTGTCTAAATTTGTAAATGTACTTGCAATGGTTATCAAATTTGTCTTGCACTTTCATGACGCATATGGTAACTAACAATCGCATTCGATGTTGCATACCTTACTAGTGTTGATTATAATGCTGTTCTCGTACATCTGTCAAAATCGCGATAAGTGTAATTGACAGGCAAATGGCGGCTTCCGCTCTCCAGAAAACCCTGACTTTATATGGCTTCGGTAATATTGTTACGCGGTTACCGCTCGGTGTATATCGATGCAGGTAAGCTAATATGGGAAATGAAGTGCTTGCGAAAAGAAGCTTGTAGGTATAGGATAGTTTTGATACATGTTTTGTTGGGGTTGGGAACTGATCGGGAGAGATAATACGTAATGTTGATGAAAAACATTGCTATACATAAGTAGATATACCTAATGGAGCTATCAATATATATAATAAAATCTTTGCCTGACTGACTGAATATCAATGAACAGCCTAAACGGTTAGTCCTAGAGACTGAAATTTGGAGGGACATTCCTTTTGTGGTCTAGAGGTGCATTAATAAAATAATTTCCGAATTTCACCCCTTGGGTGCAGCAGGGTGTTGAAGGTTGAATGGAAAAAGTCCTCGCGGAAGTGTTCTGCTAGTTATCAATAGAGTTATTATTTTTAATCATTTGTGAATTGACACCAAAAACAAAGTTTGTCAGAAAAAATAAAAACTGGGTCATAATACGAGTATAATAATCAACGCGATCAAACGTCACCCATTTGGCACGAGTGAAATAAAACCAATTGAAATCCAATTTACAAAAACTCATTAAAACGACGCGACGGGCAAATCAGCCAAATCAAATCAATCAGGTTAATTCAAGTGATTATCAGTTGATCTCTGTTCTCTACTAATTCAATTACCCTGTGATTTAGCGAATGTATTCAAGAGATTAATTATGTGAAACAATTGCTATTTAGATCGTTTATAATAATATAACCTTCTGCCCAAGGCTTCGCTCGTGGTACCTATATGAAATATGCGATTCTAGGTCATGAATAATTTTGATAATTTGGTCTATGCCAAATTATCTAAATTATTTGGTATGACTTTCTTGGTATGCTTAAGCCTGGTTTCGTGGCCTTGATAAGAGTTGATTTTAACTGTTGGTGAAATAACTATTATGGTGGAAGGGTGTGCACCTCCCAGGCTCCTTTGTAAGTATCATTTAAGTAAATTCTATAATCTACACAATTTATTGTCAAGATAATTCAGCGTCCATGCACCTGATGAACCTGTTGGTAACGTACGAGTATTATATCCATAAATCAAATACGAACTTTAGTTCACTCAATTAGTTCCACTAAGTTGGAACAAAAAACAAATATTGTTTGTGAGACTATTCAGTTGGTCATAGTTTGTTAAGAGTTATAATCTGTTTCAGACTTTTAGCTGGATGAAAAAGTTTTGAAAGATACATATGCGAGTGAAATTTCTTAAGCACCTCTGAAAGTTGTCTATTAAATACGAGCACAAAACAGCTCAGTCCAAACTATTAGGACGCATGTTCACTGACGCGCTTACTTAGATACCAAGTTCTGCACACGACTACGAACTTGGAGTGGTATGTGCTCAGTGCTGTAATCAGGGCGAAGGGCAAATTTTTGCCAAAACTGAAAAATGTGCCCTTCGCCCTTCCAACAAAAAAATAATGCTATGTTTAGAGCAAAGAGATCACAGAAAACAAGGGCTAATAATATGACGACACTGATATGACGATCTCCGTGGCACGATGGGCGAGTAGCGACTCGCGGGCGGCTGAGACGCGATTTTCGATTCCCGCTGCGGGACAAATGTGTGCATGATCTGCAAATATTCATTCCAAGTCTGGGTGTTAAATAGTACTATAGTACTCGTAGTTCCTGATACCCACGACACAGGGAATCCTAGTGTGGGATCAGGACCACGTATGTAGCTGTTGGTTGTTATGTTATATTATGTGTTATAGCTTCTATATTTTGTTCTTTTCTTGTTATATTTTGAGTGAAAAGAGTGTGTAGTAAACAAGCTAATAGACAATAGTGGCAAGTGGACTGAGCCACAAAAATGATAGGGAGCAAAGTAGATTAGTAAAATCGGATACCAAGTACCTATTCAGATAATTACCTTACTTGTAGCGCAGACTCTTTTCCGCAACTAGGCCGCCAATGGGCCCTTTTTGCGTGGCGAGTGGCGGCTGCTAATCCAGCCACCCGATGATGGGATGATGATGAGATAATTACCTTTATTATGTACTTTGTGTTTTGTTATTTTGGACACTGCCCTATGGCTTGTGCCTTTGTTGCCAACCCCTAGATACGGCTCTGTAAATGCCTTTGCCAAGTTACTAGCAATTCGTAATTTCGAAGTAGGTATTTCATAAAGGTAAATAGTTTTGAGTTTCGTTGGCGTACTAACTTGAATCAACCAGTTTTGTTGGCAACATTTTATTTATCTATTGTGCTCGAAACAGTGTAGGAAAACATCATGAAGAAATCGGCCTGTCTGAGAAACAAAACTACGAAAGCACGTGAGATCCAGCAATCCAATTTGAGACCACGTGACAGATAACGGCTTGTCCTGCGTTGTTTTCCAGGGAGCTTAGTACGGGTTTTGATAGTTTTCGAAACTATATGAAGTTTCGTTTCCATCCAATACATTTACTGACAGCGTCCTTAGTTTTCTTCTCGTTTTCGCTAGGGTTGCTGCAAGTAAATGTATGCAAGGAAACGAAACTTCATAACATAGTTTTGTAAACTATCAAAACCCGTACTAAGCCCCCCGAGTGTGGTTTGATTTTTAACACATATTAGAACTATTTGTATTTTATTGACAACGCCCATTTATAGCTCTTATTAGCTTTAATTTTATTTTTGTTTACAAATTAGTGTGATTATATGTGTATCCCTATGCTTGTCTATTTTAAATGGCTTTGAGTACCTACCTAATCTTTCTGTATTTGTTTTGTTATATTAGATTGTACCGTGCTTGGTAGACATAACGAAGTGTGCTGGGGGCTTCGTACGGGTTTTGATAGTTTACGAAACTATATGAAGTTTCGTTTCCTTCCATACATTTACTTGCAGCGCCCCTAGCGAAAATGAGAAGAAAACTAAGGACGCTGTCAGTAAATGTATTGGATGGAAACGAAACTTCCTATAGTTTCGAAAACTATCAAAACCCGTACTAAGCCCCCTGAAAAGCACCTACGGTGAATAAATGAGTTTGAGTATGACTGGTATCCAGTTGATTATAAATTATAGAACATGTGTTTTCGAATTTAAACATTACAAAAATGATTCAAAGATATCAGAACATCTGGGTTTTCCGTTAATCTCTGCCACAAAGTAGTCTCAGTTGTTAATCTCATAGCGGAAATTAAGTCTATGCATAGCTGATCATAAACCTGGATTTCATAAACCTCCCAAAAAATAAAATTTTCGATTGTTATCAAATTGAATATCGTGTTGACTCAAAGTAATTTACGACTATAGAGTATACTAATTAAAATACTCTTTAGTATAATAAAGTATAAGTATAGATACACATAGATAGCACTCCAGCAAGATCGAGATGGTATCTTAAGGGAAGCGTATTATTCCCAGCAGAAGAATAACAAATTTAAATCTATTAAAAAACTTAACAAAGCACTGCTTTTAAATTAAGAAGCCCACTTGCGTCACACAATGCACTGCTCGTCTCTCAACGGTTTAGGTAAAGTCTCATATTAATCAAGAGCGCTGCTGTGTACATTATGTTATACCTACTGCAAACGAGACTGCATTTAGGAACTGTAATTAGCTTTGTACCTAAATTTGTATATTATTTAGTAATAAACTAGGTTTACAGCTAGAACTGTAATTATAGCTTTGTACCTAAAATTGCATCTTAATTAATAATATATACTAGATTTGGAGCTAGGATTATTTATAGGTTACAGTGCTTCTTAACTAAGAATAGTCTCACATTTGGAAATGCCAAAGTATATATGCGAGAAATAGGGGTAAAGAAAAAGTTTGCGCACTGCTTGTTCGGGAAGAGGTTGCTCTGACAAGATCCAATGGTTGTGACCGTTGGTAGAAAGAAAAAATGTGCAGAAGATATTTATGATGCCCAGAGTAAATGCAGGGTCATTTCATGTAAAAATTGTGGATAATACACTAAGCTCATCGACATAACTCTCAGAATTAACAAGTTGACGTGGCAATGGGCAGGCCATATCGCTCGCAGCACCGACAATCGTTGGGGAATAAAGGTTCTCGTGTGACGACCACACGAAACGGACGACGACACTGTAGAGAAAAACATTCTCTCGATAGATCTATGACATTTTAAAGGTAGCACGAAGTCGGTGGATGGAGACGGCTCAAGACTCATCTTCGTGGCATTCCACGGGGAAGAGTTAGGTTCAGCAGTGGATTTCTACAGGCCGGTGATAATGATGATACATTTAGCGCTATAGCAGAAAGCTACAGCACTTAGCACGCGAACGAAGTTTGCTTAAAAATTAGTTTTTTTTAAAAAGAAACTGACGCACCAATTTGTCTAGATATTAGTGTACTGATCATGTGTACAAAATTTAATGGAGTTTGATGCAATAATATTATAGCCAAAATAGAAGCAACATCCGGTACCCTACCGGTAACCTCTCTAAGCTCAAAATACAAACAAGAGTATAATTTGAAAAGTCAGATCGCAATACCTTCCACTATTTACATAAATGGACTGTATTCGGTCGATCGTAAAAGTTTTACATGTCCAGTCCAGTCAGAGTTCCGGCTTCTGAGTACAGTTGGGGTTCGTTTGGGGAATACATTTCAGTAACTTAGCTTTTTGCTACTCTGAATGCGTGCTATTAGATCAGTTTTGAATTTTGTAAAGTTTATTAATGAAACAAACCATGAGTTTTAGATGGTTCTGTTTAAATGAGTTTTGAACATTTGGATAGACAAATGCTGCATAGCATTAAGTCCTCCATTTGTACTATTATTTTTGTTATTGTGCAATAATTAATTAAACGAAACGAAACGAATTAAACAACTGCTTAGACATTGGTTGGTGAGCAAAAGCTTAACCAAAGTGACTTTCAATAGTCACGGGCACTGAAAAAGCATTGAAAGCTATTAAAAGCGAAATAAGGTCTGCAGGGACACATGTTGTGTTATGTTATTCTTAATTCGCGTTGGAATAGGAGTATGTTTTTTTATATTTAATAATATTGTCACGGGTATTTATCGCGTGTAACCTTATTATTTTTTATTCCCGACGTTTCGAATGCGTTACAGTAATCGTAGCCGACTTGGTCTTCAAAATTAGAAATTAAGTTTATTTAGTTCATAAGATGATTTATAATAATCTATGTGATTTTGATGAATAAAATACTTTACAATTTGAATTTAAATCGAAACACCGTGACACATGTTTTAGGATTGGGTTGAGTTAAGAATAGAAATTTAATAAAAATTGATTGAGTCGATAAAAATACCTAAATGGGTTGACCTTCATTGGGTTGAGTTAAGAAGCACTCTATGCAAGGATTAATGCTTGGCGGCAGGAATAGGTAAACGCTAAAAACTTGTTCAAATTAGAGTTATAACGCAGAAATCTACGCACAAAATCTTGTGCAAATTTAATATTGATCAGTTTCCTTATAACCATATATATAAATGAAGTGTGGTTCTATCGGGTCCATTAAGAATTTACGAGAGCTTCAAGTTTAGGGCACTATAGTGAACACGTGCGCCTTAGACCATTCGAACCTACATCGAATTGCCGATAGGATACTATTCGAAGGCAGGAATATTCTTGCAATCGGATCGACTGACAAATTATTTTCTATGTACCTATATAGTAGTGTATTCATGACGTCAGAGTCTCCGATTCTTTGTTATAGATTATTTCAAATAGTTTTGCACACTTGACTACCTTAGGTAGTTTTTAGGGTTCCGTTACTCAAAAGGTACCAACAAAGTTATTATAAGATGATGCATGATTGGGCCACGAATAAGAATTAATCTATTATATTTCTGCAGATATTTGTTCAGGGTGTTCTGGGTATTTTCTATGTATAATAAAAAATGTCTATCTATGTAATGTATTGTATTAAGTATATCAGTTGTCTAGTATACCCATAACACAAGCTCTGCTTAGCTTGGGGCTAGATAATGTCGTGTGAAATGTGCAGCATTTATTTATTTATTATTATTTATTATTTATTTATTCTACAGATGTACCAAATCAACTTTTTTCGTCCAGCAGATTTGGAAATAACTTTTCATTTAAAAAACCGACTTCCGCCATTGTATTCGACTTAATATTTGGATGAAAAAAAATGATGAAAGAACCATAGTGGTGAAAGGATTATGATACTTTCTGAATGCAAATGCTTGGTTTGTTGCTGAAAATATCAAAATCGCCGTATGCCTACAACATTTGAGGAGTTCCCTCAATTCCTCATGGACTCCATCATCAGAACTGGGTTTTGAAAAAAATGGAACCAATTTTGGAAGTAATTCAAATAAAAAAAGATTTTTCCAAATCGGTTCATAAACGCCGGAGATATGAGGTAATAAACATAAAAAAAAAAAAAAAAAATACAACCGAATTGGAACCTCCTCCTTTTTTGGGAAGTTGGTTAAAAATAGGCTGTGAGTCTTTGACAGTGATGCCTGTAGATTTAACACGCGAGTGATCCTATAATGATGTCGTTGTTACCATTTGAAGTACGGAACCCTAAACATACGGAATATTGAGCCTCTCTCATAGTTTACAAAAAACTCTTAGACAAAATCCAAAGTCTTTAAATTTCCAAGGGAAACGGAAGACAATCTTTAAAAGAAAATGCATACAAAGTGTATTCATTGACTAATCAGTATAATTGGTTTAGTGGTTACAATGGTAGGTGCAGAACCCTATACGCGCGAGTCCGAAACGAGCTTGACCGGGTTTTTTTCTTAATAACAAATTCCCATTTTATTTACATAAACATACGATAAAAACAAAAATATGGTAGGTAATATAACTTCAAGTAATTTTACACTTGAATGTTTGCCTTAAAAATATTTTGATGAAATAAAGAGCAAGTTCAAATATCTGAAGTTCGTAACAGCCAACCGCACAGAGTTCGTTACATTATTAATTTTAATAGCTGTCTCAAATTAATTTTGTGGTTCATATTTGAATAACAGAACATAAGCTGTTTTAAACTACTTATACCCGAATTCAGGAATTATTTGAATAATTACTTATGAAGATGATTTCGAGTGGAATATGGGCGCTGGAAACATGATATACAAGCTAATTAGGCTAGGTTGATTACATTTACGTATCTGCGAAGTTACAGGTACATTACATTATATTTTCAAAATTCCAATTGATGTAAACTACTTACTTAGCCGATGTAGCAGCCAAAATAATTTGTATTCCCTTTTTAGAAATACAAATTAGAATTAGAAATATTTGAACGAGCGAAGCGAGTTCTCTGAGTCAAGTTGGAAGAATCGGCGTTTGTATGTATGTATGTATGTATGTTTGTCCGATGAAAACTTCCAAACCGTTAATCCGATCTTCATGAAATTTGGTATGGGGGTAGATAGTATTGGTACAATTTGTAGGTAAGGTTATGAGCTATATCGGTTAAGGGGTTGCTGAGATATTAGGGTCCAAGAGGGGATAAAAAAAATAAAAGTGAGACAGTCAGATCAAGTGGGGTGTCTAATGAAAGCGCTTTGGTAGGACATTTCAAAACTGTTTTTAATAAGTATTTAAACTTAGTAGATTCCGAGATATTAGGGAAAATAAAAACCGTAAAAATCAAAAATTCTAGGGTACTTCCAGCAATCCCACAATGCTGAAATTTGGTATGCTTGTGCCTTTTGTGTCACAACTACAGGGAAAAGTCTGAAATTCAAGAATTTCAAGACATGTACCCTATAAAACAAAAAACCAATATAATATCCGTTGTTGACCTCCCATTTCTAGGAATTTGAATGACGTTGGAGTTCTATGATTTCGTCAAAAGGACGTTACCAATTAATTCGTAACAGATACTTAAGTAGTATCAGAGACAAGTTACTTGTCTCTGGTGGTATGAACGCCCCGTTGCTTAGTGCTATTCAAAAGTTATTTCGATGATGTGCAGGAAATTACCTAGAGGTGAAAATTTAAAAAAAAAATGGTAATTATGGAAATGTAGTCGGGCTGATAAAGGTGTCATCGCAAGGTCTCAGCTCGGGGCGAACCACTAGTTATTGAACGAGCGAAGCGAGTTTTCAAGTTGGAAGAATCGGCGTTTGTATGTATGTATGTATGTATGTTTGTCCGATGAAAAATTCCAAACCGTTAATCCGATCTTCATGAAATTTGGTATGGGGATATATAGTATTGGTACAATTTGTAGGTAAGGTTATGAGCTATATCGGTCAGGGGGTTGCTGAGATATTGGAGTCCAAGAGGGGGTAAAAAAAATAAAAGTAAGACAGTCAGATCAAGTGGGGTGTTTAATGAAAGCGCTTTAGTTGGACATTTCAAAACTGTTTTTAATAAGTTTTTAACCTTAGTAGTTTTTGAGATATTAGGGAAAATAAAAAACGTAAAAATCAAAAATTCTAGGGTATTTCCAGCAATCCCACAATGCTGAAATTTGGTATGCTTTTGGCTTTTGTGTCACAACTACAGGGAAAAGTCTGAAACTGAAGAAGTTAGAAACTTGTACTCCATAAAACAACAACCAATATAACATCCACTGTTGACCTCCCATTTCTAGGAATTTGAATGACACTGGAGTTCTATGGTTTTTCGTCAAAAGGACGTTATCAATTAATTCGTTAGGTACTTGATATAGGGTATGTAGTATTACGCCCCGTTGCATAGCCCTATTCAAAGGTTATATCGATGATGTGTAGGAAATTAGAGTTGTTACTGATAGATCCTGTACTGTACTGGTAGACCTCGGGGTGAAAATTTTCAAAATTAATAATAATAAAATGGAAATTACTTGGTTAAGTAGTCGGGCTGATAAAGGTGTTATCGCGAGGTCTCAGTTCGGGGCGAACCACTAGTTTATATTATTTTGTTTATGATAAAACTTAGTATATTTATATCTATGTTTTTAATGCTACTAGGGATTAGCATTAAAAACTCCAGTTTCACAGGGTATTCGGTCCCTTACGACCAGCTCCTCGCTGAGAAACAGCCTCCAGCCTCAAAAATTACTAAACGGATCCAAATCACACATTTCTAGTTTCAGCGACGTCCAGTCGCGATCCTAGCTTCTAGTACAATCCTTGTTACGTCATCCGCGCTTAGTCGTTACAGCCGAATCTCAAAAAACTTCCTTAGGGTTCCTGTTGGACATGGTGATATAACTTCAGCGCATAAGTGTTTGTTGTAGGTTATGCTCTATTTTTACAACAGAGTCATCATTATCATCAGCCGCTAGACGTCCAGTATTTGACGAAGCTTCCCCAATAGAACGTAATGAGTAGATTTGCCAAGATCATCACGCTTGGCAGGCTTTAGTGACCGCTGTTATGAAATATAAATTCATTATGTTAATTAACGTGATGTGTGTGCCGTGGTGTGTCTAGCCTAATAGAACCATCCTTCTCCTCTCGTAGATGTATTAAAAGCCTTACTAAGGGATTACACAAGAGGATGTGCAGCAGCATCCATCTGAGTACTTATCACCAACTGCAATCACCAATCTACCATCCAAGCGTGGTGATTATGGCAAATCTCCCTCATACTATGAGGGTGGACTCGTCCAACAGTGGACGTCTCATTGCTGATGAAGATGTTAATTAACATATTTTAATTTATAACTTATGATTTCGGCTGATGATGATGATTGTGATGAAGTGGTTGCTCATTTTACTACCAACAACCAATCGCGTCTTCGATCCTCTACGTCAACGTGATCGTAGACCCACTGACATTAATCGTATTGTATTTGTTCAATACGATTAATGTCAGTGGGTCTACGATCACGTTGACGTAGAGGATCGAAGACGCGATTGTCGTAGAGGGTCTACGAAGTCAGTAATACCTTGTGTGTGTCCTATCATAATGATAATAACTTATGACCTATTATGTCTTTCAAAGTGATACAAGTAGTCCCAGGACCACAGTAGCCTATTGTGAACCTGTAAAAAATATTTATCTTAAGATATGTATACTGAAACGTGCGAAGGCCTTTGAATAAAAGAGCTTATTGGGAAAATGTAAGGAAACATATAAAAAAATATCCGAAATTTGAATTAAAAGTATTTCTCCATTCTATACCGGGAATTTATCAAACCTTTAGTGAAAATCAGTGTGAGTACCCCAGAGCTGTACCTATATTTACGTTTGACCAAATTTATAAACACGTGTAGATGTATGACGGTAACCTTTTTATGAACACGAGCACCATTTGACAGCCTACTGTTTTATTCACAAACATAGCTCTTATATAGCACTATTATTGTATTGGGCTAATATCTGAGGAAGTAACTCCGAGAGTCACGTCCGCAACAATGTGTCGCAGGTGCGTCCCGGAATCGAATCCGCACTGTCCGCACCCATAAAGTGTTGACCTCTATCGATAGCGTAATGAAAACGGTATTAGACCATTTTCACCAAGGCATTTTTGGTCGCAAATAACCAAACAAGCAAATTTTGTAAGATACTCTGTCGTAGAACAAATAACATAATTTGTGTTCAAATTTAAATAACAAACTAGCATAAGTGCCTACCTCTGAGGCAGGCGAGTAGCCGGCTGAGATGCAATTGCGGGTTCGATTCCCGCTGCCGGACAAATGTTTAATAATAATAATAATTTTATTAATAATAATAATAATTTTATTGTTAATGTTTGTATGATCTGCAAATATTTGTTCCGGGTCTGGGTGTTATGGTACCATGGTAACTCGTAATTCCTGATGCCCACGACACAGGTAATCCTAGTGTGGGACCATGACTACGTATGTGACAGTTGGCTTTTCTAATTGAAATAACAAACTAGCAAAGGTACCTCTTATCACAAACTATTAGACATAAATCTTTTTATATTACACGATAAAGTAGCGTAAAAATAATCGTAAATCGTCTTAACTCTAAAACAAGAAACGTTAAATACTAGTGGTTCGCCCCGAACTGAGACCTCGCGATGACACCTTTATCAGCCCGACTAATTTAAGAGGGGAAGAAAGGGTTTTGTATTTAACGGCTATGTAAGTATGTTTGTATGGATGATCCATCAGAAATCTAAAACTATCGAGTCAATTTCTCTAACATGAAAGAAATGTGAAGTAAAATAAAAGTTTTTTTTAATTAAGCAGTGCCATCTAGCTGTAGTTTTGCTACCTAATTTTTAAAGATTTAAGTTCCCTACTCTAAAAATGCATATTACAAAGAAAAAATCCTCAATTTTCGACTTCTCCCCGTGGAACAAAATATACTTAAATAATAAATTTCAGCATTACCAGAGACCTTGAAGTATCTTCGAGATATTTTTTTGCATATTTTACTTTCTTCACCCTTCTAACCGATTCCTAAAAACATTTACTGAGAAAAAAAATTAACCTCTATAGGTAATTATTATACACATCATCGAAATAGCCTTTGAATAGGACTAAGCAACAGGGCGTAAATACTACATACCTGTTAGTATTTAAAGTACTTGACGAATTAATTGATGACGTCCTTTTGACGAAAACATAGAACTCCAACGTCATTCATATTCTTAGAAATGGGAGGTCAACAGTGGATGTTATATTGGTTATTGTTTTTTATGGTTCAGGTTTCTAATTTCTTCAATTTCAGACTTTTCCCTGTAGTTGTGACACAAAAGCCACAAGCATACCAAATTTCAGCATTGTGGGACTGCTGGAAGTACCCTAGAATTTTTGATTTTTGCGTTTTTTATTTTCCCTAATATCTCGGAAACTACTAAGTTTAAATACTTATTAAAAACAGTTTTGAAATGTCCAACTAAAGCGCTTTCATTAGACACCCCACTTGATCTGACTGTCTCACTTTTATTTTTTTTACCCCCTCTTGGACCCCAATATCTCAGCAACCCCCTGACCTATATAGCTCATAACCTTACCTACAAATTGTACCAATACTATCTACCCCCATACCAAATTTCATGAAGATCGGATTAACGGTTTGGAAGTTTTCATCGGACAAACATACATACATACATACATACACACATACATACAAACGCCGATTCTTCCAACTTGACTCAGAGAACTCGCTTCGCTCGTTCAAAAAACACTTAAAAACTGCTTTCTGTTATTTTTACCTGACATAATCATATTCTACAAACAGGTACTTAGATAAATATTCATATAGGTAGAAGCCACTGGCGGTGGTCTGCGAGTAATGAGGGTCAGGTTCACATGTATAACTATCATTAACAAAGCTTTTTGTAATTCACAAAAACAAGCAAAGCAAACTTTACCTTATGTCTTATGGTCGGCAGCGTGCGTGTGATGCCTTTGGTGCTGCAAGTTTCCATAGGCTACGGGAACTACTTTCCATCAGGTTTTAAAAAACATAAAATACTGCATACCTAAATAATTTATAAAATTTGACTATTTAATTGATTTTTTATATGTTTAATCGCTTAACTTGTTTTATTGTTGTATACTTGAACCATATTTGAAGAAATCAGAATCATTCTTTGATTATCAATTAAACTCTTTTAAAAACAAAATGTGTCGGTAGTACCGTAAGATAGTACATTTTGTTTTAAAAGTATGTATTCCAAAAATATCTTACCACAAACTTTGGGTACTACTTAATTCACTTTTTTTTATAAATCCACACGACGACGCTCTTCATCAAGGCTCTGTCCCAAGCTCTTCATAAAGCACCAAGCCTAGATCCGCACAATAATTCCAGCGAGGGATAAGTTAGACCCACAATATAAAGTAGATGCGCATTTAACCTCAGAGATTTCAACCTCAGGACGCAATTTTACCAACAAAGCTTGGGCTTTGTTGTTGAAAAATTGCATCCCAAATGACCACGTTCTCCAAAACGGTCAAAACCACTTCGCGAAACTACCCGTTTCACTATCACACAAGCTTGAGCATTAGTGGAGCTTCCCTGTAAGGGGCGCGGACTCTTTTCACCGCACTAGTTCTTTCACAATCAGTCACAAGGCCTTTTTAATGGACACTTAACTTCTGGTACCAGCCGACAACCGAGAAAATAATGAATTAAAACTCACAAGTCCCAATCGCTAGGTTGCTTATTAGAAGCTTTGTGCACTGAATTTAATGAAAAAACTGGTAATAGATATTGACATATATCAACAAAAGATAGATTCCTAGCAAAGTATACCCACAATATCTACTACGAAAGTTATGCACCTCGGCAATATTCATCTTTTCAAATCAGAAGTATAATGGCTAGTGAGTGAGAAAGCGACAATCAGCCAAGCACGAAGATCACCAAGAAGAGCACGAAGATTACTTTCACAGTACTCTACTGGTGTAACTGTGACATCATACTTCCTATAGATCAATTTTCAAGTCTAGTGGCTAAACCTTTCTATGAAGTTATAAACAGAGGAGAATCCTTAAATTCGACCCCTAGTGAAACTTCAAACACTTAGTTATCCCGACCTTTGGAAACTAGGCATTATAATTCTCTTGTTACTTAGGAATTTAAGTCAGTTTGGGATGGATAGAATAATTTCGAGAAATTTCTAGAACATTTATCAAAATCCTCAGGACCTGGAGGAATCCTTGTTATCCGCGCGGAAACTCCTTAGTCAGCCGGTAGATATCCACTGCCGGTTGAGGCTTCCACCATAGCATGCATGGTATAGAACCCATAGCGTACAATTGGGGGACTTGCCATAGTCACCAGGCTATTGGCAGGCGGATTGGTGATAGCAGTATTGGTGTTAAGTACTTAAGTGGATGCCCATCTCCTGGCGTAATACGACCTCAATCCATGGAGGATTCTTAGGCCAAGACTACTACCATGATTAATTCACGTCACGATGCGGAAAGTAACTACTTGTAAATATGTTTTTTTATTAGAATCACCAACGACTGAACCACGAGCGTGCAAAAACTACAAAAAAAAAAAAATATAAATATCCAAAGTTACTTGAACCTAGTGTTTTCTTTGTTTAGAGGTAACTTATAGTTATAGATGTAAACACTTAGTTGAAAACTGACCAGTACAACTCGAGTTTAAAAAATGTTTAACACGCAAAAGGTAAGTACCCTTTTATAAATACAGAGATATTTTTTAATTTATTTCACTAAAATGTTGTGATTGCTCGCGTCCTATATTAGATAACTATGCGACAATAATAATTGATCCAAAATAATCGCATTACAACAGATTGTATCATTTCAATAACCTTTGTTACCCTCGGGCATGGTAAAACTAAAACCAGAAAACCACCCGCACCCTATTATTTGCCAATGCAATGGTCATAATATCAACAGTTCTGTTCATAGCCAAATACCTCAGTCAGGGTGACCAAGAAATAGCAAAGTCAACGTCAATTGTGATTTAGGTATTTATTGAAATCACAAGCATCATCTTGTAAGAGAAAATACAATATGGTGGATGCCATAAAACCGTTACTCATTAGATATAAGATGATTCTACTTTGGTTCTTTGCTTGGGTATAAGTTGTTTACAATGAAGATGACTTACTGAATTTTTATAGTTACTACGTTCAGCGTACCGAGTGGGTGGCATAGCCTCAGACTGGGTCTAATTGAGGATGTCCTATCAGTTAATACTTTAATTGGTTGACTTAGTTTGAGCCCAAACGCAAACAGACCCAATAGTTTTGTTTAACGATTACTTGAACGTTTGAACAGCGACCAATAGAGCTTTGTTAAGGCATAGAATTGTCTCAAACTATATTTTAAAATTGTCCAATGAATCCAGTAACAAAGGGCTACAGAGTTAAGTTAATGTACAAATACAAGTGCACCAATTCCGTGTAATTGCTTAAACGGTAGTTTGCACAAAACATGACGTATATTACTAGCGTTGTGTAATTACAAAGAAAAAAAAAGAATATCACCTTCAGAAAGTAAAGAAAACAGGAATCCTTCTGAAGTTCCCCATGAGAGGACAGGAGGATCTTCCATCCATTCCAATAGCATTCAATCTTCAAGAAAGAAAAGTGATAAAATTAAAACAAAATTAATTATGTTCAAGCGACTTTGGGTAAGAGAAATTATATTCGTTTTTCGCAGCCGTTAGCCGACATTACCCGAACTTTGCCCACTGGGGGGCAATTGGGGGTAATTCGGGGATTTTTTAATAAAACTTGCCCCGTTATTCAGGTTACTGCGAGACCACGGTTTGTTTACCAGTAGTGGTAAGAATTTTTAGGTAGGCATAAAAGCCGAAAGTTTACAAATTCGGCAAAATGTTTGGCTTTGGCTGCGGCTCTAGGTTTAGGCAGAGCAAAAAGTGGACTTCTGCTGCTTCTATTTCAAGTAATTTGGTTGGTGTAATAGTTTTAAGTAAATTGAGAAAAGATTTATCATTCAAAAAAGTATACTTAGGCCTTTATTCTAGAATTAAACTCAAACTAAATCGAGACTCAAGCATAGATTTTTTGACAGATTTCTATGAAAAACTGTCACCAAATCTATGCTTGAGTCTCGATACACGCTTGAGCATAATTCTGGAATACGGCCCTTAAAATAAAAATGTATACTCAATTTAAAAGCTCTAGCGTCCTTCTACAGTGAAGTAATGACGCACTCATTGCTTCATCTCAAAAATCAAAGAAAGTATAAAAAACATTCTTTACTTTTTTAAAACTCTTTTGTCCAGCGGGCTAAAAAAACGTCATTCTTTTAGTTTTTATTTTCACCTTTCTTAGGAAAATAAACAGCGCTTATAATCTAATAACTTTTCTAAAATATACTGGCCATTTAGATGTTTTGTTGTTGTGGTCTTTTTAACAAGATTTAAAAAAAAAGCCGAAATTCGGTTTCGGCTTCAGCCTAAAGCTTTGTCAGCACTACGAAGCCAACAAACACGATAATATCCGGCACTAGCGGGTTTATCGCCTAACTTGTGCGATTTGATCGTCGCGTAATCAAATCAAAATAGAGTTGTTTTGAATTAAGGTCACCTTAGTCTGGTTTATACGTCCATTAATGGTCCACTAATATTAAGCGGTAACCATTGTTCATAGCAACTACCTACCAACTAACTACCTCGCGGTGCACGAATTTTTACATCGCTCTTAGGCAAAGTCCTCCTAGAATTAACCTTTCGTGTGATTGCACTGTGGCCGGAAATCTGAGTTGAATAAAGATGTGTCTATGTATCTATGCAAGAAAAAAAAATGTGCCGGTGATTTCACTTGAATCCATCCATACCCTATACAAATAAGGCATGATCAAATATGGCTACTACAATACTCATAATTATAAGTTAGTTGATAGAAGATAGGTTAAGTGAAAGTGTTATTTTGATGTTATTACCAGGGCGACATAATTGCATTAGCGAAAAGACCATTTTGTAAAAGTTTATAAAAAAAAATAGCTACTGGTGGGTCTAGAGAAATTGAAAAATTTTATCACGCACATTTCTTCGGTTTTTAGGATTCCTCAAGAAGAACTAACGGAACCATTATTGGATCACTCACTGTCTGTCGCAGTCTGTGACAGCTATTTTCTTCGAATATACTGCAAAAATGTTGAAATTTGGTACATATCCTGAATTTCGGTGACCCAATCAAGGAAGTATAGTGTAAATAATCGAATTCTAACTTCGGGGGTTAAGATTATGAGGCAAACTAGAAAAAAAAACTTGTGTCAAATGCATCATGTGACATGTCATGTGAAAATAAACAAAAACCGCAAAGGACAGACTTTGAGCAGTATTGTTGTTCTTTGAATGGGTCACTGCACTTGTTTTAGCCACCGATACTCAGGTAAGTACCTAATTAAAATGATTCAAAGGTGAACTTATACGAAATTTTCGTTACTGAAGTAGAATTTATTCATACAACTGTTCCCAATGTCCAAAATCCCGAAAAACTTTCTCTTTCCTAATTAGTTGCGATTAAATCAGGGACATTCTGCACCTGGGGCATGTAGCAGTAGTAAATTATAGTATAGAGAACCGAAATTCCAACATAAGTCTGAAAGTAAATTATCTACCCTTGAACACAAGCAATAGAAGTTCAGTACAGCGCAAATGACCAAAATCAGCATTACACTCAACTGTTACTACAGTTTCCTGAGTATTTAGTATGACAAAACCTCTTAGACGTAGTTTTAGCAAATTTATTGATATTGTCACATGTTGCGTCCGGACTTGTTTAGCAATTTTCGTTGGTATAAGATATTATGTCCTGGCTGCTGGCATATTTAGGAACGTGTCCATAAATACAACAAATGTTAGCCAAGTAGGTTGGCATTGAGTTTACTGGCCACGTCTATATTCCTGCAATTGTAGGACCCACAGTGAAAAGAGGCCCTTTGAAGCTCTAACTACACCTTTGGAGATAAAGGTTGTATAGGATGTATTTTTCGCATTTTTTTTTTCTTTGAAAATTTTTTCCTGACTTATCGACTGATCATGATTGTTGTAAATATAAATAAATATTCTACTAATATTATAAACGCGAAAGTTTGTGAGTATGGATGGATGTTTGTTACTCTTTCACGTAAAAACTACTGAATGGATTTGAGTGAAATTTGGAATGGAGATACTTTACGCCCTGGATTAACACACAGGCTACTTTTCATCATCATCATCATCATCAAACGCGAAAGTTTGTGAGTATGGATGGATGTTTGTTACTCTTTCACGTAAAAACTACTGAATGGATTTGAGTGAAATTTGGAATGGAGATACTTTACGCCCTGGATTAACACATAGGCTACTTTTCATCATCATCATCATCATCATCATCATCAATTTTCATCATTATTCACGCGGGTGAAACCACGGGGCGCAACTAGTGTGATATAAAAATGACCATTGAATTGTCAATTTACTTGTCGAACGTGAGTAAAGTAAAGTAAAGTAAAGTAATTCTTTATTGTAAAAACTGTGTATATAAAGGTGGTTTAGGTTATTCAAAGTTGCAACAGTTTGCCCATTTCGGACGTACAATAATTATATGCTAAAGTAGAACATATTTATATAAACCTAGTTAGGTACAAGTAGACCTATATTATACAGAGATCAGATTTTTAGAAAGTCTAAAATTCTACCTAAAGAGGCACCTAAGTACCTATTGTTTATTTTTTACTTACATACAACGAGATCAAATATTAGATAGGTATTAGATTTGTACATCTTTATCAAAGTATTCAGATAAATTGTAAAAAACATTTAAAATTAGCCATTTCTTTAAGTTTTTTTGAAAGGGTGGTCCATTTAATGACTTTATGCTAAGTGGTAAGGCGTTGAAAACTCTTGTAGCAGTGTAAAAAATGACTTTTATGAAACATATTGTTGTTAACTTGGGGTATAACTATGTTATATTTATGTTTATTTCGACGACAATTTTTACGGTTAGACTTAATTTCAAAAAAGTAATTATGATTAATTTTAACAAATAAACATATTTCATATATATAGATACCAGTTAATGTAAGAAAGTTGTTGTCTCTGAATACATTTCTAAGTGAGTCTGTGCTACGGAGATTGTAAATGATTCTTAGACACTTTTTTTGAATTAAAAAGGAAGACTGGACATTGACTGAGTTCCCCCAAAATATTATACCATAGCTTAAGTGAGGATAGACATAGCCATAATACGCATTTATAGAAATGGCTTTCGATAATATACCAACTAAAATAGACAAAACATAACAATATTGAGATAATTTACCATTTACTTTATTTATATGCGCTTTCCAGTTCAGGTGCACATCTATAGTTACACCTAAGAATTTTGTATTCATTATTTCTGACAATTTGGAGCCTCTGTTTTCGATATTAATCATAAGTGGAAGTGTTTCATAGTTTCTAAATTGTATGTAGAGTGTTTTATCAATGTTAACTCTCCGAGTCACCGAGTGAATTTCAGTTAAGGAATAGGGGGGCTGATTACTTAAGTCTAATAAAGACTGTCACTTTAGCAGTTCTCAACATTCAATGAATTCATTGAATGAATGTTTGAATGTTGAATTGTATAGCTATTTCTGATTAAGTATTTTTTTAGACGCACCCACTAACCCATAACCAGGTACTTTTGACAAACGCGTTACTCTGCCGAATGAAAAAATGCTGCCGAGCAGTTGGCAATGGGGAAGGCAATGCAGGGGCATTACTTTTTTCCGGACGTAGAGTTTATAGAGGAGAAACGCTTCTATGCGTTTTCATTACCTATTTCATACCTGAGGCGCCATTTAAATTCATAACGAAACTTTTCTGGTATTTCGTTTTACTCCAGTTGCGAAATCTATGCATAACTAAAGAATTGAAATGGAAAAAGTTAAGAAGGTAGTTTTCAGAAACTCATGTAGTCTGTGCGAAAACGTAGGAGATGAGGGCGTGACATGCTTAATTACTGATTTTGTATTGTTAACAACACTATCTCGTCATTATAGCTCTAATACAAGATCTTGAGACTTGTAGTAAAAAAGTAACTAATAAAAATTTGCTCTTAGATTGGATTGTGGCTTGCAATGTGAAAATCTTATCTATCATAATGTTAGTTCCGTTTTTCGCCACACCTATTTCTCTTGCCCGTATAGAATCTATCTCATTTTTAACCGACTTCAAAAAAAGGAGGAGGTTCTCAATTCGGTTTTATATTTTTTTATTACATTTTAAGAAGCCAATACGCATGCCCTTAAAATTGATAGTTCACGTGGTTCTATGTGTCATTATTCATATTCATGGTTTTTAGGGTCGTGTTATTTCTAAACAACAAGCTTCTAATAGCAACATCTTTATAAAATAAATAATAATAATCTCAATTCGCTAGAAGCAACTGTCGTTATGAACTGAGATACACCATCTGCCTACAGGCAGTATTCCGATGTCATTATAATGTGTTGTGTAATGTGTATTGTATAATATTGCATCTCCGCTAAGGTCGGTCACAAACCTGCTCATTCTATTCTGTAGAACAAAAAAATAGAATTAAAACCAGGTTCATCGTTACACACTTACCGGACGCCGGGCATTCTTGATTGGCGCTCAGTCGTAAGCTAGCGCTTGTGTGTGACGACTTAAGGCTCTTTCTAAACTGCTAGAACGTTCTGATCGGCGATGAGGAAGTTTACTTGCTGACAATTTGACAGTCCTGGTTGCACAATTTACCCCTGTTGCAAACCTGTCGCGAGATAAAGAATAGCCCTGCGGGTGTGTGAGTGTGTTACGAGTGGTACATTTTGTATTGGATTCTAGCCTCCCGGTTTCAATTCTTTTCTTTGCTGTTCTAGGTAGAAAAGAATGGAACTAGCAAGTCTGTGACCGCGCTAAATGTCGTTTCATAGCTGCGGCTGACAGGAAGCGAACTATGGGGGTGTCGTAGTTTCTTCTACTTATTCCTACTATAGATGCAATAGTTTGGATGTTTATATATTGCTCAATTGACGACTGAACTGACAAGCTTCTTAAGAAAGAGTTCGCCCGGGAAAGTCCACATACCCATTTCTACCGCGAAGCAGCATCGCCATTATCTGTTTTGCATTGTCATGGGTGCCAATGAAAATACAGACTTATGAGATGTTGATATGTGTGCTGTGTCACACTGCGTTTCCACGAGAAATGAGTAAGGATGCGTAGCGAGAGATGTATTTGTTAAGAACCAATAGAATCACTTCATTTACCTAGCCTCGCTTAGCGTATCTCTGGTGGAAACGGCTTAGCAAGCGAGGTTTTTATACGTATAAAACAAGCAAAGTGCGTGCGAGGGATGTGTGTAAAAGATGAACGCGAGCGAGAAACTACTAGCAGTCAGTCTGAAAAGAGCCCGCTACACATCCTCGCACCGCTCATTTATCTCGCACATCTCTGGTGGAAACACTCATATCGTTCCGCAGCCTCGCTACGCATCCTCTCACCGCTCATTTATCTCGCACATCTCTGGTTGAAACACTCACATCGTTCCGCAGCCTCGCTACGCATTCTCGCACCGCTCAACTCGCACATCTCTGGTGGAAAAACTCATATCGTTCCGCAGCCTCGCTACGCATTCTCGCACCGCTCATTTATCTCGCACATCTCTGGTGGAAACACTCATATCGTTCCGCAGCCTCGCTACGCATTCTCGCACCGCTCAACTCGCACATCTCTGGTGGAAACACTCACATCGTTCCACAGCCTCGCTACGCATCCTCGCACCGCTCATATAACTCGCACATCTTTGGTGGAAACGCAGCCTTATGGTGTAGTAGTACCTTTATTGCGCGGTGCAGTAACAAACTATTGTTTATTCTGCGGTAGTACGACAGCGTTGGAATGGAAACTGTTCGCTTTGCACAGATTTGTGATAGGAGTTGAAATAGATTGTTATTGGCTGTGGTCAGCTTCGTGAATTTGTAATGCAGCGCTTACTGCTGTATCATTGTAGACACCCAAAAGGAAATAGTGAACATTGACTATAAAGCTTGACATTGGACGCCCCGCGGCTATATAGATCAACGGTTTGTAGACTGTCTGTTGAAATTTGATGAGAGAGAGAGACAGAGAGAGAGAGAGAGAGAGAGAATCTACCATGTAAGTGATTTTTGCTTGGGAGTAAAATGCAATGTTTAATGATATTTTGTTTGATTTCTACTTAAATCTAAGAGATTTTTGGTTAAACCAAGTAGTTCAGTGTTCAGTCATGTTTGTTATTATTGAACGAGCGAAGCGAGTTCTCTGAGTCAAGTTGGAAAAATCGGCGTTTGTATGTATGTATGTATGTTTGTCCGATGAAAACTTCTATACCGTTAATCCGATCTTCATGAAATTTGGTATGAGGTTAGATAGTATTAGTACAATTTGTAGGTAAAGTTATGAGCTATATCGGTTTGGGGGTTGCTGAGATATTGGGGTCCAAGAGGGGGTAAAAAAAATAAAAGTGAGACAGTCAGATCAAGTGGGGTGTTTAATGAAAGCGCTTTGGTTGGACATTTCAAAACTGTTTTTAATCAGTATTTAGATTTAGTAGTTTCCGAGATATTAGGGAAAATAAAAACCGTAAAAATCAAAAATTCTAGGGTACTTCCAGCAATCCCACAATGCTGAAATTTGGTATGCTTGTGGCTTTTGTGTCACAACTACAGGGAAAAGTCTGAAATTGAAGAATTTCGAGACATGTACCCTATAAAACACATAACCAATATAATATCCGTTGTTGACCTCCCATTTCTAGGAATTTGAATGACGTTGGAGTTCTATAATTTCGTCAAAAGGACGTTACCAATTAATTCGTCAGGTACTTGATATACTAACAGGTACCTACTTATGTGGTATCAGAGACAAGTTACTTGTCTCTGGTAGTATGAACGCCCCGTTGCTTAGTCCTATTCAAAAGTTATTTCGATGATTTGTAGGAAATTACCTCGAGGAGAAAATTTAAAAAAAAATAATGGAAATTATGGAAATGTCTTACTTAAGTATAGTTGGGCTGATAAAGGTCATCGCGAGGTCTCAGTTCGGGGCGAACCACTAGTTTTTAATATATTCATTTATTTTAATCAATATTGGATCACATTGTGTTCCAAATGTGTCAATTTGTGGAGTTTCTTATCCTAGATTAGTTAAACTTCAAGTCAGTCGAAACATTCTGATTATTATACTAAACAAAACCTCAGAAATAAAACAATCATAAAAACGCACCCATAAAACAAGGAATTGAATTGAATTTGAATAAAGTATGTCAACATTAGGTTATGTTAATTTTAATCTCAAAAAATTAATGTGATGCTATAAATTGGTTACTGTGTGTGTAGCCATGAGTAGAATTACTGGTTGCTTTACCATGTCATTCATTATTACTTTATGCAACAGGGTTTGGTCAGCGATCCATCCTTTGTAAACAGATCAATACAAACTCAATTAATGGTTTTGAAAATTCCATACTCTTTGATTCCTATCACTAGCAGGTATCTATCTCTATCTCTCTCTGTCATAGACTTACTAATGCCAAACCTCTAAAAGTCAATTTTCTTCTAAAGTGCGTTTTGATGAAGTGCCTCCGAGCCCGTTGTAGACGTTCCAAATTTGAATTTTAAACTAAGCGTTCCGTTCTACGCGGAAGGTAAATTCTGGGCAGCGTTTTTACGCCTCCCGGTAATTCGGTCGGTGAATAATTTATAGGATGCTAACTAAGGACTAAAACCCGTGTTTGGATTAACTGAGATGTTTTGTGAAGATTGGATGAAAGGTCATTAAAATTGCGGGATGGAAGTTGTATCTAAATGTGGCTGCTAGCGCCATTTTCATTGAATAACTAATGGCAGCGATGAGTTTACCACTGGTCACGTCTATGTATTCCTGCGATTGTGTAACCCCGGTATAAAAGAGGCTCATTAAGGTTCTGCCTATCCCTTCGGGGTAAAAGGCTTGTGTCTATTAAAAGTAAAAATACTCAAAAGTATAATTAATTTTTGATTTTTGGGATTTTCAGGGTATACCAGGGACAGTCGAAGTCTTATGAACAACATGTTATAAGAATCATCTTCATGATCAATATATTGAAATCTACTGCTGGTCATAGGCCTCTCCCACTCATGGGTCATTTTGAATATTTAAGTCAAATAAAGAACGTGAGAACTAAAGAGATAAAGAATATATATATAATATCCTCATTTTCGGGTGATATTTTGTTTGTGACACAAAAAGATGTCAGATAACTAAAGCAATATGACATAAATTAGCAATGTGTCAGATAAATACACAATACAAGCGATTTGAACATTTTAATTATTAGGTCCATGCAGATTACACAGAAGTTATGTCGAAGAATTTTATAACGAGGTAGCCAAATAATACTTATACGCCAAGGGCACTAGTTTGAATCAAGAGCGGAGCGAAGGTTAGAAGAGTAGAATCAAGAGCGGAGCGAATGTTAGAAGAGTAGAATCCTGAGCGCTGCGAGAGATTCAATATACTTACACTGGCCGAAGAAAAATAAATTTGTGGCCGAGTGATGCACAATGCTTTTCATTTCCCTCTATGGGAAAAAAAACAACAGGCGCTTTTAATTAAAAACTCATAACTGCCCTATATCGATGCTTAGGTGCAAGTCCTTTGAAGAAAATACCT
The DNA here is from genome assembly GCA_951392215.1 of Epirrita christyi. Taxonomy (NCBI): domain Eukaryota; kingdom Metazoa; phylum Arthropoda; class Insecta; order Lepidoptera; family Geometridae; genus Epirrita; species Epirrita christyi. The sequence continues at coordinate 15,064,855 of OX595849.1, forward strand.
ACTTTGTTCGCATTTATTGAAGATCCAATCATGCTTTTTGAATATTTGAGTAAGTGGAGAACACAAAAATATCGAAAAATCATTCCCCAAATACCCGACATTACCGAGCTATGAAATCTTGAAGCGTATATTCAAAACGTACCGAGCGAGCCATTATTCACATTGGCTATCGACGGACGGTTAAAATGAAATATAGCGCCGCCTACGACCCCTAGTGGTGGGGTAGGTAGGCACGACTGAATATTTATGAGTCTTGTGTAACATTTTGGTAGAATATTGCATTTTTATAGGCTATCTAGACACAGCACCGCAATGTTGAATGAAGCTTTAAATTCATACAGCACTTCAAGCCTGGATTAAAATAAATTCCAGTAGTTACTGATAGATCCAGCTATGATCCGGTGAACTTTGATGTTCAAGCGTGTGTCAGATACACAGATCGAGGATCCCATCGTCATTAGATATTCCGAACACAGATTTTGGGAAAATTTGCTCATTAAATCAGTCTGTAGAAGTCCACTGTTCTGCCACAATTGACAGTTGATCTTAAGCCACCTCCATCCACCGACTTTCTGTGACCTTTTAGTGTCGGTCCATCGAAACCATCCTACACCTGGTCATCCGGTTCGTGGTCGCCACTCGAAAACCTTTAACCGCCAACGGTTGTCGGTTCTACCAGATATTATGGTAGCAAAAATTCTCTCCAAAAATTATGGTACGCATAATTTTTGGAGAGATCTATCCAGCACTGAGACCTTCTACAGGCTCATGATGACGATGAGTCCAGTGGTTAGGTAGGACATAAGGTCAGTCTCGATCTTGAAATCAAGATCGAGACTATAATGATGGGCTTCATCGGCACTCGATACCTATATAATCGCTATGAGAAAAATCTTCGTTGTCGATTTATTTACGGGATACGCCGCGGTAAATCAACTTGCTTTGTTTGCCTTTATTGAGTATTTCTGTTCTTTCACGTGATTGCTGTCTATGTATCTAGTGCATTGTTTTGCTAGTGTATATGACTGAAAACGCGGTCAGTGGTTTACTTTTAGCTTTCCGAGGGCCATTTCTTTCTAACACTGCTCCTCAACGAATTTAAAAAAACATTTTAAAATAACAGACCAATAATAAAAGAATAGCTCGGTTAGAATTTTACCAACGAAAATTAATATTATTTCAAAAAACACAATTTCAACGCCAAAATTGGAAACGACGACATCAAAGCACAAAGCGGCATTTCAACATTTTCCCTTTTTAAATTCCCCTTTTGTTCGAACACTCATCGGCGGGACAATAATAACATTATTGTAATTCAATTACCGGGTTCTGGGTTCGATTACCGGGACCAATTATCGGGAGAACAATGGTCTTAATGATAGCGCCTCTCGGTTCACTGGGCTCCTAACATAAAGGCCTATTCATTGAGGTCAGCGTATTTTTTTCATCGATAATCTAATCATCTATTATTGTTCACGCGGTCGGGTGAAATAGTGCGGAATATGTGGAATAGACGTTTGTCCTAGAAAAAGGACTAAATTACTATCCTTATTTAGATAGGAGGAGCCTTCTAGACTGACGATCCTAAATCTCAACCGTTCTAGCGACTAACTAATTAGACCTGCAACTAATGAAAATAATAATCATATAAAAACCCAGTATGGGCACGTATTGCCATTGATTAACTATATACTGGGTCTCTTTCGATCTTATTTGAAACTGCATGTCAATGACTAAGACAAAACACTGTTCATTACTTTGGCCCTTACAGACTAAGCTTGTAGACAAACGTTCACACGAGTGCAAGCGCGTTATGATAACAAAGTCAAAGTCAAAGTCAAAGTCAAAAAGACGAGCAGAGTACGTGGTAGTCAAAACAGCATTCCAATAACAGTGGCAGTGACTTGTCTTTCCGCTATCTGGGTACGGTTTGTTCAGAAAATCAGCTCTGAACATGGTTTGTTGGCAGGATGATTCCTGAACAAATTAGTTTTTAATTAGATTTAGATTTTGTATTCATAATTACTTATCATTATTGTATAAGGTTTTATAAATTAGTTAATTGGCAATCAATTTCTACTAACCTAGTCTAAATAAATTTACTAACACAATATACTATTTATTGCCGAAGTAATAAATGATTTGATTTGATATTCATACTTCTAGGTTTTGTGTTACGTTTACTTTTGCATGGACGTCTAACGTACGCTGGTTCTGAATCAGATTTAAAGGGTATAAAAGTAGATATTATCAGCAATTAGGCGGACGACTGAGTTTTAATCGCTTTTTATACGAAACAGCTTAGCTAAATATTAAAACTTGGCCGTTTAAACACCTCAAAGTGCCCAATTTAAGTTTTTTTTGTAATTATCCTTACAAAAGTGGCTTAGAAACTTTCAAAAAGGCTCAGTTTTTGTGGGCCAACTGTTTTTAATTGTGATTTATATTAGTTTTGTTAACCAGAGTCGATACACATCGCTTAACTAAAGGAATCTAGGTATAGTCCAAGCATGAATTGACATCTGCCAGTTTCATTTTGTGTAAGATATACCTACAACATTGAAGTAGCAATGTGTATTAGACCAAATAGCTTGGAGAATTGACGATCGCTGAAGAATAAAGTTATTTTGTAATAAATAGATCCACTAACCGAAAGCCGCCAGTGCAAGATGGCCCAGGGGTGCGATTTTTTAATGTCACTGAGTGATTAAATATCATCAAAAAGGACGTTTTTCAGGAGATTTACTGGAGGAGGCATATACACTTCTCATCAAAAAAATCGAAACATTTCTCAAGTTTATGTATTTAATAGATTATTAGAAAAGTATTGTTATAAACGGTAAAAAAAATTGTCATATAACAGTAGGTAGTATAAGGTTACGAACTGCCAGCAAGTATAATCATGGCTTTTCTTAAAGAAATAATCCTTGTATTAGTGGTTATTTGTGGGCAGAAAGAAAATCTGTAGTGTTTCGATTTTTTTGATGAGAATTATATTTATTGATATCATAGGTCCGCTAAATGGAAATGCGTTCAAAAATAAATTAAGGAATGGGCTTGTTAGCAAAGTTCATTACAGTTTGCATGAATATTTCGATAGATAAAGGGTTTATTTATATCATATAAGTAATAGTATATAAGTATGTACTAGTACATAATTATTGTCATTAGTGTAATATTACTAAACATTGTACGCCCGAAATGGGCAGACTGTTGATACCACATTACCTGTACCTACGATCTTTTTACACAGTTAACAATAAATGCTTCTTATTCTTATTCTTTAGTCATCAATGAGTTGCAGATTTATATAAATTTTGAAATCAGGGATTAACTGCAATTTTACTGACGTTTAATCACTTGATGACATAAAAAAATCGTACTCGATGGACTCATGACATTGATATGGTCGCAGGAAGTTGGTAGATGAAGGTGTCTCAATACTGTTTGTCGTGCTTTTGTATGGGAGAATTCTTTGTCAGAGTGGACGACTTTCAGCAGATTTTTTCTAAAAGTAGATGCTTGACTTTTTCACTACAGTTTCAGTTTTCTTCGAATGATCATTTATTTAAGAGATAAGAAAATAATTAAATCAATACCAACATAATTGACATTGAAAACGGGGTGACTCTTATGTCCCTGTGAAAGGTTATCGGTAGTTGACTATCCGACTATAATTATGTTATCTTTCCAAAGAAATGCCAAGTGTGATTCGGACTCATGCACTACTACTTTCTTACAATCAGAAGAATATTAGCAATTATTTTAATTTGTGAACTTAAATGTAGTAACTTACTATATATTTGTGCACTGTTAGAGTTAAGCTTTTTTAACCTATCGCCTTTTTTTTTTATGTTTATTTATAGAGCATTATTTATAATCTATGATGCACCCGAAACAAAACAAAATATTTTTGTTACTTATATTTGTATACGATTCTTATGAGACTAAACTAAATTACACAGAAAAAGAAACACAGAATGTAATAAAAACTTTCTTTTTTTGTATATTTTTAACTACAATTTAAAAAAAAAACAGTTGACAAAATAACCTCCTGATTTTGTAGTCGATTTAAATAGTAACCGAACAAAAGAACTGATCAAATTAATCCATGTAATGACATATAGATTAAGATAAGTAATCTAAACGATTATAAAAATACACTATGATAGTGCTATGTACCTACGCGGTGCAATCAGTTTCACTACCTTAATTTGTCTGAAAGACGTGCCCCAAAATGTTTTTGCTTCTTTTAGGAATAGTGTCGCTGTGTCTTGGAGTGTGGCTGCGTGTCAAATGGAATCGACTAAGGATGTACTGGGCAGAAAGGGGTGTGCCACATTATCCACCTCACCCTATTATAGGGAACATGACTTTTCTTCAGAGAGAAAATCCGGCAAGTACCTATTTATGTAATTTTTTTATGTCCCTCACATTAGTTTAAACCTTGTCCATTGACAATGATGTCAGATATCAGAATGTGGATTACGTTATTATGTTGCTATTGATTTCAATCGATTTCAATGTCACCAGAAACGGGATATTTACCATGATTTTATATAAATATCCCGTTTCTAGTTACAATTATGTTCATAATCATGACAGTTTCAAAAGTATTAATTTTAATGTTATTTCTATTTGAAACAAAGTTTATGCGATTACCTAATTTATGCAGTATTGTTCCCATTAACCTTTGTTTTACAAAGGTTAATGGTTTTGCTTACAAAGTTTGTAAACAAAATGTGTAAATTGGGTAATTGCAAGAGCGTCATTTCTGATAGAAACAGTATTGAAATCGATTGAAACAAATAGCACATAGCATTACGTAATTATGCTATTGCATTTTCCGCAAAGATTCGCGATGCAAACACAGTTTTACATCACAATAATATTTTCTTCAGAAGTCAGTCCACTGGACTAGATCACCGTTGAACTAAGCTCTCACAATTTATGTTATTATTTTATTATTTATTTTATTACAGGCCATATTCATGCGTAAAATGTACAACGACTTTAAGTCCCCTTACGTCGGCATGTGGGTGTTCTGGCGTCCGGCCCTCATCATCAACTCTCCAGACATCGCCAGAAGGATCCTAGTGAAAGATTTCGATGTCTTCAGGAATAGGTTCCTGAGTTCTGGGAAGAGTGACCCGGTGGGAGGGTTGAATCTTTTTACTGTTAACGTAAGTGTTTATCTATAGATATCCGATTGAATAAATTAATTATAAATTTCATTAGCTTATAATTTTTTTGTCACAATAATGGAATGTGTGAAACTGTCTAATCACAAGTTTTTGGGTTTGCTATATTATTTCTTCACAATGAGCTGACAGATATTCAATTCAATTCAATTCATAAACAATTGTCAAATCGTATTTAAAATCACATAAAGCAAGAAAAATAAAAACAATAGCACAAATAAAATACTAAAAAATGTAATTCACGATCAAAATAAAATGCCCTATCTACCTATTCTAAATTATGACGTGTCAGAAATTCATCAATTGTGTATTTTATTGATAAGAAAGATTTAAATATATTGTTTTCAGTAAATTATCTATCGAACACCATGCCTAAAATGAATGGATTTAAAATGGTTTCCAGGATCCAATATGGACATCAGTACGAAGACGCCTCACCACAGTCTTCACGGCAGCAAAACTAAGATCTCTGAAAGCTCTTACCGTTAACAAAACCAATGATCTCGTTAAACGCATCCAACTGGAGATCAAGAATGGAGATGTTCAAAATCTAAGGGTAAGTATATTTTACCGCATGCATTATTTTTCTTGACGACTACATTTTCAGATATAAATCGAAAACCAATGTACCTATACTGAATGTTTTTTACTCGTTTTTATTTACATACCATTGCTCTGAATGGTTTTTTTAGTGTAGAACAGGGTCGACTACTGAAGGATCAAGTTTGAATTAAAATAGGACGACATTAAGAGCAGGTAATCGGTAGGGCGCTTAAATATGCGAAAGAAGTAAGCTTCTATTTTGCTTATTATTTCAACAAATTCCATGAAATTTTGTACCATGATCAGTACACTAATAAAACCGTGGAGAGTCAGTTAAAAAAAAAAAAAAAAATTTTGGTCGGTAACCATTTAATTTTATGAGAAACTAACGCACCACGGTTCTAGATATAAGTGTATTGATCATGTGTACAAAGTTTCATGGAGTTTGAAGAAATAAAAGCCAAATTAGAAGGAAACTTCGCGTTCGCGTGCAAATGGGCGCTTAGGTACGCCTTTTTGGCACTCCACTTAAAATGTCTTTCTCCCGTACTGCTTCTTCTTCTTTTTCTGACTGACTCCAGGGTCTGATGATGACCAGGATAAAAAGGATTAAGGGTGCAACGATGTGTTTCCATAAGTGTTCCGTTTTCCCAATTTGAATGAAAATACATGTTTTGATAGAATGTTTTAAGATAAGAAAATAATTGATGTTTATGTATTTGTATGACAGGAAATGTACGTAGATTTCACGACTGACGTGATGGGTGAGTCTGCCTTCGGCCTCAGCACGGAGACCACGAAGACTGGCGACAGCATAATGAAGAACGTAACAAGAGAGTACATGAGGTTCAACCTCTTTAGAGGCCTGTCTTGGTCCAGCATTTTCTTTTTTCCTGAGCTGGTGGATATTTTTGGGTGATTTTTCATCATTTACCTATTGAAACTCAAGCCTAACTTTATGTGGCAATAGTGTGATTGGGGATATTTTTATGGACTTGAACATACCTGCGCACTTTGTTTCGTAATTCTCGAAGTAATATTTTAGTCCAGTCTTCAGAGAATTTTGCCTTACCAAAGGTGGTGTAGTGACGATTTTGAACATTAAATAAGCTTTAATAAATGAAAACTAATTTTTCGACCTAGGGGGGCAAAGGTGCGAGCCGTTATCTCGGATTAAAGGTGGTAATTTTTATTTTAAATTAAATAACGCCTTAATGACTAACGCTACGACAAAAGTGTATGAAAGATAAAGAAAATAAATTTCTTTACATTTTTTGTACCTATCCTTATTATACTCTGTAAGTCTAATAAAAAAAAGTTATAGCTCATGCTATTTGACGACCTCTGTGGCGCGGCGGGCGAAGGTTCGCCTGTGACGCAGGAGGTTGCGGGTTCCATTCCCGCCTCGGAACACATATTTGTACGTGCTGCAGATATTTGTTCAGGGTGTTTTGGGTATTTTTCTATGTATAATAAAAATATCTATCTATGCAATGTATTGTATTAAGTATATCAGTTATCTAGTACCCATAATACAAGCTCTGCTTAGCTTGGGGCTTGATAATGTTGTGTGAAATGTCCAGCATTTATTTATTTATTTATTGCCTCCCATCTCAATGGCACCCAAACTCTAGTAAAATATACCGTATATAAAAATATATAAAATATATCATGATACCGATACCGATGTCCTGGACAGTCTGATTCAAAATTTCGGTATTATTGACTTGTTCTTCCGGTATATTGAAATACAATTACTTTTGTGTAGGTTTTCACTATTCCCCAAAGACACAACGGAGTTCATGAGGAAGCTGTTCCGCTCGATCGTGGAGCAGCGCGGTGGCTATGACAGAGAAGTGAAGGAGAACAAGGATTTGTTGGACGCTCTCCTTAACATGCGCAATGAGGCTGCTGGGGAGAATGAGTGTAAGCAAGATCCGCTGTTCTTGTGTTGATTTAAAGTACTCAGGTGGATGCTGCTGCCCATACCCTGGTGTAATCCCTAAGTAAGTACTATATCCACGGGAGGAGACGGAGGGATCTATTCTAAGGCTGGACACACCACAACATATTTATCTAGCACTGCCGTTAATTTAGTTTTGAGAAGGTGCTCGAAAATCGGTACCAATTGACAGTATTTCTTTAGACGCCTCTAAAAATAATTAAAAATCTTTTGTTGCCTGTGTACTGATCATTTATTAGATGATGTTATGTATGGTTTTTTGCAGTCATGAGCGAGGATCTGCTTCTAGCGCAGGCGTCAATCTTCCTGGTAGGGGGTTTTGATTGTTCGGGAGCTGCACTCACCTGGGCCACTTACGAACTAGCGTTCCAACCAGAGTTACAGGTAACAAGTCTATTATAACATATTTAAATAGATGATGACCAATAACAATCGCAAAAAAGTTTTATGTATAAATACCCCATCACTAGCAGCAAGTCTACCGTAGGTGCTCTTAGGCGGAATGATTTTCAAAACGATTCAAGACGATTCAAAATGATCCTTGTGATTTCAATGAATAAAATTCTTTTGATTTTATTTTTAATTATGTTCTACTATTCCACTTAGACCACCGATCGAAAATATGAATCGGTGCTTAAATCAAATCAAATCAAAATAATTTTATTCATTGAATTAACAAGGATCATTTTGAATCATTTTTGCTCAATTGGGAATAGGTGCTCTTCAAATCGGTGCTCTCAGTGGAAGCCTTTGACTCTTTGACTTGTCCACAAAGTATACAGACTATTTTGAATGTTGCAAAACATAATTTATATATAATAAAACTTTTTAGGATAGATTGTATGAAGAGCTTAGAGATGCAAAGGAAAATGGTGGCAAAGATTTCGACCCTACAACATTAGCTGAGCTGACCTACCTCAATGCTGTCATAAAAGGTAACAACATTACCATTTTGGGCACAACATTACCATTTTTGGCACAACATTACCATTTTTGGCACAACATTAGAATTTTCGGCACAAAATTCCTTATTTTATTTTTTCACTCAGCAACTATTGGGCTATAAATGACTGTTTTTGTGGTCAAAGGGAAATGTGTGTTTTTGAAATGTCATTTCATAATTAATTTATAAGCTTGCAGGCAATTGGCTAGCATAGATTTAACATCTTAAAGTGTAAAATTATGATAATTCTAGCAAATAAACGATAAAATATTGAATCTTGAATCAGAGTCCAAACTGATAACCAGTGACCAAAAAAAATATTATGTTTTCTGGCTCCTATTGTTCAACTAGTATAGTCGTAGCTATAATCAAGATAGAAGTAGCTATAAGAACAAATTCTGAATTCTGATGCTTGCTATCAATAAATTTTGGATTATTCTGATGATTTTTTTAAGTTCATTTACGACTTTTCAGAAACCCTACGAAAATACCCACCGCTAGGCTGGCTGGACCGCATCGCCGCCACTGACTATAAAATCGACGAGAAGTTGACCATTCCTGCTGGCACCATCGTCTACATCAACGCTAACGGGTTGCAACAAGATCCTGAACACTTCCCGGAGCCAGAGGTCTTCAATCCTGATAGGTTCCTACCGGAGCATGAGAGGAATATCAAGCCTTATACGTTTCTGCCGTTTGGTGACGGACCTAGGGGATGTATAGGTAAGGAAAATGTAGGAAGTTTGATGATGTATATATCAGGTAAAGGATATTGTTTCACATGAGACGCATGACACCTGTGTATTATCATAAGTGTCATGAAGAAAGATAACTAAAGATAGTCTTAGATACGTGACACTAAACGACGTATGAGCATAATTTATGTCATGTTTCTGTAGCCCTACCATGGTTTCGCTCGCATTGCATCTGATAAAATTAGCTTCTGTGTTAATCCACTTCGTAATCGTTCTGTGTACCAATTTGTCGAAATTGATTCTCAATGTATGGCGTAATTAAATAACAAATCAAATCAAATCAAAAAAAATATTCATTGAAATTCACAAGGATCATTTTGAATCGTCTTATAAACTAAAATGACTCTTGTTCCAATGCGACCAGCCTAGAAGAATCAAGCAACAAACACGGTTTGGCTTACTTTGATGATACGTCTTACCAATAGGTGGGAAGCGCCTGTGTGGTGCTTCTGAGCAAGGTGTTGCTGATAGCATCCAACTTTTCACACTTATAATATTAGTAAGATTTTACCGGCTTGTTGGTAATTGGGCTACAACCCCGAATATTTCTCAAAACATTTATTTTCAGGAAAGCGGTTCGCGTACCAAACCATTCGCTTTGGTCTATCCTACGTGTTCCTGCACTATAAAGTCCAGCCCATACCCGATGCGCCAACACCAGACCAAGCCGGGGTCGAGACTAAAGGCATGTTCTACATGCCAGATGAGAAACTATCTCTAACTTTTATACCAAGATAATGATAAAACTGGCGATTTTATAAAAAATTTTATAAATAAGTAATGTCCTTAAAAGTAGTAATTATTTGATTGCATTGGTTTGTCACATTCAAGGTCTTCCTGGAAACATCCTTGACTTCGATATACGATGCCTACAGGAGGTAATCAGACAATCAGTCCAACAAATAGGTCTACTAGGTGTCACGGTAAAATCACCAACCAGTCTGCCGGCTAGCTGAGAGACACTTCAAATCGTCAAGACGCGGGATTCGAACCCGCTGTGTGTTACCAACGCTGCGTGACATTAATCAGCGTGTATTCTTGCAAGAATCTAGATAAGGGGTTAGGTGGTCCCTCGCCAAAGAAACTATCCAGGTTCCAAACACAGTTTACTACAAGAAACTAACAAAGAGAGTCCAATTATTCTACTATACTATTACAAAGATATTACCAATCTAGAATCTTCCCTGGGGGTCCAGTAGGTATCCAAACGCAAGGGCTTCCAGGGTCGTCTACCGAGTCGTCGGCTGTGGCCTTCGCCAGCAAGTAGGCAGCTTGGGGGGCGCTCGTTCTCAGGGGGTACACCAGGGAGCGGCAACGTATCCCTCACTCAACAGTTGCTACGGCGGAGACTCAAAACCTGCCAAAACCCACCAGGGTCGGCGGCGCAACAGATCAACAGGGCACCACTCGGTCCTCTACGACCAGCTCCAAAACGGGGAACAACCTGCCGGATTCCAAGTACAACTCTCTAAGTTCTCGCGACGTCCGGTCGCGTCCCACGCCTCTGGTCGAGTCCCTCGTCATCCGAGCTCTGGCCGTTGCGAACCTGCTGTACGTCATGCGACGTCTGCTGACTAAGGAATTACACACTACGGCAGCAGCATCCACCTGAGTATTCAGCACAAATACTGCGATCACAAATTCTCCTGCCAAGCATGGTGGTTATGGCAAATCTCCCCATTGCATTCAATGGGGGAGGCCTCGTCCAGCAGTGAACGTCTAGGCTGCTAATGATGATGATGATAATGAAAACGGTTATCCGATCCATAAATAAACAAACACCGGGAATTCCTGTAAAGTTCGCGAGATACGACCTGCTCCGAAATCCTTAATTTCGTAAGTGGCGGGAGATTCGCATCAATCCTCGGGACTTTGAGAACCATTAAAGAAATTAGCGAAATTACCGCAAGTCATCCCTGTAAATAGCTTCAACGCACTCCACCTCAACCCTTGCTAAAGTTTTTGTTACGACGAGGTAAGGTGAAGTTGAGAAAGTGGTGGGTGAGAGGCAAACAAAATAAGACATCAAACTTTTAATACGTTTGTTGCTACTTGATAAATCGAATTCTTATCTAACAAAAAAAAAGTTTTGAAATTTTGTTAAATTTCATTTCATCCCAAAAGTAATCTATAATGTCACGACCTCTGTGGCGCGGCGGGTGAGTAGCCGGCTGAGATGCAAGGGGTTGCGTGTTTGATTCCCGCTGCTGGGCAAATGTTCGTATGATCTGCAAATATTTGTTATGGTACCATGGTACTCGTAGTACCCACGACACAGGGAATCCTAGTGTGTGATCAAGACTACGTATATGACTGTTGGGTGTTATGTTATTATGTTTGCGAGAAAGATGGTCAAATGAGATGGCGAGATAATTCATCATCAATTGGATGGTGTAATTCCTCCATGTCCACCGTTGCTCTAACTTTTGGTTTATCTGATAGTTTTTCAAAAATTTACGTAAATGTTCACCAATATGTCCACTAAAACTAAAGCCAATGAAGCCGACACTATAACTGCTACCCGTTATTTGAAATAACAGTTATGATAGATAAAGTAACGTGGGCCATATCGCTGGTATCCTGTTCTGATGCTCGTTCCTGTTTAATCGTCCATATAATGGAACATCATTGCGCTCAGTATAATGACTTCTTGTTTCTTTATGCTATGAATTTAGTGAGATATCTTTTTTTAAATGATCAATGAAATATATTTTACATCATCATCATGAGCCTGTAGAAGTCCACTGCTGGACATAGGCCTCCCTCTACGACGAACGGTCTTGAGCTGCCTCCATCCACCGTTTCCCCGCGACGTTTATAATGTCTATAGTCCATCGAGTGGAGGGCCTTCCTCTACCACGTCGTCCAGTTTGTGGTCGCCACCTGGCGATAACCTGGTGATAAACCACTAAAAATATAATTAATTTAAAAAGATACAAAAAATGCGTGAATGTCCTTTTGAAATCGACTCTCTGCTTTTTATTTTTTCCAACGCGCTCGTGGTACAAAATAATAAGCGTATAGGTTCATTGAGCCGCAATGTTTCGTACCTATTTGTAAATCCAAGCAGCTTTCTTTATCAGAAACGATCACAACATTATGTCGACACTCCCTACGTATAGTTGTGTATCTGCAAAACACAAATTTTACAGGAGAGCGTTTTAAAGATTTGAAAATGTTCAAATGCCTATAACTAGAGCCCTTTTTGAGATATTTCTGTGAAAATTGGTGAGATGCTCTTACTGTAGATCTAGTTTAAGATGGATACTATTTTTTATTCAAATCTATACTAGTTTAGATTTCATTACACTTGCATATTTTTACGTGGTGTATATAACCTAATAAAATGCTGTATGTGGCACATACACACTTTTTCGTGGAAGCTTAGAAGAAAAACAATGTCGCAACTGCCTGTTACACGGTTATACTTAGTAGATCTATTAGACTAATTCTGTTTAACTGGTGCTTACATATTTAAACGTTGGAAATTGTATAATTTAATAATATGCTTCTACATAATTATTCTGTTTCGGCAAATTAGCCCTGTTTATCAGTTCGTTAGGTGACCAGTTCCTAATACAGGTTGCCAGGCCCTTATTGTCGAATATTTACTTGCTTGCGAAACTAAGTTTAATGCTGAAAGTTTCATGCCGATCGGTTGTAAAATACGATCTGTAGAGGAGTACGGAAATACTGACAGAAACGCTAATTTCGCTAGACTTGATGCTAAGATGCTTCGCTGACTTCGTTCGCTTGATCAATAATCTTAAATAAAACAAGAAATAAAGACCTCAAAATACCATTTATTAGGGAAGTAGGTGCTCACCTAAACACAAAAATACCTTTTAAGGATGGTTATTTCAAAAATAAGAAAAACAAAACCAACTGAGTTGGTAACTAACTCAGCTTTAAAATCTTAACGACTATCAAACACGTCTAATCAGTCTTTACTATTAGGAACTTCAACTTAATTATTATCAAGTAATATTACGAAATAGCAAACTTGACTTTGTCAAAGTCTAACTAAACAATTTACATAATAATAGGAAATACAACATTTTTTATTAAATTGAGATCGAAATAATAGTAGAGCTATCATTACTATAGGTTATAGGGTAGATATCTACATTTGCAAAATTCCTATATCAAAAATATAAACACAGACATGAAAAGTTATTAAATTAATAATAATAAATACCCAAACTTGACTATAAAATTTCTAAGATGATAAAAATTAACGTGGTCACATACACTGGTTATCATTTCCTCTGAACGCGCCAAAGGCCTTAAAGGGAAATTTGTATGACGATCATTTGAGCGGGGGGTGGCTATTATAGCATGGGCTGCGAACAGCCCTTGTCTAACCTCTAAAGGCTAGATGCGGTGTTTCAAAAGCTTCACTATGAGAAACGCGGGGTTAATTGAAGATCTTAATCGCAATTTGGCTGTAGAAAAGTGACACGTTCAAGGAGTTCAGAAGGTATATGAATTTGGGAAGGGTACAGCGTCCTACCTGGATCTTTGCAACTGCTCGATATTCTCCCAGAGTATCCTTGATGCTCCCGGTGCCGGTGTAGCGGTAGGCAGGCGTTTATCCAAAACGCCGCCGTGCCAAAATAGGTACGCCACGCGGCCAAGCCAAGCAAGCGGCGGAGGTTGATGTCCTCACCGTAGGACTTCCGAAGAACAATCCTCAATTGCGTACACTTAGCACTAACACAAATATGGCGAATAAAGGTTATAAAGTTTAGAATTTTCACTAAGTACAGTAATTTGCGGTTTTTTATGTTTAAAGCGTGCTCTCGCGATGCCGGTCAGACGAAACTTATCAGTCCTAAAAAATGGCGTCTTCTAATGCATCGCCTTTCTGCAGCGATGCTCTTTCCACTCACGCAGGTGTATGTCAGACGCTGTATGTGCGAGGGAGAATGGATTGGTCTGGGGTAGGTTCAAGGAACGTGTGTTTATTTGCCAACCTTGCGAAAACCCAAAAAATGAATAGCGGCGAATTATGAGATAAGATGGCGAAAACATTCCCCCGACCTTAAAGGGTTGCCTTTAGAAAGCAAACTAATAGGACTTAGAAACATAATAAAATTATATGCGGCAGAGTCTGCTCTATGTAGAGTCAGACGACAAAATTACATACTAGCGTGTCTGCTCTATAGAGAGCCAGAGAATAAGACATAAATTTAATATTATAATGATTATCCCTAAACTAATCTAAAATAAGCAGCAGCTTCTCTACTTTAGCTCATTGACTCGGTAAAAGGCACACACGGACTACAGGTCGGACGAGGGTACCTCTACACGTCCTGACGGTAAGAGAGCGCGTTGTGCCGTCCTTCGAGGTATGAACAGCCTCTACTACACCTAAAGGCCATGAAAAAACTGGGGCGTTATCTACTATAATCACAACAACTGATCCCAATGGAATCGGAGTAGATGGTGTGTTCCACTTGGCTCTAGATTGTAATTGATGCAAGTACTCTGTACGCCATCGCTGCCAGAATGACTGCACCATTTTGTCTAACAGAGAATGTCTCTCTTGAAGACTAACGTTCTCTACGTGAGCGGCGGGAAGAGACTGAAGCGGAGCGGTATTGAGAAAATGAGCTGGCGTAAGAGCTGATGGCTCAGCGGGGTCGCTGCTCATAGCGGTGAGCGGACGCGAGTTTACAAGTGCTTCGATCTGTGTTAGCACCGTTAGCAGTTCTTCGTAAGAGAGAATTTGCATGCCGATGACCTTGAACAAATGAGACTTCACCACCTTTACCATACTCTCCCAACAACCGCCCATATGGGGCGATTGGGGGATTATGCGCCTCATAGCTATACGACTCTCTGATAGCTCATGTTGAAGATGCGGGCGATGTTGATCGAGGAACTTATAAAGATCGCGGAGGTAAGAACTACATCCAACGAAATTAGTCCCGTTGTCAGTGTATATGCACTGCACGGGACCGCGGCGTGAAAGAAAACGTTTTAGAGCAGCAAGGAAGTTGACCGTACTCAACTCCGTAGCGATTTCAATATGCAAGCATCGGGTTGTCAGACACGTAAATATACAAAGCCATGCCTTACGGCTTTTGACACCTCTGCCACGAACGGGTGTATATTGGAGAGGGCCAGCATAATCACATCCTGTATGCGTGAACGGCTTGTCAACTTGGTTGACGCGGAAGACAGGCAGATCTGCCATGATCGGGAAGGATGGACGCGGTTTTGCTCTGAAACACGTGTTGCACTTATGGATACGGTGACGAATAATTCGTCGCGCTGCCAGTATCCAATACTGATTCCTGAGTAAGGACATCAACAGTTCGGGGCCGGCATGTAAATATTTTCGATGATAGAAGTCGATTAATGAATCGACCACGTGATCATGTCGCGGTAGCACACACGGGTGCTTTTGTGTATAATTGAGCGCAGCGTAGGTAAGCCGGCCACCGACGCGGATAAGACCGTTTTCATCTAAAAACGGCTTAAGTTTTTGTAAAGCGGGAGAACAATTTTCATCGTTTTTTAATTTATTTATGTCGTCACTGAAGTAGACGTGTTGTAATGCGGAGAGGATTTTAATTTCGACAAATTCTAAATCAGACTTAATTATATAAGATCTGCGCGGTAATAGCTTTGAAAAGCGATACATATAAACAATTATGCGTAGTAACTTCGACCAGGAAGAAATGCGTTGAGCGAGCTCATAGATAAGCGATTTTGACGTGTTTACAGTTACAGCGAGCGCAAGCGGTTTTAGCTCCGGCATTTCACTGACGTTTTCGCGATCGAATTCCGATATAGGCCACTCCGATGGATGCCTGGATGCCCATGGGGGTCCAGTGAACCAGAGAGGGTGTTTGTTTAGCAGCGCGGGCGCTAAGCCACGCGATAAGCAATCAGCAGGATTTTCAACACCTGCTACGTGATGGAAACAGCTGGCAGGAACATTGTCCACAACTTTCACAACGCGATTTGCTACGAAAGTTTGCCAGCGGTGCGGGGAGGAATTGATCCAGCAAAGTACGACTTTAGAGTCAGTAAATGCGAAGACATTAGAAATTTTATATCTTGACTCAAAATTGTCAAGCACTTTACGCATTAGCTTAGACAATAGAACCGTGGCGCACAGCTCTAAACGCGCAATAGATATCGTTTTTAGCGGCGCGACCTTAGATTTCGAACACACGAGCCTTACAGTCACATTGGAGTGACTGTTGACTTGCAAGTAGATGACGCCGCCGTACGCACGCTCACTCGCATCAGCGAATCCAATGAGATTGGCTACACAACCTTGCACTACCCCGAGATGCCGCGGAATACGTATCTCGTTGAGTGCCGGAAGTTCGCCACAGAACTGTCTCCATTGGCTCGTGATGCGTTGCGGGGGGGCCTCGTCCCAGTCACACTTCAATAACCATAACTCCTGAATAAGGAGCTTGGCATAAAGTATGACGGGAGCCACTAGGCCTAAATTGTCCCACAAGCGCGCGACGACGGAGAGAATAATGCGTTTGGTACAGCCTGCGTCAGGTTCAGCGACCTTGAACTTGAAAACGTCATCTGACCTGTCCCAATGCGTACCTAGAATTTTGTGAGGTACATCCTTATCGATTTCGAGATCTGACGAAGCTCTGTGCGAGGCGGGAATAGCGCGTAGGACAGTGTCCGAATTACTCGTCCATTTTACCAGGTCAAATTGACCGCACTTAAATAATTTTATAAGTTCGGTACAGGAATCGATCGCAATAGACTCGTCCTTCTGCGCTGAATCAGCTGCCATTATGCTATAGCAGACATCGTCCATATATGTCGAAACAGCTGCTATAGCAGCTGCAGCTGGAAATTTATGCCCTTCATCAGCGATCAGCTGATGAACGACGCGGATGGCGTGAAAAACTGACGACTTCATACCGAAAGCGACGCGAGTTAATTCAAAAACTGATAGTTTATCTTCTGGTCGGAACCTAAATAGAAATCTCTGATATTTTCGGTCTTTTTCAACCATGGCCAATTGAAGAAACATCTGACGGCAATCGGCCGAAATGGCGATTTTGAAAAGCCTAAAGTTCAACAGGATGTTGTTTAAATCGCCCTGTAAATTTGGGCCGGAATGAAGAACGTCATTCAAAGATAGACCTGTGCTGGTTTTACAACTAGCGTCTAAAACCATGCGGACTTTGGTGGAGGTCTTATCAAGGCGCTGTACACAATGATGCGGGACAAAATAGGATGCGGTTTTAGCGGAAATATTATTATCAATGGGTCCTATTTCGGTTACGTAACCTTTTTCAACGTATTCACGAATGATATCGTCATAGGCGGCGCGCAGAAAACTTGATGACTCCAACTTCTTTTCTAAGCACAGGAAGCGTCTTTGTGCGGTGGAGAACGAATCTCCTAGTTTATAAACATCGTCACGAAAAGGAAATGCGACGGTGTACCTACCACTAGCGTCGCGCGTGGTGGTAGTGCGGAAATGTGTCTCACACTCAAGATCGTCTTGACTGTGAGTGGGCGGAGCGGAAACTTCCTCGAGTTCCCAAAACCTTTTGAGAAGGTGGTCCAAGGAATGTTGGACCGTAGCGCAACAGGCAGAAGTAGATTTACAAGGGAGCAGCGCGGGCGCTGAACCCATTAGAATATACCCTAGCACTGTTTGTATAGCGGGCGGAATTCCATGCACGTTGCTATGTACCTTACCAGGCATCAACAAGTGCGGGAATATGGATGCTCCAAGCAGAACATCCACAGGAGCGGGATTGGCGAACGTACTATCCGCGAGTTGTAGCGATTTGATATGAGTAAACGCGGCATTGTTCACGGGAACGGTAGGCAGGTCATCCGTGATGCGATCTACGACAAGGCCCGATACATCATAAAACACGTCTTCATTAAACCGCGAAAATATTCTGAAGTCTGTGGAACCTCTAATAGGGTTTTCAGAACCACCAAAACCTCGAACAATCATTTGGGTATTTTTATTGCAATTCAAACCCAAACGCACACAACATTCTGAACTAATAAAATTACATTGCGATCCAGAATCTAATAAACATTTTACTAAGTGTCTTTTACCATCATTGTCGTAGATAACCACTTGCGCGGTTGATAACAATACCGTAGTGGGCCTCATACATTGCGCGGTGCTGTCGTCATTACTTGCGCTAAGCTGCGACGGCGCAGCAATGGATGTGTGTAATGACGATACCCGTGGCTCGCTTATCGCCGACGTAGGAACGGCTGGCGCGCTCATTATGTCTGATGTCGCGGACCGAGACGCACGCGCGCCCGGAGTCGCGGGAACAGCTGACGCAATCACCAATCCACTATCGTGGGATTGCGTTGCGTCCGCCCTATTGAAATGCAACATGGTATGATGCTTTTGATGACAAGTACGACATTTTAGAGTTGAATTACAATCGCGGGTTTTATGTTTAATACCTAAACAATTAACACATGCGCTAATATCTTTTACGCATTTGAAACGTGAAGACGGTGTCATGTCATTGAATTTTTGACACTTAAAAAGATGATCATGTACAACATTGTCACATAGACATTTTTTGTTAGTAGCTGTGAGAGTTACATAACTTTGCGGGTTAGGTACATGACTGCGGGATTTAACGGAACTTCGTGTAGAATTGCCGGCCGCGCTAGGCTGCGTATTTTGATAAATTCTATGTTGACTCCTAATGAAGCTCGTCAGCTGACTAAAGGTAGGCAGCGCGATGTCACGATATTGTGACTCGAAAGCGCGAATCGTTTCTCCATCTAATTTCTTTAACGCGATATGCATAAATATGAAATCGGTCAAATCATCGATTTTAAGGGTTTTAATCGCATTTGCGGCTGTGACATACTGATCCATAAATGATTGAAAATTAGATGAAGAAGCGGGACCATTAATTTTGAGATTTATCATCTGATCTAGGTACGTAGATGCGAGGACACGTTTGTCTTGATACCTATCAACGAGACATTTCATAATTATTTGATAGTTCGTAGGACATGGCGTGATGCCTGAGAATACTAACTGCGCTTTAGTGGACAACTTCCCTATCAAATAATACAACCTCTCAGCGTCTGTCAGCGATGGATTTTCGTGTATTGTGGACTTATAGCTCTCATAAAATAAGGGCCAATTCCGAATGTCCCCATCGAATGACATAATTTCGATTGGCGCCAAAGTTGGGCGTTTTGTCCTAATGACCTTCTGATCAAAATGATCAGAATCATGCTGATTTACCCTCGAAGGTACAGGCTCAACCTGCTTTAATACACGTTTTATACGGCCGAAGAGGTCATCAAATGAAATCAATGCATGATAGCTAGGTATAGCGGCGGGATTACTTTTCAACAGTAGTATATTATGCTCGTTTACAAGGTCCCTAAACTCGGTTCGAATCTCATCAACAGTCTCGACTGAACATAGAAATCTTTCCCTAGATTCATCATCGGTGTGTGCCTTCTTCGAATTCTCATACACAGTTTGTATAAACTCGAAAAGCGTATTTCGCTTTTTTTCTACAAGAATTAATTCCAAGTCCACCTCAGAAGCGGATGGATCGGTTTTATCTTTTAACTTACCGTCCGAACCAGCCGATCGTATTGGAAGCATTTTGAAATATTAAAACGAAATACGTGACCAAGTGATGCAGATAATAGATCGGTATGCGTGTAAATACCTACGGCGCACGCCACTGCGTAAACAACCTATAACTAAATAGGTATCTAGTAGTAGGTTATGCCTAGGTGCAAACCGGTTATCTATAAGAACCAGAAAATTAATTGTTCCGTTTAGCGAAAGCTGCGTAATATATTAGAATGCTATTACTGCAGCGCGAATAAGTTAATATATGAACTTACGTTCTAGCAACTGAGCGTATGTATTTAAGCGGATTTAAAATGAAAATTTAATCACACGAATGTAATTACACTTATAGGGGGGCCTAATTATCGCGGAATAAAGCAGAATTGAATACTTGAGATATGATAGGCAGCTCCTATAAGGGCGGTTGGAATGTTAAGCGAAATGATGGAACTGAACGAATTCAGCCCAGTTAGCGGGTGATCCCTAGGGATGGAAATGAAGTTTGACTGATAGCAGGGATGAGAGCAATGGGTTAAATACCATCCGGCTCGAAGGACCACAAAATGAACGCGCCAAAGGCCTTAAAGGGAAATTTGTATGACGATCATTTGAGCGGGGGGTGGCTATTATAGCATGGGCTGCGAACAGCCCTTGTCTAACCTCTAAAGGCTAGATGCGGTGTTTCAAAAGCTTCACTATGAGAAACGCGGGGTTAATTGAAGATCTTAATCGCAATTTGGCTGTAGAAAAGTGACACGTTCAAGGAGTTCAGAAGGTATATGAATTTGGGAAGGGTACAGCGTCCTACCTGGATCTTTGCAACTGCTCGATATTCTCCCAGAGTATCCTTGATGCTCCCGGTGCCGGTGTAGCGGTAGGCAGGCGTTTATCCAAAACGCCGCCGTGCCAAAATAGGTACGCCACGCGGCCAAGCCAAGCAAGCGGCGGAGGTTGATGTCCTCACCGTAGGACTTCCGAAGAACAATCCTCAATTGCGTACACTTAGCACTAACACAAATATGGCGAATAAAGGTTATAAAGTTTAGAATTTTCACTAAGTACAGTAATTTGCGGTTTTTTATGTTTAAAGCGTGCTCTCGCGATGCCGGTCAGACGAAACTTATCAGTCCTAAAAAATGGCGTCTTCTAATGCATCGCCTTTCTGCAGCGATGCTCTTTCCACTCACGCAGGTGTATGTCAGACGCTGTATGTGCGAGGGAGAATGGATTGGTCTGGGGTAGGTTCAAGGAACGTGTGTTTATTTGCCAACCTTGCGAAAACCCAAAAAAATGAATAGCGGCGAATTATGAGATAAGATGGCGAAAACATCCTCTGTTATAACTTTTTTATGATTAGGATGACGACCTCTATTGTCTTTGAGAACAGTACCCTGAATAGAAAGTTTATTCAAGGCAGAGTAAACCATACCCTGTTTTATGCCCAAAGTGTTCAAAAACATTGTTTTGCAAACTCTTATTTTAGGTTCCTCAGTCCTAGGTAAGTTTTCGGTACCTACTCCCGTAGGTAAGTAGTATCGTATGGTAGATTCTCTTCTTGTGGGTGCTTCACACGTAAAACGTCGTTTTGGGATTTTGTCACAATATCTATTGATAAAATCCCAATGGCGAACAAGTTCTCCCAATGACCAAAAAGCCACAAACTGCAGGTCTCTTTCAAAGTCATTAATTTTTTGTGAACATTTAAAAATGCATTTGTCTCCACAAGCAGGCCCCATCTCTCTCTTTTTCCTTAATTTACCGTCTCATCCAGTGTATGGTTTTCCTGAGTTTCTGTTGTCCCTACGCTTAACATCTAGCCATTCGTGTTTATGGACCAAACGCAATCGACCCTTATCTTTTTTATTTGTATATCGCCTTTTCTTCTTAGCTGGCTCGCTGTCATTGATTTCAAGCTGGTCAGAATAATTCCCTGACATACCTGGAGAGCCAATTGGCAATAACGTTGGAGTGGAGGCCGGTGACGCAGGGCAGCCTAATAACTGTTCATCTGGTAAGCCAACTGGTAATGTCGCTGGAGTGGGTGCTGTTGACTCAGCGCAACCTAGGTGGTCATCCGGAGAGACAACTGGCAATGTCACTGGAGTGGGTGCTGGTGACTCCGTGCAGCCTAATTGGTCAATCTGTTGAGCTATAATGTGGACGTAATTGGGAGATTCACACAGTGATGATGACATATTAATGCTTGAGGGAGACTGTAGCAGTAGGGGAGATTCAGGCATGTTTGCTGCCAAAGTGGGGTCATAGAAGCTATATTCCGGCAAATTACCTTGTACTGTACCACTTATATTTATTGTAAATAGTAGTATTTGTTTACTTTCCACGGGTTCAGGATGTTTTTCTTGAGTTTTCTGGGCCAGGTTTACAGTTTTTTCACAAAAGCGTGGCGACGAGCTAAAGGCAATGTCATTCTTCCCTGTGTCATTGCTAGAGCCTCCACCACAAGCTTGCAAGGAAGATTATAAGATATGAGAAGCTGGGACATGCAATTCAGAAGATGCAGGACTATCACCGTTAGTGTTCGTTGAATGCAAGGGGGAAATGCGCGGTGCAAGAAAAGGTTCTTCATCGCTGTCAGATATCATCTCACCCATTCGGCTTAGGTCATCCTCGGTAAAATTTTCTGAGAAAGGCACTGGAGATACATCTGAAAAACAACAACAAGGGGCAAAGTTAATTTTTTTATGAAAATCGACTTAATTTTCATGTGAACAGAGCACCTTGCACTTTTGAAGTGCATCTCTGTTCATTTGAATATCATTATCAGATCCTCAACATTTTAATGAGGCCAACTTTGGAATTATCTTCTTTCCGACAAAAAAAGAATCAACAAAATCGGTTCACAAACAACGAAGTTATCCGGGATCATACGCACATATCTATATATATATATATATATATATACAAAAATATGTAATTGTTTTTTATTAAAATAATATGAAATGAAAACACAAACACAAAACTATGTAAGTGCATAGGTAACTATATCTTTAATTCAATACTTTTCCGATGTAAAACTATGTAAAGGTCAGTTACTGAATTTTGATTTATCAACTTTACGACGTATAAATATGTAAGTGCCTAGATACACTTTATGATCATAGTGAATCCCGGTGTATAAACATGTAAGTGCGTAGTTACACATTTTTACGTAGGTTATCAAAAAACTTTGGAAAGTTTATAAAATGTTCTTACTAATAATTGTCTATTTAGTCAGCAAAAAAGGCAATAACACACAACTGATTCAAGAAACCTATAATACCTATGATTGGACCTCAAAAATTACAAAAAGTTGGTAAATCATTAATTATGATTTACTTACCTGGTCTTGTAGTAGATATAGCTGGGTCTAGGACATCTACTTTTCCTTTCGTAGTAGCCTCTGCTTTTAAGTTGTTCAGGAATCGGAAACGTCCACTTGTCATTTTGCGGCAATAAAATATTTACCGAGTCGCACGCGCATTCTACTCGCTGTCCGCGCAAGAACTGCGTAACGGGTACTTACCACCTCCCGCACCTCATTCCCCCCGCGTCAAAGTGTGTATAGGGAAGATACAGTATTATATGGCGGGAAAATAATGAAGTTGGATAGTTATACGATCAAGAAAAAAGTACTTAGAGTAGACTTTTTTGTTTTTTTGTAAGTTATAATGATAGGCTGGCATGTGTAGATGCCAAAAATGCATCAAACGTATAAGTGTGTATCTGGCAGTTAGACGATGATACGTAGGGAGTGTCGATGTGTAGCGGCCAATTTCATTCTGCCATGGTTTAATTAACCCAAGCTTATTAATATTCACAGCACCGCCGTAATCGAGTAAAGTCGAACGTTTAGACGTTTTTGCTTAGCGTTCGTTAAAATAACCAAGTTACGTTGAAATAACCCTGTTACGTTATAAGATAAACGAGTTACGCGTGGCAGTATTCAGAAAAATAACGAGTGATGGGATAATACGAAAGGGGATGGACGTGGGAAACGAAAGGTAGGTTTTTGTGTATTTGCTCAGAGTTTCGTGTTTTGTTCTGAGAGGTTTTGTAAAATACCTATTGACTGTGGGAATTTTGATTAACCAATTTTGGTATTCAGGTAAGAGATTAATGAACACAATCACTGAGGTACTATTAAATTCGAACTATAGCACCGTCTGTTTTCAGAATAAGTTTTCATTTAAAAAACCGACTTCCGCCATTGGTGAAAAACCAGAGTGGTCAAAGGATAAATCACCAAATGATACTTACTAAATGCAAATGCTTGATTTGTTGCTGAAAATACAAAAATTACTATATGTATGCTAATAATATTTTAGGAGTTCCCTCAATTCCTCATGGATTCCATCAGGTAGAACTGGATTCTGAAACAAATGGGACCAATCTGGAAGTATATACATTCAAATAAAAAAAAGATAAACGAAAGAGATATGAGGTAACAAACATAAAAAATAAAAAATAAAATAAAAAAATTACAACCGAATTGAGAACCTCCTCCTTTTTGTGAAGTCGGTTAAAAACAAGGCTCTTTGCACGCTAAATACCTGCCTGCATAGTGCATACTAAACACAGATCTATTTTAGCACTGCATGCCCAGTTTAGTCCAGCGCATGTAAAGGCCATTCAAATCCTAGTGTAAGCCGCCATTAAGGTCCGTGACTAGGCGCCACTGTCGCCGTAATCCGGCAGACAGATGGCGGGGCGTTAATACTGATTAATTGTGTACAGTCTCGCGTACTCGCAGGATTGTCGGCTAGGTGATACATTTAGGTGATAAATTGTTTGAAGAACATTTTTGATTGTTTGATTGTACTCATTATTGTAGTCTTACTTCAAGAACAGGCGTCAAGCCCTATCATGCACGTGCGTATGTTAGTCGGATTAGTTCCCGTTACGTCCGATACCACAACGTTGCGAATTGATTTTATAGCCACAAGGTCAACAGTACAAGATACTTGAATTAAGATTTCAGATGTACAGTCAATCCCTCAACAATTGTTTTAATATGTAAGTATATTACGTACCCATCACTAATATCTAAACGATTTAAAGAACCTTTCATAGGATATCTATCTGAATTTTCAGTTGACTATAACTGATCCTTTGCCGTGGATTAATCTGACTAGACTAATAAAATAGGAACCTGGATGTGTTATAAATGAAATAACATAAATATATAAAATAATTAAACGAGCAAAGCGAGTTCTCTGAGCCGATCTTCATGAAATTTGGTAAATGTGCAGATAGTCTAAGAACAATTTGTTTTTTGAATGCACAGTGCAACGTAACGAGATTAAACAATGAGATGCAAAAAATTGTGAGGTAGAAAAATATATTATTAATAATAGTTATAAACAAACAGAATTTAGAAAAAAAAAGCCTTTGTATAAAAAATCGCACAAATTACAAGTATTTGAACGGTAATAACACCATTTTTTTTACGAATTAAATAGCTAGACTTGTATTTTTAAGTTCTAACTAGGTTCTTCTAGGTTCTAGGTTTGCCCCGAACCACTACTAGTATATCATATACCTACAAATTAGGCCGTGTGATTTCCATAGAATTTGACTTTAACGAGGTTACCACAAAAGAGATGAAAGGAATCAAAAAGTGTAATCCATGGCATAACTAGAAAAGCAAGGCGTATAACTAAATGAATGGTCTCGACCATTCGCAGATGTTTTTCTTTGAAACTTTATTTTGTTGTTTTCAATTTATCTTTCTATAAATCTTGCAAAAATCTATGTCCTTGGGTCATAACAATTACTCATTATAATAAACCAACAAAGTATCTTTATATAGCTCGAAAATAAGACGACGAGTAATATAGCCCGCTCAATGAAAGCTGTATAAATCAGTTCATTCACGTCAAATGCTTATTGTTTTCCTGCAGAGCGCCTCTGTTCGGCTCATGAAGTACTATGTAATGGGTTCTTTGCTTGTTTTCTATGATCGTAACTGTCTTTTCTACTATGCCATTTAACTTTTGTAAGGCTTGGGTTTTCTAAGGCTTCTATTTCTATTTTTGGTTCTAAAAACAAAACTTCAATATTACTTACATGGAAAAAAATAACATAAAATTGTAATAGTTATTACGTTATAAAGTATTTTATATAAAAAGTGCCGAAAGGGTTTTTTTCAAAAATATATAATAGTCATGCATAGGGTATGTTCCCACTGCTGGGACTTACGGCCTACAATCAATGAGCGTGATTCTTTTGTTTTACCCTTCATAAAATGAAAAGCCTGTATTTAGCTTTAAGCCCTGAAAAATGCAAAAAACCTTTTTAGATTGCTCAAATGAACTCGATGAAAAACAATAACGTCTGCATCGTCAACCCATGTCAATACTTCATGTAAATGTCAAATTTGCCACTAACATTTTTAGTGCACAAGTCTTCGGCCTGTACCTAAATAGCGAAGTGAAATCGACCGTGTAGCAACTTTATATAGCTCTGTTATTCAAATAACGACTACGAGTAATACATTTTCTAAAGAATCGTCCTCCCTACTATGTTATTATTATAATCTTTCGGGTAATGGCAATTTGGCAACACGTTTCGTGTCGTCCGCACGTGTTGTTGTCTCCACGCAGCCTCTTCTAGAGACAAGGAAAAGAAAAGACGTGACGTTGTATTGTATTCTAAGATAACTAAAGGGACCCATGTCTTCTATCGAAATGACTCTAACGGAAGACCAGCGCAGGTTGTTTACAACCTGCATAATGCTGAGTTGGGGCCTTTTTGCAACAACATTTTTTAAATAATGTTTGATTTTATTGTATCTTTTATTATTAGATTTGTTAATTTTTCTGAATGTTGTTGCGAATAAATCTATTCTATTCTTATTCTATTTTATTCTATTTTGTTTTTTCTACATAGTTGGGCTTTGAATAACTCGTAGACTAGAATTAATCGAGAAAGATTACGTCATGACTGTGTAAATGGTAGATACTCGTCTATCATCAACACTACAATAACATGCAGCTACTTAGTGTAGCCCATGCCTTCTATTTTTTTTTAATAATTACCGTAGTTGGGCCTTTGATTATTTACTTGACAAGTAAATAATCAAAGAGTTGGGCATAATAACTTATGAATACACGATTTTACCAACACTCATATTAAATGACAAGAGTGTGACTCTCGTGTTCAAATAATGTTATCTTTTATCAAAACCACTATTCACGGTAAACCGCTATTTTAGTCGAGAAAACGTCAAACGACCAATTTTCGAGCTATTTCTAATGCATAAAACTTTATGCGCCCTCACAAAACCTCTTCCAGCATACCATGACCCATAAATTGTTTGCCAAAGTTCTAAAAAGTGAATAGAGTAAGTGGATACAGGGATCTGGTTAGGGTGGTTTTAGGCAAGGCTGTAACTGTTAATTCCAAAGAACAGCCGAAACCTTTCGTCTTAACGAGAGGTGGTCATTAAAGGGTGGTTAACAACCCTTTCAAAGACTCCTCGGTTCACGTCAGTTTTCGGGAAAATTTATATTTTAAGTAGGTCAGAAAGAAGTGTTTATTGAGTTACACGAACCAGAAGACAGAGCATAGTATATAAAGAAGCCTCTCAGACCGATTGTATTTTTAAGATCGTAGGAACTTGGTGGATGGAGGTGGTTCAAGACCGTTCGTCATGGTATTCTATGGGGTGACACATACCCAGTTAGTGGATTTCTACAGTCTGATGATGATTGAGGCATTCTCATGCAAAATTGTATGTTTCCTGTAAGACATAGGTTTAAATTTTTATTTTTTTATTTACGGCTTCATAATTTCCAACCATTGTTTACATACGCACAAGATCAACTTACTCATAAATTAATTCAAGTTATACCAGTCGACGTGCCAGTAACTCGTTTAAGTTACTGGCCCGGTAGTTAGGTCCGAGTTAACGAGCCTCGGACGCTTTTACTAAAATCACTTGCCTATCACCACCAGCAAACACCCCAAAATTGATCCTAAGGTGAAAGACATAGGATTGAGTTTTGGTTGGTGTGTGGTGTCCCTTAGCAAGTCTATGCCAAAATTGGTCAGATTCCTCTGCTATTCTTAGGAAACTACCCGTAACGCGCAATTTAAGTTTTGGCCTAAGTTTTCGAGTGTTTAGATGACGTTTGGGTTGAACTTTGTCGGGGTTGATGTGAAGTAAGCTATTTCCACTAAGAAAACTACTTTCCTCGACTTAGGTATTCATGAAACTAGATTTTTCTTCCTTTTTGTAGGCTGGTTCTCTATTTTCGTCGTTTGACCTATGTAAATGATGTAAGTATGTATCCACGCTAGTCTCGAAAACAACTGAATCTATTTTGAAGATGGTCTCCAATGAACATTTTAGTTAGGTATATGTAACTATGCCCACCCACGATTTCATTTCTTTACCATGGTTCTGAGATTCAAAGTATACTATTTATATCACTCCAAGTTCCATCTATTCCTGTAACAAAAGCCTATGCAACCTAGTTGTGTTTTTTTCCTTTTGCCAGAAGTGAAACCTAGGTCATATGCAAGAGTATATGAGAAATCAATAGCAAAAAAACCAGAAGGCCTCTAAAGAGTTTCGCATCGTAACAATCACTTTGCGAGTTGTGAGTATTCAACGTGAGTTACGTAGTAACTGTTTATGAATCTGTGCTGTTTCTATCGACTGTGCTGCACAGAATGATGAATAGTTACTATGTAAGTCACGGTAAAAGCTCGCGACTCGCAAAGTGATTGTTGCAATGCAAAACTCGTAATAGGCCTTCTGGTCTATCAACCGTAATCAAACCAAGACAAACAGGGTAGTAGATTTCTATTGTTTTTTTTTCATACTTTGTTTTTCTTATCATCATAATATCACATACGGTTGATATAGAACTGGTTCTTTCTGTTATTGACTTCTCAAGTTTCATTTGGCGAAAAGAAAAAAAAAATGCCAGCAATGTATGGCCAAAGTTGCATTGGCTTTCATCGAAATCAAGTAAAAAATTTGTCAAAAAAAACATTGCAACAGATTCGCTTTAGAAAAAAGTAATGAATCAAATTTTATAACAAAAGCCAATGTTTCCCATGACTCAAACATTGGCTTATCCCAAGTAAATCGCTTTATATTCTCATACATCGACCTAAAACCACTAAACATTTTGTTTTCTTAGGCCCCTCGAGTCCGGCCGATGTATGGAATTGATGGAGATCTTGACCTTTGAAAGAAACAATAGGAATTATTACGGAAAGTAGACGTCTTAGGAAACAAATATGTTGATTTATTTGAACAACAACATACTTTATTCTTCTTCTTCAACAGCATTTATACGTCCACTGCTGGACGAAACCTTCCCCATAGAATGCAATGGGGGGATTTGCCATAATCACCACGCTTGGCAGAAGGGTTGGTGATCGCAGTACTCAGGTGGATGCTACTGCCCATCCCCTGGTGTAATCCCTCAGTAAGGCTTTTATTACATCCACGGGAGGAAAATAGGTCTGAACATTAAATTAAATTAACTTAAAACGAAACAATATTTACAAAATGACAAAAAAAAATAGAAAATTAAATAATAACAAAAAATTACTTACAGAGGTTACACAGATACAGTTAACACAGGAATAGAAAAAAAACATTTGTTCAGGCAAATATCTATAACACCATAGCACAATGCACTTATAATTTGCATTTTGCAAAGTATAGCTATAGACCAAGCTAACAAATAATATCTTTTCATTAAAAAAACCGACTTCCGCCATTCAATGCGGCTATCTGCATGTTTTTATTTGCTAAAAGCATACAAAACAATAATGGAGTTCCCTCAGTTCCTCATGGATTCCATCATCAAAACTGGGTTATGAAAAAAATGGGACTTAAGTTATTTAAGATAAGATAAAGATAAGATAAATTTATTTTCAGCAAATATAATTACAAATCAAATCAGTAAACACAGTTATAAAATACTAGTTGCGCCCCGCAATGAAAAGGAACTAAAGCTAAAACTACACTTTATATATAACTAATGTTTATTAATGCTACAGTGGGGTCAGCACGAATAATTTACGTTACCAAGACGCTAGCGAGACGATTGCAAATGTCAAATATTGGCCAATGACATGGTAACTTGAAATCTTAGTAAGTTGATTGGTTCATATTTGACGTTTACTATCGTAACGCTAGCGTCTCGATAGCGTTAGATGTTCGTGCTTGGGCCGCTGACATTCTATTGGGTCCCAAACTAGGCAAAGCCTGCATCTT
Source organism: Epirrita christyi (assembly GCA_951392215.1). Classification (NCBI taxonomy): domain Eukaryota; kingdom Metazoa; phylum Arthropoda; class Insecta; order Lepidoptera; family Geometridae; genus Epirrita; species Epirrita christyi. The sequence goes on from OX595849.1 coordinate 15,095,094, forward strand.
GGTAACCCAGGGGTTTATTATCCTGGCTCTGAGTTGGTAAAGTTACCCAAAAAAAAAACAGTATTGACAGATTAAAAAATAAAGAACAATAACAAAAATTAGAGTGACTCAAAGTAAGTTACAACTCTTGTACTTATGTGCGAGGGCAAGGGTAAGTATGTGTGTGTATATTATATGTGTATGTGTGTATATATATATGGGTATGTGTGTGTGTGTGTGTGTGTGTGTGTCTTATAAAGTTATGATAACCGTATAATTTTATAAGAAACTAACGCACCACTAGTCTAGATATTAGTGTACTGATCATGTGTACAAAGTTACATGGAGTTTGAAGAAATAATAGCTAAATTAGAAGCAAACTACGTCCACATGCAAAAGAGCGTAAGCGTGGTAGCTAGCTACCGGTGACCTTCTCTTAAACTAGCATAAACTTTGCCTTCGAAAGGAGCCCATAAAAATATACTCGTAATAGTTTGGATCCTTCGAGAACCTCGTCTGCGGCCGAGCGCAGGAAATTGGACGTCAAAGATCGGGTATCTATCGCCGAACGGATCACGAGAAAACAAAATGTTTGCTGTACGAGAATAATAAAGCTGTTTTTGGTATAAACCAACATTCTGTATCTTTTCTGATTATAACCGTTGCCCAAGAAGGTCAATAACATAACATAACACCCAACAGTCACATTACATAGTCATGTTCTCACACTAACATACCATAATACTCAAAAGTCACATACGCAGTCATGATCCCACACTAGGATTCCCTGTGTCGTGGGTATTAGGAACTACGAGTACCATAGGCAACACAGTGTCTCTTGTTGGAAAGACGAGTATTTGAATGTTGCTAGAAGTCGGTGATGGAGGCGGCTCAAGACCGTTTGTAGTGATATATGGGGACCTATTATAAAGCCACGTGGCCTGATGTTGCTCTGCCCCTCGACTGCTAAAATGGAAATTTGCAATATCTGTACTTACCTATTTACATGTTTGTATTAGATTATTATTTATAAGTATAACAAGCGTAGCGTGTGCTGTCTTGCATATTTTTGCTGATGTTTATTTACTATTGACTACCTTCCTAAGGTTTTTAAGTTCTCATTTACTATGTATCAGCAACTCCTTGCTCCGAGGCACCACACAGGCGCTTCTCACCTAGTGGTAAGACGGACCATTTATGTAAGCCAAGCCGAGTTTGTTGCCTGATTCTTCTAGGCTTGGTCGCGTTGGAACAGGAGTGATTTTAGCTTATAAGACGATTCAAAATGATCCTTGTGATTTCAATGAATAAAGTTCTTTTTGACTTTGTCTATTATATCCAGAAATGGCTTTCTACAGGCTGATGATGTGATCTCTTCTTCTTACGCCACATTCTTGCGACTTGATCACAAAATGATGGTAGGTGCTGTAACTTTTAGCTATAATAACATAACACCCAACGGTCACATACGTAGTCCTGATCCCACACTAGAATTCCTTATGTCGTGGGTATCAGGAACTTCAATTACCATAGTACCACCCAGACCCGTAACAAATATTTTCCGATCGTACAAACATTTGTCCCGCAGCGGGAATCGAACCTGCAATCTCTCGCATCTCAGCCAGCTACTCAACCGCCGCGCCATTGAGGTCGTCAACTTATTGAGAATGGAAACTATCTGGATAAATATCCTTGATTCCTCTGTTCCTAATGAAAACAATCATTATCTCTCCATCGAAGAGAATCACTTTGAGCTCGATAATCGTATAAATTGAATACCTACTTATATAAAACGTTCGCCTGATAGAGGAAACATTGGCATACTTCCAATAATAATCATGTGACCACAGAAACCATGAAATTCGGCCACAAAACTTTGAAAGAAAATTGTGCAGTAATCTGTTTGATAGATAAGTAGAAAACAAGTCAATGTGGAAAGGTGACTGATCTTATTAAAAAAAGGCCAAGTGCGAGTCGGACTCGCGTCTCGGAATCTATAAAAACAGCAAAAAAAAAATACGTTTTTTGTATGGGAGAATATTTATTTTATTCTGTTGTTTATTATTTGTTGATAAAGCGACAACAGAAATACATCATCTGTGTAAATTTCAACTGTCTAACTATCACGGTTCATAAAATACAGTCTGGTGATTGACGGACGGACGGACGGACGGACGGACAGACGGCGGAGCCTTAGTAATAGGGTCCATTTTACCCATTGGGTACGGAACCCTAAAAATTGGAAGGTAAGTTTTTAAATTTCAAGTGTTTAGATTATGATCTTTTATTAAAAGCATGCGTCCCAACTGATACGTCCAATCATTGAGACGGATCAAGAACTTTATGGTAACCATCATAAGTGCTTTACATTTCCCCAACTCCACAGTTTAAGAGTCCCAAGGCCAAAATATAGCTCGGTGGCCTTTATCCAGTATCGCTTGTTTTATTTGTTGGCCGATGTTCCGATACATCAGCTGGAATTGAATACTGAACTATAAGTTCATATCGCAGATTACGAGTATTGCGACTTCATGTAAAAGTTTGAGCGGATCTATTTTTGTAAGTGGTTCTTACGGCCACAAATTATTAAAATAAATAATAAAATATTTATTAGGAACCATATTCATATCATTTATTCAGCGTAGGAACACTGGGAGTACTTGGTTTTGTTATGGTGTACATACATTTTAGCCGCCGCACATAAGCCTTATCAGAAAATAATGAATTAATTCTAAATATACCTGTATAAAATCATTATGTCATAAACATTACATACAAAAAACCTTTAAAACAATCTTTATAAAGAAAACAACACAACACAAACAAAAAACAAATTATAGCAGAGCTATGTGTTGCCATAGAATTTTTAAAATTTCTACTAAGTATAACATTTTTGTAATAATTATTATATTTATTTTTTCGGCTGTAAAAACCTTTCTCTAAGACTCTGAATATGGACTCTTTTTAATGTTATAGCATTCAATTAATATATTTTCAACAGCGTATAAAGAGCAAAATACGATTCAGACAAAGCATGTTGGCAAACGAGTATTACGGAATTTCCCGGAATATGTAGGTGGTTACTTGGATTTTATTTCGTAATATTCATGATACAAACATTGTATATAACTATATTAAATTATATATTATTATAACTGACGACCTGATTAGCGCGGGACGATCTCAGTAGCGCGGCGGACGAGTAGCTGGCTGAGATGCGAGAGGTTGCGGGTTCAATTTGCCGTTGCAGGACTAATATTTGTTTCGGGTCTGGGTGTTATGGCACCATGGTACTCGTATTTTCCTAATATCCAGGGAATCAAAGTGTGGGATCAAGACTACGTATGTGACTGTTGGGTGTTATGTTATGTTATTTATCCCCTAGAATTTTAGGCTCTAGCCGTCCAGCCCGCTTATTCGCTATGACCAAACGTGACATAACGCGGGCTCGTTATATCTCCGTGGAATCATCGCTTAATAGCATGGGTGACGTCACACGTTATTGACAAGGAATCTCTTAGGTCATAGCGAATAACCACCCAGTTCTTTTGTTATTTGCCTACTCAAATAGGCACCTAGTTACCTAATACTTAGTACACAAACGATACTGAATACACAACTCCTATATCCGCTAATAAACCTAGCACTACCTATCCATAGGAGGTTTTCATAGTCATAAGCCGTTGGGCAAATGTACCCTGGACATTATTTTGTCTGCTGACATTTTGAGTTCACTAATCATTTACACACCCTTATGATCTAGACTGTAGAGTTGATTTTGGGATAAATGAGTAAGGTTTAATTTTGTGGGGTCACAGCTGTGATACGCTAGGTCTCCCCGTTTGCGGTCAGTTGCCTAAACAGGCTGGAGTTGACAGATATTGTAAGCTCGGGTCCCTGAATTATGTTGAAATGTTGCTCCAACATGTCTTTGGTATTTAAATTTACTGGGATAAGACGGAGAGAATGCAAAGTTGTTTTACGAGTTTTATCAAGTGTATATGTGTCTAATAAAACTCTTTGAGTAAACATGAATGACGATATCAAATGCAATTAACCACATAACCACCGCAGCAAGAATAATAATAATATATTTATTTATTCGAATAACTTAGAGTCAAAAATAAATGTCAAAATTAAAATGAAATAAGACGAAAAAGATACAATAAACTAGTCAATGAACACCGTTAGATGTTAAACGGTTAGTTTTTCCATGAGTTCCAGTCATTATGTTAAAAAATATGGAATTAATTCCTGTTAATTTTCTACCTGCTTACATAATTATGTATTGTATACATATTATATTATTATATACCTATTTATTGTTTTGCCTACTCTTGTTTATTGATGTTTGTGGCATCACCTAGGCCCTGTCTGAAAATGAACGCCGTGCGCCCCATGCCGTTCCCAGCCCCCCAATTACAGTAACAAATGGCAATGGGGAACACAACAATGGGGATCATTTTGGATGCCTTAGCGCTGTCCAAATCTTTGAAACATAAAAGGAGGAATATTTAGGTCAAGAAGTTTACCCTGTTCAAGTTTATTTATGTGCTTTATGTCAGTGCCGATGACTTTTAAAAAAATCGATACATTGGTAGGAAACTCGGATATTCTCTACAAAGACAATGATTAAGCAAAAACAATAATACACGCAAGTACCAGAAAAAAGAAACTATAAGAGTTTTTGTTGTTATTCTGTTTGTTTTTGTGTATGTAGCCTAATACGAGTGCAAAAGACTATTCAAATAATAAAGAAACAAAACACAACGTATTTCTACAAAAACGTGCATAAGAAACCGTATAGAATTCCCGCAAGCCTCCCTCGTAGCCAGCGCCATGCCGAGCGCAAGTAAAACACCTAATGCCGTGCAGGGCGTGCCAAATGCATATTTCATAAGGATGAGCGCCGAACGTTACGTATGTTTCCGTATACTATTGATTTTGTGGTCGACTGTCCGTTTACAGGTCACTTGTTCTGCGATTAAGGGGCCTATTCATATCTTGATGGGGTGAGACTTTGATAAATGGAAAAATGTGCAGGATTATTCTTCTCCAACCAAATGGAAGTACTTATGTTACACCAAAATGTGATGAACAAGCAATGTATTGTTTCCATTTCAGAAAATTGCTCATTATAATTAAACCATTAATTTAAGAACAGAAAAGAATATTCGAATTTAATTCCAGAATTAGGTGTTTATGAAATTAGTAATAGGGAGCTTATCACATAAGTTAGTACAATATAAGTATATTAAGGTAAATAGGTGTAGGTAATTAGGTATAGGTAAATTAAGCACTAAGACCAGTTTCAGCCAACGAATCCCTGCTCCAGGCGGAGTTGCACAAAGGTGCTCCAAGTGGGGTGTTTTATTGGCCAAGTTTCGGGATAAATCGACTGAACCCAGTGTGACGGATCAAACGATAGTACAGCCGACGACATAACTCGTTGTGTAATTTTAAGATCCCAAAGATTTTCAAGATTTCAAAGATTGCAAAATCAAGTAAATGTCAACTTTCATAATTTGGTGCATATAATTTTTATTCTGTTTCAATCATCTTATTCACTCTATAATGTTTCCACATATGGGACCCACACTACTTTTAACTGGCAAAAGTGTGTGGACTGGACTGTGTTTGTACCTTACTCAGTACTTGTGTGATTTGCGGGTTCGATTCCCGCTGCGGGAAAAATGTTTGCATGATCTGTATATATTTCCTCATAGTTCCTGATACCCACGACATAGGGGATCCTAGTGTGGGATCAGGTCAGGTCCTTGATCTGGCTGTTCATGAATAACTGTCAGTCATCCCTACTTTAGTAATTTAATCTGTGAATGATTATTTATTATGAAACCAGCAATTTTAATCCATCCTCTCAAAGCCACTTTTCACACCACAACTCCTAACGTTTCCCTACTGGATTTATTTCACACCTTAAGCCCGCTGTTAATCCCGCGATTCCCAACTGTTTCTGACTCCGGGCAGACCTACATCACTCTATATTAGATTTCAATATAAAATGAGTCTTAACTTGTTGACTAGACATTTTATTATGGTTCGGAATTGAGAAATCCTACCGCAAAGATTATGAGGTCCCACGTGATGAGTTTTGGTTCCAATATCCCTCGAGTGCGTGCCATAGCTATAATATTGACTATCTTTTAGTCTAGTCAGAGTGAAATTTATCTACGCTTAGTACTATTATTTATTCTTGAGATTGATTCTGAGACTCGGAAAACTTATGAATATAATTTTCCGATACAAAGATTCATATGACATAAGCCTTACGGAAGTAGGCTATAATAATATTATAACATAACAAATATTCGGTTTGAAAATTATTGGGTTAGCGAAATAATATCGTATTTTATCGAATTATTTTGGGGACCTATGACGATCTCTGTGGCGCGGCGGGCGAATGTTCACCTCTGCGACGCAGGAGGTTCCGGGTTCGATTCCCGCCTCGGAACAAATATTTGTACGATCTGCAGATAATTGTTCCGGGTGTTCTGGGTATTTTCTATATATAATCAAAAAATATCTATATTTATGTTAATGTATTATTTAATTGTATTAAGTATTATCAGTTATGTAGTATCCATAACACAAGCTCTGCTTAGCTTGGGGCTAGATAATGTTGTGTGAAATGTCCAGCATTATTTATTTATTTATATAATTGCCTACCCTGCTTATCTTATAAAATTATAATATATTATTATCATCGTAGGTATAGAATACAATAGAATAGAATAGAAAATACTTAAATGTACACCTTAAGATCATAAAAAATAAACAAACCTTGACATGATAATTAAAAGAATAATGAGCGGTCTTATCGCTTAAAAGCGTTTTTTCCAGACAACCTTTGGATGGAGAAAGATCTGTAAGATTAGAAAAATGGCCGGAGGTGTACGTAAATTTTACAAGATAAGTATAAGTTATAAGTAAGGGTACCACTTTAAATCAACAACATCGGACTCAATGGTCCGATGACTTGTAAAGGGTCGCGTGAATACGGCGGATAGTGGGCGAGTCAAGACAGTCCGTCGAAGCATTATATGGGAGAGCCTATGTCCAGTAGTGGACCTTTTGGCTGATGATTGATAATGATAAAGGTGGGTTTTCCCAAAAGGCCTACCCGAGCTTTATAATTCCATAGAACCCGCCTTGGAGTTACAATTCAGAATCTTTCCTAACAATATTTGTAATTAAACGGTACTTTGATTTAGTAAGTTATTTTAATTTTAAGTTTAACTCTGGGTTCTAATTATTCGATTGATATTCAATTTCTCGCACTGATAATAAATATTTGTTATCCCAAATCGTGGTAACAAAGGATATCAAAGAAATACGTATTTTTGCCGAACACGGGGAATTGTTCTACAACCCATTCTTTAGGTGACATACGCCTTCTTGTTGTGGTTTTTGACGGTTTTATTGTAATAAATCATATTTCTTTGTCACAGTGTCAACAAACCTGAAAGTTACTTTTAATTGCATCATCATCATCGGCATGTAAACGTCCAATGCTGGACATAGGCCTCCCCCTAGAATGCCACGATGAACTGTCTTGTACCGTCTCCATCCGCCGAATTTCTGCATTATAATATTTTTAGTTTATCTAGAGGAGGGCCTTGCTCTACTGCGTCTATACGGACAATAGTTAGCGACCACGGTTGAGCAATCTAGTTGAGCAGGGAAAGACGCGGTCCCAGTACCGTAAGTCATCACGGTTAAATATATAAACAACTAGAAACATGGACTGGTTGTATACTTTCGTGTTGAGGCTTTGCGCTATCTGTGACGAGAAGATAATTTATGGCGTAGTTTCCCGAACGCTGCCCATACAAGCTGGATTCGTCGTCTGACCTCTTTGTGCACGTAGCTTGTATCCAATTGTATGGCAATACAGGTACATTCAGTCATAGAAGCTAAAATAGAACCAGAAAATTTGGAAAAAAATCAAAAAACTTCGAACAAAATGGCTTTCCTTGAATCCACCGCTTCTGCCCGCGACATTTCAAATGACATGGACTGATATGAAAACAGACGATTGAATCATGATAACTTGAACAATGGAAGACTTTGCTGGTGATATTTCGATTGTTCTCTTTATAAGGCATAACGATCAGGCAGTTGAAAAAAATAACTGGTAGTGGTTTTAGCTAAAGTACACATAACATAACATAACACCCACAAGGTACCCTGTATTGTGGGTATCAGGAACTACTACTACCATGGTAGTACCACAACACCCAGACCCGGAAAAAATATTTGCAGATCATACAAATATTTGTCCCACAGCGGGAATCGAACCAGCAACCTCTCGCATCTCAGCCGGCTACTCGCTCACCTCGCCACTGAGGTCGTAAAAGTATGAGGGCATATACAATTTTTTACTCAATTTTATTTATCAATATAGATAAAGATAGATAAGATAATTTATAAATAAGCTGGTTTAAAACCAAATATTGTTTGTCTCTTTCAAGAACCGACTTCACAATACCCTCTATGTATGTGTATCATATATTATGTATATACACATATGATACACATATTTGACACATATACACACAGTGGTATATCTTGACATTTCTTTGTTTACAAAAATTGTCTAAAATTGAAAATCAGGGTATAATGAAGTCGGTTCTTGAAAGAGACAAACAATATTTGGTTTTAAACCAGCTTATTTATTCTTATTGCAAATATGCACAAATTACAATTCCATGTCATATTATTCGGCTGTTTGGTAAAATGGAACAAAAACCTTCATGCAAATTCTTAGTAGAGCTACATCGTTGGATTTCGCAATAAAACTTTATAACGGAGGATGTTGCGGCAGTAAAAACCTTTTTCTATCAAAAAAACTCATCATACGTCGTGTAGACTTGCAAGCCGAGGCCTAGAGTTCCTTAATGTACAAAAAACATAGACATGTACGAAATAGTTTGAATATACACACACATATATAAAATGTAGTGACCGTGGTGTGTCCGGCCTAAGTGTAGACGCCTCCATCACATCCAATGGATATTGTAAAGGCTGATTTAGGATCACACCACACAAAGGGATGGGCAGCAGCATCCGCTTGAGACCTCAACACGAATAGATACTGCGATCACTAATCCGCCTGTTAATGTGGTGATTATGGCTATTTCCCCCATTGTATTTTATGGGGGAGGCATTGCGTCGTCCAGCTGTGGATGTCCAAAGGCTGTTGATGATTAACGATGATTAAATATAGGCATGAAGTAGTTTAAAACAACATAAAACTATTCTAGAATAGATGCGAGTAAGCTATTCCAAGCGAATGACAGTAGTTTTTTGCTGAAGCTCAGTGTTGACGAAGTTTTCGGTAGTTTCGAGTAGTTACAACAGGATGGTGGCTGTGATCCATTATACTGCATGATTCAGTATGCCTTTAAGTTACTTACTATTAAAATACTTATTATGATCAAGAGCGGATCAGTTTAAAATCACCAGAGGCCTTACCATGAGCTGTTATAGCGATTCAGTTCAAAAACTATTCAGTACAAAATATCGGCTCGTCGTTGACATCATCATTGAATAACTTTAATCGCAGAAGTCTAGACCTTCTGCTACTGTGCCTTTAAATATAGCGGCGAACATCACGGAACAGATATTTTGTACTGAATATTTTTTGAACTGAATCGCTATAAGAGCTCATGGTAAGGCCTCAAGACGCAATCTATCGTTCTTTTCACCACGTTCTGCTGATACCACAATGACACTTCCACGATAAACATGACTGCGATCTCGTATAAATCAGCCAATAACTTTTCTATGACAATGATGATTACCCAAAGTCATACCATAATGTTTACTCTTGCACACTTTAAGATACGGAACCCTGCAAACTATCTTGTCACCCTGTGTAAACTGACAGAAAAGTGCTGAAATATGCTCGTAACTCCACAGGGGTCACAATGGACACGTGGACTATCTTTAATCTCTGTAAGGTTTGTTACTAACTATGTAGAATGTTGTAAAGATGGGATTTTATTATGTTTGGCTTACTATAGTTTTGTGATAGATTCAATAGGTAAAAACGTAAAGGAGAATCTATTTCGGGAAATAATTAATAGTTAGTTAGTAAACAGGTAGTAGTAAGGAATAGGTAATAGTTAGTAGTTGAATTGAAAATTATTCCAATTTTAATGCTAAAATACATTGATTTACAATTTTAGACCTAACAATAGGTGTTGCTAGAGTCTAAATACATGAAAAAATCACCAGAGATCATGTAATACATTGAAATTAGGATTCAAATCCTATCACTCGATGACATATAAATCCGCTCGAATGCTTCATCAAATAATTCCCATCCGCCAATCACGCACAATTACGCGTGACCAATCACAGTGCGCGCCGGGATTGCATGTCAGGGCTGTCACCTGCTTACGCCTCGCTGCATGCTAAACGGGATATGTGAAACAAATGGATAAAAGCATTTATAGATCTTTCTCATTCAGACCTAACTGTTGTCCTTGAGGTAGGACTACTCTACTATGACAGATGTTTTCATCTTTACTCTGTAATTTTGGCTGATAATCAGGATAACAGTGTAAACAGTTTGTCAATAGGATAGGACCATAAAGGTAACTAAAGTGATATAAAGTAGCCTTTGTGTCTACACAGTCAATCTCTTACACTCTTTTCTCGTTACGGCGGGATTGAGTAACAAACAAACAATAATATAAACTTCAGTCTTTGTAATAGTAAGGTAAGAATACGCCATTTTTATATATTTAATCTTATTTAGACTTTTTTTTGCTTCAAGATAAATTTTGGTATTCATCTTGTAAATAAAAGTTAATTCATATTAAACTAAGCAGTATTTGAATAGACTAAAACTAATTGGTGCTCTGTTAATAAGGAGTAAACTTATTACTACCCGCTGACTTATAATTTAGCTTTTAATGTAATAACTAAGATAAAATAGTGCTGAGTTGACATCATCATCATCATCATCAGACGATGGGCGTCCACTACGAAATGCAAATTATGGGCAAGACACATAGTATGCCACAATACATGGTCTTGGGCCGCCTTTATCCACGGTCACCTTTACAATGTCGTCAATCTATCGAGTTGGAGGCTGTCCTTTAAAAATTACTGCATCTTTCAATTCTTTGTTGCCACCTAATTAATTGACTAAATAATGACCTACTGATTGTTTCACCCTTTAATATTAATAATCTAATGCTTGAATCGTTTTGTTTAATTGAACCTATGTTTTCTCACTGCTGGCTGCACAAAGGTTTTCCACCATTTCTTCCTATTTCGGCCAATGGTGAATTATACTGCCCAGTCATAATACTGATGCACATTGTATAAATTCACATTAATGAATGCCGCGAATTATAAACTCAAGTGTTTATGTCTCGCAATGATAACTAAATGATATTGAAAGACGTCATGGGCCATACATCATGTGCTTAGCCACTGGAACTGAAATCTTGGGCCAGCAACTTGTACCATTAATCTCCTCTAATAAAGAGGTCTTTGTGGGACTTCCCTTTCCCTGTAAGTGTTTACAGATTCATGGCAAGCAGTCGTAAACATACGTTGAGTGTAAGTACTCGCTGGTTTTGTTTGGAATCGTTTTTGGCTTTACAGAAGGGTGTATGACTTGTATTCCATTGCGTGGCGATGGTTTTGCAAACTTTTAGGTACTACCTACGTATGGAATGGTAACAACTAATATACATACACATTTATCATTTCCCACATACGCATACACACTCCCACTTTCACCCATTGGCTACTCCTGTGATACCCAGACTCTTAAGAGACTGGTGGTAGCAGGAGAGCCCACACACATCCACTCATCAACACATTCACACACCCACATACCCACAACCTCACCGTGTTCGTTTTATTTTTCTTAAATTAATTTTGGTATTTACCGTTTTAGTTTGTAAGTTTTTCTTTTCTATAATGGAACCTGGCCCTATTGTGTTAAGGAGGAGGGCGCTGGCACTGCTTCTCAGTTATTCATATAACTTTTGCAGTTGTCAACGTTTTTCATTGTTATGATTCCATGTGTTTTAAGTTCCAAATAAATAACTTTTTGTTTTTTTTTTATTTTTACATCTAATGTAGCTGTTGGAAAAATTATGCTGACTAATTTGTTTTATTTAGAGAACTTATGTTTCTACTCATTTTGACGGTTAAAATAAAACTCGTTTTAGAATAAAATATATTATTAATTTTTCAACTACTCCTTACTAGGTGAATCTGAGATTAGAGGACGAGGAAATCGTATGTCGTCTAAAAAGACTTACCCACTTATTATTTTTGAAACTTATTTTTGTCAAAATTGCTTTAGTTTTATTCTCTCTGATGTAAAATGAAATACGCCAAAACAAGACAAGCTATTTTAACTATCAAAGGTTTTAAAATTTATTACGAATAAAAGGTAGTAGGTATGTATGAGGTGTGCTTATGGCAAACGTACTTGACGTAAACATTAAGACAAGCGACTCGCCAAGCGACTTGTCAAGCGACTTGCCAAGTGACTTTGTATGAGTCTGCAGGCACCATTAGAAGGACTACTCCGTAAATACCATTTGGACCATTGTCGATAGGGTGCGAAATGGAGCGGAGAGAGATTTTTTGTATTTATTTACTTGTATTCTTTGTAAACTGCTTCTTTTCCTGTTCCGAAGGACAGTGATTTTGATATTTGTTGAACTGTTATATTGAAAAGATTTCAAATACCTACTTGCTTTCATCATCATCATCGTCATCATCAGCCTGTAGAAGTTCACTGCTAGACTTAGGCCTCCCCATTAGAATGCCACGATGCACCATCTTGAGCCGCCTCCATCTACCAACTTCCTGCAACGTTTATAATGTTACGTTTTGTTGTGTTGTGTAATGTTACTTGCTTTACTCAGAGAAAAATGAATTGTCAAGCCTCTATTCGTAGGATCGTATAAATCATAAAAAAAATCTTACCAGAAAAGATGACCAAGAAATTATAGATGACGTGAAGTAGTATTATTAGAGAGTAGGTATAGAACTTACAAAAACATTTTTTATTATTTTGCCTTCAAATTAAGATCAAAAAACTTTCAAAATAATTTTTGATCAGCCTTTGGGATCTATGACCAAACAAATCAATTTTTTTGCTAGTATAGACAGAAATATGTTTGTGGGTCCAGAAAAGGAACGGATATGGACAAAAAACGAAGGTGACAGACGTGGTTAAAACCATAGCTGAAAAAAAATGGAGTGAGGCAGGCCACATTAGAGCATATTACGAATTTGTCTCGGAGCTTACGCCTAAATCTGTTTGTGCAGCGCTTAAACACACAGAGGTACCTACCTACTTAGGACATTTTAAAACAATATTTGGATAAATTTTCAATTATAATTATTTTTCCTTTATTTATTTTTTACCACAAACTAATAAAATATATTATAGAAAAGTCCCTTTCAACATCTTTCATTTTAATATCTGCATAACAACATTACAATTAAGTACTTGGAAAACTTGTTTTTTACCTTCTGTTCTACAAAATAAGAAACCTAAAAATATTTTTTTCCTTTTATTTTAATCTTCTTGTGATTAGAACACCACCTAACGTTATGCCCTGTTAAGTTTCTGCGTCAAGAAGTTTCGAAGAAAATTGCTTGTGATGGTTGGACCGGAATGATTCCATAGTGCTCTGTTTCTTCCATTTTAGTACGATACCCAAACACAGTATTGACTTAAAATTGTGAATAGTGTAAAAATTATACTTAGAACAAATAAAAATTATAGTACGTCAGTACTTCTTATTTGCAAGCGTAGCTTACGAAGCTACGATGTGCTACGGCGTAGCGGCCCTAGCTAAAATTGTAAATTACTGGTAAACTAGTACTGTCAGCTATGATATTTTTTAATATGAAAATGGTGACCACGACTTCAGAAAGTCGGTAGATGGTGTCGCTCAGATCGTTCATACTGGCATTTTAAACCAGTTTTCTGTATCTATGTTTTCCCACTTATAGAGTTTTAAAACTCCAAGTGTTATCTCAGCATTTTATTTCCATTTCATTTCTATAGGTACAAATATTTACGAGAGAATAGTGCTAGAAAATTTTATATGTCTCGCCATCAAATATTTTACCGTCAAGTGTGGCACTTAAACTTTATTTATCGGCTTCTGACTCAGTTTGTCAATTCTTAACTCTATTTTTCGTTCAGGTGGACTATAAAATTCTAATGAAGTATTGAGATAAGCTCAATGTTTGTTGTTACTTTATTCGTTTTGACGCGCTAGCCCATGTTAATTCAATTAAGAACATATTCACCTACATGATCACATAAAAGGACCTACATTATTATTTTATAGAACAGTTTTATCTGGGAACCCAGCCAAATCGCAGGCATCACTATTTATTTTGATATGTTTGCTTGTGTACTGCTATGCGCACAGTCGAGTTGTAATAATAAATTTGTATTTTAACTAAAAATTATATACACAAAAGCTATTATTATTCCGAGTCTTAACACTGAATAACTCCACTCAACGAATCACCATCCTCCTGTTAAAACCCACTTAAACACCCGTGTTAAGAAAATAACCACAAAAAACATTTTAATGGGGCCATTAGAAGCATTCGTGTTTCTTAAGATTGTACTTACTTTTTAGTGAATCAAAATAAAGGCCAGTTTTTTAGATCAACCTTGTTTATCACAGATTTTTTTTTTCACTCTCATTTTTTGTTTTTGGTTTTCTTTGTTTTGCTGATGTTTAAGTTGTCTACTTGTATCATCAATATTAATTAATAAAACTATAACTGAAATTATTTCGCTATCCATTACCGGTTTTTCATATAACTATTTTGTAAGGAAACAGCTGAGCGCGAAATGGATAGGATGCATGTCGATCCATCAATCGTGTAAACAATTTAAAGATATCATGGTAGAGGTACGGTCCCCTAAAGGATCCGAAGATAAACATCTAAGAGAAGAAAAGATCGCTTTTCCGAAATTTCTTTTTCCATTCTACGGGCTTTTTGTGAATAGTCGAGATTCTTTCATTCCCTGGGCTCTGTAGATGGTATTGATAAAGGCGTGGAATCGAAAGTCTTGGGTCGGTGTACCCCACTTACGGCCGATCCGATGCGAATTCTACTCGTTTGTTGTCAAATGTTTGTGATCTATTCGTAACAGAGATTGAGTGACCTCTTTGTGTCGTTCGTTTCTTCGATGCTCTTTTGATTTTCAGTTTTTTTCTGGTGTATTTTTAGGGTTCCGTAGTCATATAACAAGAAACGGAACCCTTATTATTTCGTCCTGTCCGTATGTCACGGCCATGTTACTTGGATACTACATTATATTGATAAATTTTGGAAAGTTAGTGTATTCAATGAGTTGCAGTACAGGCGTGATTAATTACAAGAAACCCGCATTAGGTTAAACCTAATACCTCTTAAGTCACGCCCCCTAGGACGCAACCTACGTGGAATTGTACTACCCACTATCCTAAGACAACAATATTAATAAATAAATAATAAATAATGCTGGACATTTCACACAACATTATCTAGACCTAAGCTAAGCAGAGCTTGTGTTATGGGTACTAGATAACAGATATACGTAATACAATATATTACATAAAGTTGAAAAGTCTCAGGTTCCTGTAACATCACCGGCACCCATAAAACTGGAACACAGCAATGCGAACATTATTCTTGGCATCTGAAACAGGTATCAATGGTGGTTTTTTTTTTTTTATGCTACTTGGCAAGCATACAAGCTTACGGCCCACCAGATGGAAAGCAGTTACCGTAGCCTATGAACGCCTGTAACACCAGAGGCATCACACGCGCGCTGCCGACCCTGAGACATAAAGATGGAAAGTCTCATGTGCCTGTAATTTCACCGGCACCCGTACCCTTCAAATCGAAACACAGCAATGCGAACACTACTGCTTGGCGGCAAAAATAGGGACGGTGGTAGTACTTCCCCGGACGAACTCTTTCACAAGAAGTTCTACTACTAACAAAAGTAGTATTTCCCCTGACAAAGTTTATCACAAGAAGCTATATTCTACTAATTTTATAAAATTATTCATTCAACATCAACAGCCTTTGGGCGTCCACTGCTGAACGAAGCCTCCCCCATAAAATACAATGGGGGGATTGCCATAAACACCACGCTTTGCAGGCAGATTGGTGGTCGCAGTATTCGTGTTGAGTTCTCAGGCAGATGCTACTGCCCATCCCCTGGTGTAATCCCGTAGTCGCCTTTTACGGCATCCGCGGAAAGAGACGGAGAGGTCTATCATAGGCCGGACTCACTACGGTCAAAATTATTCATTACTACTTTAGAATCATAAAGTTATTTAGGTTACCGTTAAAAATCCAGCATGTTGGCTGAAGCTTAATATAGTTGAGTGTTAGTTTAGCTATGAAATTTCACACTTTGCTGGTTTTTACTATGTTTGGCACGCGCGGTGCACACAATTCTGCCGACAATGTAGACTTGCAGTTTCTAAACAAAATGATAAATCAGGAGCCTGGTGTTCATACTTGGTTTCATTTTACTGCTTAACTTTTTACGCCTAGTTAAAAAGTCTAGTATCAAAAGAGGCGTTACTTTTTGTCATTCTTATCTAACAATATAATACCTATTATAAAAAAAACTTTTATCAAAATAAAGTTTTTTTGACGTCTTTGTAATTTGAGGATTTGACCTCCAGCCTAATTAAAATAAAGGCAATAAATTTAATTTTGTAGGATCGTGGATTGAGCCTTCCTATACAACATTTTAATACCTGTTTTCAAATTTTGAATGGTAAATTTTCGCATATTTTACTGAATAAAATATGCGAAAATTGTATATCCTATATATATCCTTTAAACTAACCACCTTATTCATAATCATTTTTAAACCTATTTTAGTTAAAATATGTTTTGTCTTGTTTTGACGTATGACATTTTACATCAGAGAGAAGAAGACAAAAACTATTTTAACTATAATAGGTTTAAAAAATGATTATGAATAAGGCCCTAAACATATAAAAGTTAAACATATTTATATTTGTATTTCTCATAACGATCATCATTCTTTCACTTAGTATGCCAGAAGATGCATTTGAAAGAAGTTTTTTAAAAAAATATCCAATTTGCCCCCAAAATCAGAATTCGTTGATTTACGCTATAATGTCCGTTTCAGCTTCTTTGGTCCAGTAGATTTGGATTCAGACACCTGATTGATCCTATAATGGTTCCGTTGGTACCTTTTGAGGTACGGAACCATAAAAGTTGTAGAGTTTGTTAATTTTGCCAGTGTTTAAACGATTTTTGTTTTACCATGTTCTTCACTATCAACAGTATCTTAGACTCCAGCTGTTTCGGGTATAACTCAGCCGCCGCCACCGGTGTCTTTAACGGCCCAGCTGTAGGTACCTCCTTATTAAACCACTCGCTTTATAACTTCCGTTTACGACTCGATGGTAGGTACCTTTATGGATATTATTAGATGTATTATGGAGTTTTTGTTGGTATAAAATTGAAAACTGTCATCAAATTTATAGGAATCAAAGTCCTGGCTGACTGACAGACAACAAAGAGCCCAATCTGGTAATCTTGAGAAATTTAGAAGATGTGTTCTTTTTAGGATGTAGGGTTGTACTAAAAAAGGAATTTGGAAAATTCGTACTGTAAGGGGTCCAAGAAAAGCTTTTAATAAAACATAACTTTTCATTTAAAAAACCGACTTCCGCCACTGTATTCGACTAAATAATTTAGAATGAAAAAAAAATTATGAAAGAACCATAGTGGTGAAAGGATTATGATACTTTCTGAATGCAAATACTTGGTGTCTTGCTGTAAATATCAAAATCGCCATATGTATCCCTACAATATTTGAGGAGTTCCCTCAATTCCTCGTGGATCCCATCATCAGAACTGGATTCTGAAAAAAATGGGACCAATCTGGAAGTATATCTATTCAAATAAAAAAAGAATTTTCCAAATCGGTTCATAAACGCCGGAGATATGCGGTAACAAACATTAAAAAAAAAAAAATACAACCGAATTGAGAACCTCCTCCTTTTTGGGAAGTCGGTTAAAAACAAATATGCTCTCTATTTCACGGTGTCAATCAAAGTCAAAGTCAAAATCAAAAAGAACTTTATTCATTGAAATCACAAGGATCATTTTGAATCGTCTTATATAAAATTAAATTACTCATGTTCCAACGCGACCAATGCTGAGATTAAAATATTTTCAGAACCTAAAGGTTTAAATGGGACCCCTTAATGGAAAAACTTGAGTATGACGTTAGTCACCATACTGCTAACTGACACAGCGGCTGCTGGCTGACAGGTAGAAAGCATTGGCCTAGTAGTTCGTGGGAAAGCATGAGTAATAGCGTCGATGACTTCTCCACTTGTCACGTTTTTATTCCTATGATTGTGTGAGCAACGGTGAAAAAAGGCCTATTGAGACTTTGGGGTAAAACGCGTGTGTATTTACTATTATTTATTTATGTACGTATGTATTTTTCTTAGAATAATGCATCATGTATCGTCATCTCTTACCACTTAAATAATAATAAAACAGAGCCAATTTAAAAAAAAAAATTTAGGTTATACCAAGATTTTAATCTAAAACTATGTAAAATCTGCATTTAAACCAATGAGATTGTTTTACTCACAAATGAAAGCACACATAGAAAAACCCCTGCGCATTCTCACATGGTAATATTAAATGAATTATCGCGAATATCTAATTAAACCCCGAGATATTAATTGCGAAAATGGCGGGAATTTGCCGTATCGAGGTAAATAACGATAAATTAATTATGGGATCCAGAGGGGCCGCAATTGATAATAATTATTAGTTAGGTTTTACTCCACAGGCAGCAAATAGGTATGTGTTCTGGACGAAACAATTTTCCAAAACATACTTAGTCCTTTTCAAAATAAGAGCTCACACATTTTAACTGTAGGTGAATCATGTTTGATATAAACAGCTTTCGATCTTGATTAAGATACCCTAAGGGGTATCCTATTCAAGATAAAAGGGAGGGTGAACAAGAAAGAAAAAACCAGTAACACAACAAAAATGAATTGTTTTCTTGCCCGCGATGCCTAAACACGTGCACAGTGAAAGGCCTGTGTGATGCTTGTGAGAAAGCCATTGACGTGGCAAGGTTTTGAGCTAGAGTTAATTTAAGAATCACATTAAATGAACCATTGACACAAAGAAAATGAAACACATCTTGTCTTACAAAGACTACGTGCCAAGCTTGTAAAAAAAATCTTGCAACTGAATTTTAAACCAGTTTCCATTCAACTGATTACTTTTATTTATTTATTTAGATATATTGTATGTACCCTAAAGGAAGGAAGTCCACAAGATACAGGTTAACCTAGTTTGGGGGTCAACGAATTCATGTTTTTGTTATTTATTATCTTTTTTCAATAAACATTATTAACTGATTGAGCTATTTTGCATACCTGGCAAGTTTCGATGACAATACAATACTTCGGATTTTGTTTTTTTTTTTATGACTTCGGGTTAGTCTGATGAAGGAAACGGAAAGTGATATCCTGGCAGTGTTTGGGCTCATTTTGATCAGCTCACGGTCCCAATCACAAATTTCATAAAAGTTCGTTTTGAAAAACATTATTTTGAATTGAATATCCTATGTTGTTTTGTTTTGAATTGCAGTATTTGGCGACTGAAAACGTTATAGAGGCGAGAGAGTTCCAAGTGGCGTGGATGAATGAAAGCAGTAAATAAACTGCTAGCTTACAACGAACGTTGAAAAAACAATAATCCAGTGAAGGTGTACTTCACACTTAAGTTTATTATTTTTATAACACAGCTTTTCTAGATAAGTTAATCCAACTAATTGTTCTATAAGTTTCTCTAATAGTTTATCATCTTTAACCTAATTAAATTCCACTGCTGGATAGGTCTCATCCATGGCACGCTGCTGAGCCTGGTCTTTGGCTCTCTTCATCCAGTTGGCCTGCGAAGGTTGTCACTTTATCTAGTCGGATGGCTTCTTTGTAAAGGTCTTATTATTCACAAACTTCTCTACAAATCCGTCCCGACAACACAAAGCAAAAAAAAAACAGAAAAATCAGAAACTTTATATTACTCGCAAAATAGATCAAAACTTCCCCCAACTATGACACGCATCAAAAGGGGAAGGAACAAAGGGTAGAAAAAAGGGGGTAGTTGGCAAGTGGAGTGATATTTCAAGAGCAGACGGGGTGGGTCGGACGTGAACTCGCGGGAAGTTTATTTTAAACTTGGTCTTGGAAGGCTTATTCTCGAGTGCTCTAGATTCAGAGCAAAATCAATAAACGCAACGCTTGGCTCTCATCTCCCCGGCTAGGCGGAAGGATGACTTACGAAAATAGGCGGAAGCGTATTTGTGCGAAGCTTATGTCCAGCAGTGGAAAAAATTAAAAGTGGACTGATGGTGATGACGATTGGCTCTACCACTGAGTTTATTACAGGATACTCTGGCACTTTGAAGTTGCATTTCCAACGTTGATGTTTGAGTATTGATAGAACTACGTGAAAAACACAATAATTCTTTAAAAATGCCACACAAAAGCATGCACAAGATGTTAGCTGCAATGGCCCAATAGATGGCAATGCTGATTGCCATCTTCAGCTTCAGACTTTTCTATCATTGAGCTAATTATAATGAGCCAGTTTTTGGCCCACGCGTCACTTAGACTAGACACCTTAGGTGCCTTGAATTTTGAATTGTCGACCGTTTTAGAAACTTGATCTTACGGATCAACCGGGAATGAGCCTTTCGGGCTAGTTCTGTCTGTTTTCTAGTGGTATTCGGATTTCGCTGGTTTTAAATGTGAATTCTCCAAGTTAAATTAGCTCGTGTCAGAGCAGCGAGCGTTAATTACGTTTTTGTTACTTTCAGCTACCTTTACCTTGTTTATCAGAGATAGATTACAAGTTTTGCTACACCATATTGTTATTTGTCTAAACCACTAACACAACCAGCTAGTAGCATAGCTTACGATATGAACAGAAAGTATATGGTTTGACAACCCATAACGTATAAATTTGATGGTTGGTGCAACTGTTAGTAGTAGAACATCTTGTGAAAGAGTTCATCCGGAGAAGTACTAACATCGTACCTATTTCTGCCGCCAAGCAGTAGTGCTCACATTGCTGTGTTTCGGTTTGAAGGGTACGGGTGCCGGTGAAATTACAGGTACATGAGACTTTTCATCTTTATGTCTTCAGGGTCGGGCAGCGCGCGTGTTGTTACAGGCGTCTATAGGCTACGGTAACTACTTTCCATCAGGTGGAACGTATGCTTGTTTGCTTCCCAAGTAGTACAAAAAGAAAAAAAAAAGCTTCAGAGTTACGAGGGGACAGATAAACAAACTGACATGGATACATAGTCTGTTAAAATCATAACACCTCTTTTTGCTTTGCCGTAATCGAGTAAAAACTACTTAACACTATTCCTGCCCAGCCCTGCAGACACTTCAAAAGTCCCGTCTGACCTCCTAATCGTTTTGTCCGTAATACCACACTTCATGAGCTGATTAGCCCCAGCACATTCACTGTCCTCACTTCACTGCTCGTTTCACCTAATGTAGGATTTCTAAGATTAAAACACAACACGCAAAACAACACCTTACTCCTACAGCAATAGAGTAAGTACTCGACTGTGATTTTAGGTTTAAGATGATAGGGAGCTTACACATCGTTTTGTTTCTCAGCAGATAAGGGCAGTCCATTTGTCAGTGAGTTCTCAGCTTATGTTTAGGGCGAGTATTAATCATGGATTAGGCCTGAATGATAGCTTTTTCTGTGTTTTCTGAAAACACTTCTCTTAAAGGAGCGCTAATGATTGGTTGAGTCAATTTTGTTTCGATATCAGTGGGATCTACCAAATCTCGTAGTAAGATTTAATTTCATGTTACAAAAAATTATTCTAAAACGACAAGAGTCTCTTAGTCCACAAACTTTAAAATCTAGCTTAATGAACGTTTTTAAAACGGTTAGTTCACCACAGTGTAGCAAGTCACTAGAGTCAAGGTTGTAGGTACTTGTTGTTCAATGTTGCTCGTTTGACATTCGGTGAATGGAGAAAGAGGTGGAAAATTATATTTACAGAAGCCTGAAGAGTTATCAATATTCTAAGCCTGGTTATAATTCTACCTTTTAAAATTAAAAAATAACGAGCACATTAACAGACACAAATTAATCGATCACCACAGAACCCCATAAATCAAAGCATGATTATGCTTACAAAATATAGTGCTCGCACGAGCAGCTCAGAATCAAATCTTTATGGCCCGTGAAATAAAGAGCTGTTCACTGTGTCGTTCGTATGACGTCATAGCTGGGTGGTTACATTGTAATGTGGAAATTTTTAAGATTTATGATTTTGTGGTTTTGTTAAGCGGTTGGTTATGTAATTGGATGTTTAATTATAGAACGTTGACTACTATCAAATAACAAACGGGCGTATTAAACGATATCTAACAAAAGTTATTTTTTTGCCAAAAGTTTTTTTAAACACCTTTGATACTATTTTTACCATAATAATTTATTCAACAAGATTTAAGGTACAAAAATCTAGTTAGCTCAACTAAAACCTGCCATTAATAGCTTTTGAATATTGAATGGTGTCAGAAATTTATAGACTCTCGGGGAATGTGACGTGTACGTAAGTGTGTACAAACAACATGTCTTGTTAAAATAGAGACACTTCAATAGGCAGTTTATAACTAATTAATGCAGTATATCTGCTTATAGATGGGTTTCATAAGGGTCGACAGCCAATGCCATTGCAGACGACTGTCGTACCTGGTAGCCAGTACCCCAAGCACACTATTGGAACTGCCCAGCATTCTGCATTTGACGAATGCAATTTTCTTGTGCGTCATGGCGTGAAAGTCAGTGAAACGCACATTGACGCACTGCAGAATCTGGGCAGTGCCATGCGTACTCGTAGGGCGCTGTAAGCCACTTTGGTAATTTATGCTATGTTATGTTATTATATATCTACCTTTAAAAGCATCCAGGGTGAAGTTTCAGGAAGTTACGTAATCAATTTTTCAAAGTGTCCATCCAACCAGGCGAAGCAAATAGACTGCAAAAAATAAAAGACTATCCAAACTACAAGCATTAAGCTGTAACAAACGATCCCTGTAAACACTCGCGTTTCTGCATAAGTTTGGATTTGCAAACAATTCTGTACAAACTTACCACTTTACCCTTTCATTTACCTTAAACTTTATTATGAAACATTTAAGGTTTATAATCGCTCAGGTGAAGTGTGTAGGATAGTTTTGTGGTACAACTCGGTGCATTTACGAAGCTAGATTCCGGCATTCGCTACACTATTTGCATTGTTAATAGAGTCAACTGATTCAATATTATCGACGCTCGACGGTGAGTACTCAGCTTTAGGTTTTATAACAATGTTTTGGCTCGTTGGAGAATCACTGTGCGTTTGACTCTGATATTATTGTATTTTCCTTGGAAAACTGAGCTTGAAATGCTTCGTGTTTCAGTATTGAAGGATAAAGGAATAGGGTTTTCTTAGAATATTTTAGAGAGGGTGTAATTGGTATTACGGGTTTTGAAAAAGCGTAAATGATAGTACAGTAGAGTAATAGTTACACTATCTAAGGTTTGACTTGATAGTAGTTTCAAAAGATCGTAATTTATAATGGATAGCCCGTTTATTAAATTTTTCCGTAATGCAATTTATTTCTAATTTTAATACGTAACGAACTATGCCAACGATGGAAAATTATGCAGATAGTGAGGGATTCACACGCTAAATACGAAAATATGGCCGCTGCAATTAGAATGCATAATGCGGTTGCCGATACGATGCGCATAATAATTCGACAAACAATTGTCGAATTATTATGCGCATCGTATCTCAGGATTTTGTTGCAATAACGATATTGATTCTATTAAATGCGGCATTTGTTTTAAGTTACTAAAAAAAAAGCTTTTGGAAAGAATAAGTGAACTTTGAGTTTCTACCTATCGCAACTGGTAGATCAAAGTGGTTTTTTTTTCACTTACCAGTAGGGACACCTAAGTAGGGATAGGTGTACCAGGCGTTGATAAGTATGGCATTGACAGCTGGTAGACTCTGCCTATAATCAAGTTAACTGTTTTGAATTATATTTATTTTGAAACTCATTTGTTAAATGAACTACAGAAATAGTTGATAAAGTCAGGCCACGGATGCGGATGATGATGAGTAAAAAAGATAATTATTTTGTTTCAGTGCCTGTATATTTACACTCATAATAAAATTAATATTCATTACCCCAAACTCCCGCCCATAAATCTTAAACATAATTTACGCTACAACTAATTAAGCACAATATCCCCGAAAACGGCGGCATCGGGGTCAGGCTACATCATTGTATACTTCAGTATCATGCCCATGCTAAAAACTAATTTTGCATGGAATATCATCAGACCCCGCGTGCAATCGCATACGAAAGTCATCCCATATAAAACACGATTTTAATGTGTAAGGACAACCAAATGGTGCTGAAGCATACAAAGATATGTAGCTTGACCTTCAGGCTCCCTTACGGTACACCCTGATTACAGCTGAGTAAGTTTTCTTGTTAAATAATAACAGTTGAGGTCTAATCACGGGTAGGCAGTTGGGGATTCGAGGCTTAGGTGGGGGCGGAAATAATTATGACACCCAACTGTCTCGTTATTAGCCCTTTCTGCCCATGGGTTGTAAGTATCAGAAACTACGAAGGCTCGTCACAAATCCACATCCAAAATAAGATAACTATATAGTATGTTTTTTTTAAATTATTATTATTTTTCTGAAATTGGGACTGTAACAATAGTGTCATGACCATCACTTTACATAAAATTATAGACCTTAAAATCTAATTTTGTATGAGATTCAAAATGACAGACTAAGAATCAATGAATCGGATTTTCTTGAATTTTATCCTCATTGGTGATATCCTAACTCAGATCCCTAAGCATTATCCCATTAGAGGATAGTCAGAGAAAAGACCAAACAACCAGCTTGGTAAATGCTTACTTTTTTTCAGTACATAGCATTCCAAGCGTGTCATGAGCCAAGCCCGTCGCCACCTTATACGAATCGTATACCTTACCAGTCTAATCTTTTTAGAAAATAGGTATCATTTTAGAAAAATTACGATTATACACCACGTACTATTCTTCTACTGACGTTTCGTTGACCATTTAGAGGGCTTTCCTCATCAGCACGGACCGTGACCACGCTCAAAGGTCATGAGACAGGAACCCCTCGGGAGTTCCCGTCTCACGACCTTTGAACCTCTAAATGGTCAACGAAACGTCAGTAGGAGAATAGTGAAGTACGTTGTGTCGTAATTTTTGTAAAATATTTTACAGTTCTGTTGTTTTACCTGTAACTTGTACTGCAACCTCAACTTCAAATATCGAAGGAGATTCTTTTAAAAAGGTCACTTCCCAGGCTCTAGGTTTAAGTGCATTCTTTCGTTGAAATTGCTTCTAAAATCTATGCGGGAGCGCTCTTGAGCACTCTGCTGGGACGCTTGAATAACCGGATAATTTTCGGTTTATTGGCAATTTATATAAAATGGGTTTGTTTTTAATTTTAAAGTGCTTATAATATGCTATACATTTGATTTATTGCTTTTCGAGCTCAATATACGCAGTTTGTGTACCATATATTACTCTAATGGTGTGGAGTGCATCAGACTCTCTTAGAAAACCACACTGCTCTAGCAGAATAAACAATATTTACTGGTAGTTTTGGTGGAATGCCTGAAAGAGGCCTTCTCAATATACTACTAGTTTTTTCTACCCCCTGGCCAAGGTTTGTCTAGCGAGCCATATTAATAATAATAATAATAAATGCTGAACATTACACACAACATTATCTAGCCCCAAGCTAAGCAGAGCTTGTGTTATGGGTACTAGATAACTGATATACTTAATACAATACATTACATTAGAACGTCGATATTTGGCACATAGAACAAAATTATTGTGTATATTTTTAGTTAAGGTCGTTGATAATCGAAATTGATGAGGAAGACTATAATATACCTAATTAGGGACACCGGTGTATCACTTGAATCATCGAGGAAAATAATACTATTACTAACGAATACCCAACAATACTTTTAGCTTTCATCATAAATTCTTAAAATCTTTTAAAATTCTAAGACTGGAATGCGATTCACGAAGTAAGAATAAGATTATGTAAAACTAGCACTCAGAATATAATATATTTTGAGATTAAGTGTAGGTGATCTTATTTTTCAGACTTGATTCGACCTTAATAAAACCTTTACAAATTAGCTGAATCCTTTCTAAAATAAATCTTTGGAAATCCCTTTTTAAGGGTTCTGTAGCCAATATCTGAAAACTACACAACAGATCTTATCCAAACCTATTTTCCTTACAATTTTCCAGAATTTTCCACCTCATAGTTTAAAACATAGGTGGAGGGCACACTTTTTAGGACTTTAGAAGTTTAAGAATAACTTTAAGTTTAATTTAAAGACTAAGTTTATGCTTAAGTTTAAGTTTAAGTTTAAGTCTAAGTTTAAGTTTTAATTTAAGTTTAAGACTAGAAGTTAAAAACTTTATAACTTTTTTTATATCTCTCTCTCTCTCTTTTTATCTTTGATAAAAACTCAATTTTATAACGGGATATCATTTTTGAAAACCTATCTAAAAATGTACCCAACGCTACCCCGAAATTCCAGTGCACTAGATTTTTTTTCATCTCTTAGTTACATGTAGGGAGTGCCATTACTATTTTTCTTTGTAAGTTCACTATGCCATTGTAACGCGGTTCATAGATACCTTCTTTCCAAATTTCATCTACATAATGTAGTATCAGAGTAACAGGACTATGACATACAGACATACGGACAGGACCAAATTGTAAGGGTTCCGTTTTTTTTTATTTGGCAACGGAACCTTACCTGACACTGGTATTAAAACATATTGTCTGGTGTGAGACAGTAAATCCAATTAAAGTCAAGCCAGACAATGCGGGACACCGGTGCGGTAACAATCGACCGTGGCACTGTCCTACATAAATGTCAAAAATGCAGGGTTTCATAGCACAAAGTAGTTTGTAGAACAACGCAATATAGTGCATAAAATATAATCTATAAACTTCTGATAAATGTAACATTACATAAAACCACAAATAATTGAACGAATCAGGCTGCCTAGCCTAGGTATACTCCAAGTAGATAAGGTTGGAATGCGAGTGAGCCAAAGAACAACTAGCTAAAAGGTTTGTGTGTTTTTATTGTTATCCGTCAAACTCGCTGTTATTCGATTGTTACTTTGTGTAACTACCTATTTACTTGTTTAATTATAATGATATATTTTTTTATGTACTTACAACCTAATATATAAAGATGAGGAATGATTTGCATCTTAGACGAGTCTACTAAGGTTTTTTAAATGTGTTAAGTTATAAATAATGTATATTTTATGAATAAAAATATATATATATAAATATATATATATTATAATTGTGTAATAATCACTATTAAAATTTTATTGAAATTCATTAGTGAAACTCAACTAAATCACCCCAATAGACCCCATCATCTCCATCCGTGGATGTCGTAAAAGCCGACTAAGGATTTACATCAGTGAATGCGCAACAAAATCCACCTGAGACTCTTCACTGATAATGCGGTCACTAGGCTGCCAGTGGTCCCTTTTTGCGTAGCGAGTGGAGGCCGCTGGTTCCTCCAGGAAGGCCAATAGTTCACTGATGCCGGCGCAGGCCTGCCCGGGAGTCCTCAGTTTCCCAAGGACAGTTCTCATTTGAGACGCCATGATGACTATGCTTCCTTTTTAAATGCAGTGATTATTCGTGCCGCTTTCGTCGCTGTGTGAGTAAGGCATAAAGTACATGTTTGCACAGTATTACAAAGTCGAATGATCACGGTACTTTGGACCTGCCTTAGTTTAATTTACTACCCGGGCTAATTAAAACATTAAACAAAGAAAGTAAATTGTGTTAGAAGTTTGTTGATTGAGCTGGATAGCCTTTTGGTGGAACTCTTGGAAACCTTATTCTCTAGGCGTTTAATTTTGAGCTGATTTTTGCTTGTTGTACTTACTTACTGCACATAGTAGCTAATGTATACAGTGTATGTATTTCCACGGTTTTCTTTGTTGCTTTAAGCTCATAGCTAGCAGCAACCAGGAGAATTAACTTCAATCCATGAGAATCAATGAATCTGAACTTTGAAATAATTTTAACTAGTAGAGCGGCCGCGACTTCGTCCGCTTGAAGCTTTTTCCATACAAACTTCAACACTAGGAACTCCCTTAGGAGGTAAATTTCGGATAT
Organism: Epirrita christyi; assembly: GCA_951392215.1. Lineage (NCBI taxonomy): Eukaryota > Metazoa > Arthropoda > Insecta > Lepidoptera > Geometridae > Epirrita > Epirrita christyi. The sequence goes on from OX595849.1 coordinate 15,123,454, forward strand.
GTATTTTTATGTAGACCACAAAAGGAATGTAGGACTTACGGTTCAGGCTGTGTGTTGGTAGTCAATCAGTTAATCAGTCACGCATTGATTTCATTTATATTGTTAAAATTCTCATTATACTCTACAAACCAGGAAAAAGATGTAAGCACATTATACGTATAAGTCAGGTCTGTAGTTGTTGCATAATATATTTTCAAAATATAATTGTACGTACATCAGCAAGCACTTACTTATAATTGCTACAATTAAAATGCAACAGTCTGGACTCAGCTTGCTTACACATCATAGCAAAATATCCGGATAACCTTTTTAACACCTGTTTAGACATGGAGTTTACATTAAGTTTGAATATGACGGTAGTTTAATTTACTACTTCATGGTTTTAGAAAAAGCGCCTTGGTGCGAATTCTTCAAATTACAACTCGTTTAGGAACGCTCTTTTACCAAAATGATATTCTAGATGTTCTAGATATTAATTCTTTACACACCTTGTTACCATTTCACATTTGCGTTTCTAATCCTCGAGAGCAATGAATCCGGGTCACTAAAGAATGTTAAAAATCTCGGAAACTAAAAATGATAGATTAATGCAATAAATTGTATTTAATAGACAATGTAATACTCCTTAAATGAAGGTAAAAAAAATATGAGTCACCATACATTTTATTAACACAAAATTACATAAAGAAAAAAACTGCTGATCTCTCCTTAAAACAAAAATAGGAAACATGAAATTTTTGAACTTTATTACGATTTTCTTGAATTTTAATACTTCGTATTGCCTCCTCGTGCTTCCATTACTGCGTTTACGCAGAAAAAAAACAACAAAAAAACAGAAATCAAACAATGATAAATGACAGATTACAAACAAAAGCAAAACCAAATGCTGTAATTTCGTAGTTCCATCTTCGAAAGTGGCCCTTTTTCAAATTTGATTTTTTTATGATATAACTTTACAATAACTAAGAAGTTTTAATACCTTCATTTAAGGAGTATTACATTGTCTATTAAATACAAATTATTGCATTAACCTAGCATTTTTAGTTTCCGAGATTTTTAGGATTCTTTAAGTGACCCGGATTCATTGCTCTCGAGTGTATATAGGCATTTAAAGTTACCTTATTCTCGGCGGAGCCAGACTGCTTACATACTTGGTAGTATTCAAGTTGTACTCAAATCTTATTTTTTTATATATTCTGGATAATTTACTTGAAGTGAAGAAACAGGCTAAAGCTCATTTTTAAATAAATTATCCTCGTAATCACCTCTTGAGACATTTTATAACGAGGCTTTCTTACAGTTTAATTGCACATAAATCAACCTCTGTTTGGCCTAATTCGGATTAAAATTAGCATCTTAGATAATTGGGCTAAATCCAACTTTTGTTTCGGAGAGAAGTTACTTAAATGAAAAGTTAGAAAGTGTCTATACAGTTGCTTATAGCCTGTTGGAAGGCTTGTACTACTTATGCATGTTTTTAATGTAAAATTAACTTTAGCACACTGGCTTAAGACTCATGGATAGAATGCGAGCAATTAGAATTGGGTTTAATATGGTTGGCTGACTTGGTTTTTTGAAATCCTATATTGTGTTAAAACTTACTAACCTGTCAAAATGATGTATGAGGAACACTAGACAATTAATTTGCATAAAAACTTAGCAGGTGGATACATTTAATTGCACTGCAGCACAGAATATCGCAAAGCTCGTCAACAGTATCTTCCTAATTGCATTCTCGACGTCCAGATTACTTTAGATGCAATCTACGATGTGCCAACCTAACCTGATCCCTCCAGGTCCTCTCGACGCTGGCAATTGGGGCCTTGTTCATCGATTGTTTGTTACCTAGGGGTCTAAGTTCAATAGCTACTGGATTTATAAAATTAGTTGAGTGCTCAAGTTAATAGTGTCTTTATTTGTTTTGGTTGATGTAGTCATAATACTAACTTAATTATTTTCTTTTCAGAATGATTACCCGCTACCACCTACGCCGTAGAGGGTCTACAAATAATTTTAGTCCGTATTCTAGAACTGAACTCAAACTGAGTTAAGACTTTAGCATTTTTATAATTAAAAGCTTTTAATTATTTAACTTGCAATCCATGTATGTTTGTACAGGTGAAATCTTGCAACTGAGGTTTGAACCAGTTCCACCCAACCGATTGAATTGAAACTTTGCATACCTGTCAAGTACCGATGACAATACAATATTATGGTGACAGCGAGCTGATCTGATGATGGAGATGCAAGGTGGACAACGGAACTTTTCGATGATTAACAGTAGCCTGGCAGTGTATGGGCTCATTTTGATCAGCTCACGGTTCCAATCACTAATATAATGAAAGTTTGTTTTGAGAAATATTTTTTTCAACAAAAACTTATTTTGACAGATTTCAATTAAAAACTGTCAAATAGGCTATAAATTGTTTCTATTCAATTGAAGAATTTCTTGACATGTAAAATTATATTGTTCTGTGTGTATTGTGTTGTAAAATTGTATTGTTTTTATTTTTATCTCTTTGACATATAATCCCAAAAATTCTTAAAATTGTTAATTATTATGTACTATTATAATGAGATGGTAATGGATTTATATCTACCAAGTACCTACTTATAGGAACTAAATTATTTGTATGTCATAATGTATGACTGAGTATGTTGGACGTGTGAATTATGACCATGTATGTAAAATTACCATATTCAAAACAAATAAATTATCTTTATCTTTATGGTTGAGTCCGATTCACACTTGAGCATAGTTTGGGTTTTGGTTTTGTTACCTTTAAGTAAAATTTCTATTAACTAATCTTCATTATCATCATCAGCTGCTAGAAAGTCCCCTGCTGAAAATAGGATTACCCCATAGAATGCTAACTCTGAGCCACCTTCATCTACTGATTTCCTGCGACCTTTTTTGCGGTTTGTGGTCGCCACTCGGGAACCTTTATGCCACAGCAGCAGTTGTCGGTTCTGCGTGATATATGGCCTGCCCAATGCCATAGTGATGTCACGCTTTATTTAATATGACAGATAAAAAATGCAATATTCCAACTTCAAAAAAAATTTAACGAGTTTGGTATCAAATTAAGGGGTTTGAACAGTAAAATGAACAAATTTAATTTTCTTTTTTTCACCAGCCAGTAGACATCCATAGCGTGCAATGGGGAGATTTGCCATAATCACCGCGCTTGGCTGGCGGATTGGTGATGACTGTTTGGTGTCACGCACTAGGTGGATGCTGCTGCCCATCCCCTGGCGTAATCCCTTAGTCACTTTCTACGACATCCACTGGAGGAGTTGGAGGAGTCAACTAATTTTAACATATTTGAGAACCGCTTTATTAGACTGAAACAGAATTGTCATACGTTATTCTAGCCCATTGTACTGCTAATTTTAATAAATCCAGAGGACCTAGCCAAACGGCATTCGCTTCGAAGCGATTCCATTTCTACAGTCGTAATTCAATACAAAAGGCCACGTGACATATCGATAGCTAACGTCAATCCCATACATTTTGGACTTTTCTACTGGCGACATCGCTATTAGAATGTTACTTTGTCTACGGCCTCTGTTATGTATTCCTGGTGTACAATAAAGTGTTAATCTATTTATCTATCTATCTAGTTTCCGCTCTTTGCAATCTGCGAAACAACATTAAACTCAAAGGAGCCACCCAAGTACATTACGACAACACCATTAAGCTCTAAATAAGCACCCAACCTTATCTCCCAATAGTTTTAGAACCAGCCTTTGCCAGCAGAAAAACCTTATTACATTGAAGAGGTCCCCAAGGACAATTTGCGGGGAAATTGACGAAAGTGCTCTTCAAAAATTGACGATAGAAAATAAAGTTAAGACTAGAGAATCTTATTAAATTCCGAAGAGGAGCCGAGCTGCCGCTAGATCATAATATATTAAATTGAGATTTTTTGTGACTGATACTTTCAAGTTGTGGTATGTGTTCAATTTAATTAAGTAATAGTAATATTACTCACTACGTGATGGAATCCAAAATGAGGAGATCCGTAGAGGAACCAATGTCACCGACATAACTCTCAGAATGTTGAAGTGGCAATAGGCAGGTCATATTTATAGCTCGAAGTACTGATAACCGTTGGTGAATAAAGGTTCTCGATGGACTAAAAACATTTAAAACGTCGCGGGGACTCGGTGGATGGAGGCGGCTCACGACCGTTCGTCGTGGCATTCTAAGGGGAAGGCCTATACCCAGCAGTGGACTTCTACAGGCTGATGATGATGATGATGATATAATGTCACGACGAACGGTCTTGAGCCGCCTCCATCCATCGACTTCTAGCGACCTAAATATCGTTATTTCAAAAAAAAACACTGCGTCGTCCAGTTCGTGGTCAGGTACCTATCGAAAACCTTTATTCCCCGACCGTTATTGGTTTTACGAGCTAAATGGCCTGCTCATTGCCACTGCAACTTGGTAATTCTGTAAAATAAATAATAATAAAATATCAATAGGTAAATGAGGAGTAGTTAATACAGGATGTATTCGTTATGAACTGCTACGTGGGTAGCCATGTCCCAATAAGCACTTGTCATGCTCGCAGTTCACCTGACAGTCGCAAGTAAACCCGTGTCTGACGTTGACAGTTATAACTACCTACAAAGAAATAAAAAAATAAACCTGCTCAAATAAAATTGTGAAGAATGTGTATTGCGTATGACGTACCTAGATTAGGCTCGGATTATGTGAGGATCGTCTCAAAAGTAAGCTTGTAAAGATTAATCCTTTTAACAAAGCTCGCCCCCCCCCCCCTCCACCTCCCTTGAGTAAGTCGTACAGGTCACATTACATTGGATGATGTCTTATATCCTGTTCAATTTTAATATCTTGTGTTTATTGACTTGGTTGCGTTGGAGTCATTTTAATATAAAAGACGATTCAAAATGATCCTTGTGATTTCAATGAATAAAATTATTTTGATTTGACTAGCTGACCCGCTCGCCTTCTCGCCTCTGACTTCGTTCGCGTGGAAGAAGATAATACCGCCGCAGTGACCTACTACAAACCCCAGAAACCCCTACAATCTCCTAAAACCCTTAAAAACTCCTAAAACCCCAACAAACCCTAAAAACCCATACAACTCGTAAAACCCCCTTTAAACGTTTCAATTCCTGCAACCCCTACAAACACCTTCAAATCCCTACGAACCATAAAAACCCCCGTGCAAACCCCTACAACTCCTTCATACCCCTAAATACTTTTAGTATCCTACCTTAGCTTGGTATACTAGCCTTAGTTACCCATAAATTAGATACCGTTAGTTAGGTTCTTGAGACATTGTATAATCTCAAATCACACTAATATATAAATGTGAAAGTTTGTAAGTATGTTTGTTATTCTTTTACGATCAAACGGCTGAATGGATTTGAGTTTAGTTAGGAATGGATATACCTTATACCATGGATTAACACATAGGCCACTTTTCATCATAATCTTCATCAATTTTCATCACTGTTCACGCTGGTGAAACCGCGGGGCACAGCTAGTACTATACAAATTTAGAGTCTAGCAAGCGTCATGTTAACCTGTGTTGCCCTTCAAATGTACTCTTAACAAAAACGTGTGACTCTTGAACTCCTAAAAAAGAGCCACACGGGTTGAACAGCCTTTGATAGTATTCTGAATACACGCCAATCAGCGTCAATCGGTGGGCGAAAACATTCATTTGCATTGAATAACAAGACCGATATTATGTTGTAACTGAATTTTGTTAATATTCATCATGTTACTAATTGGTATTACAAAACGGCTCAGAAGAAATTAAGTATGGTTTTGTTGTTTTTTTTTTTTTCAAAACAAGTTTTTATTATATTAGTGATTGGAACCATCAGCTAATCAAAATGAGCCCAAACACTGCTTCTATTATTGATCGAGGAATTTCCGTTGACCACCGTTACGTCTATGGAGACGTAACGGTGGTCAACGGAAATTCCTCAGAAGAGGTGACGGTGAGCTGATCTGATGCCATCATCAGATCAGCTCACCGTCACCATGATATTGTATTCTCTTCTGAACTTGACAGGTATGATAAATTTCAGCTCAATCGGTTGGGTGAACTTGGGTGGAACTGGTTCAAAATTCAGTTAGAAGATTTGTCCCACATTAACTAACATACATACTAACAGGTCAAGTTAAATAAAAGCTTGTAACAAAAATTTTGAAAAAAAATACCTTGGTGCGTCACGCCAAACGGACTACCCTTGACGTGATGTCCCTAAAATGTTATCGAAATTTGGGATGTGATTTGTAATGACCTTTGACGGGCATAGTCAGACCACTCTGTCGAAACAAACCACAATGGCTGGCTTTTTTAAAAAAAAAATTTTGTTACTAAAGGATCAAATATTTAAATTTAATTTAATTTAAAGAATATTATTAATAAAAAAAAGCAAATTGTTATTTAAACTAGTGGTTCGCCCCGAACTGAGACCTCGCGATAACACCTTTATCAGCCCGACTACTTAACTAAGTAATTTCCATATTTTATATTATTATTTTTTTTGAAAATTTTCCCCTCGATGTCTACCAGTACAGTACAGGATCTACCAGTAACTACTCTAATTTCCTACACATCATCGAAATAACCTTTGAATAGGGCTAAGTAACGGGGCGTAGTTATACTACATACCTGTTAGTACCTATATCAAGTACCTGACGAATTAATTGATAACGTCCTTTTGATGAAAACCATAGAACTCTAACGTGATTCAAATTCTTAGAAATGGGAGGTCAACAATGGATGTTATATTGGTTTTGTTTTATGAAGTACTTGTTTCTAAATTCTTCAATTTCAGACTTTTCCCTGTAGTTGTGACACAAAAGCCACAAGAATACAAAATTTCAGCATTGTGGGATTGCTGGAAGTACCCTAGAATTTTGGGTTTTTAAGTTTTTTATTTTCCCTAATATCTCGAAAACTACTAAGGATAAATAATTATTAAAAACAGTTTTGAAATTTCCAACCAAAGCGCTTTCATTAGACACCCCACTTAAACTGACTGTCTCACTTTTATTTTTTTTACCCCCTCTTGGACCCCAATATCTCAGCAACCCCCTGATCGATATAGCTCATAACCTTACCTACAAATTGTACTAATACTATCTACCCCCATACCAAATTTCATGAAGATCGGATTAACGGTTTGGAAGTTTTCATCGGACAAACATACATACATACATACATACATACATACATACAAACGCCGATTCTTCCAACTTGACTCAGAGAACTCGCTTCGCTCGTTCAACTATTTTGGCAGAAAAATGTAATGGTTTTAGAAATCATAAATATATAAATTATTTATATAGATAGTAAATGTTTATATGATATGATTTGTATATGGTTATAAATTAATTGGCATTCTGTGTGGCAAATCCTTTAGTTTTCTGAAGTACCAAAATAAGACTGGTTTTCCGAAAGCTCTTGGCGTAAAGCTTGTTGACGCCAGTAATTGACAGTCCCAGCTGAGGCCCGCTAGTGGCGTTAAGTGATTTTTCATTATTCATGACAATGTTCTAGCCTGGGCCACTACAAATCTGTCGTCACATAGCCAGCGGTATAAATTAATCTTTATCAAGCTGACCGGCCCGTAATGATAAATTCAACTCGACTATGAGATCAATCTTGATTGCGTGACTGCGACTTCGCAGTCAACCGCTGGTCGTCAAAATATTAAACAATCACGTGCGTTCTTTAGGACCGTTATAATGAACTAACTTCAGATTTCAATTGAAAAAAATGATCATTAAGTCAAAAACTTACTTTTTTTTATACGTTTGAACTAACGTTTTTGTTAGTAGTAGAACTTTTTGTGAAAGAGTTCGTCCGGGGATGTACTACCACCGTACCTATTTCTGCCGCCAAGCAGTAGTGCTCGCATTGCTGTGTTTCGGTTTGAAGGGTACGGGTGCCGGTAAAATTACAGGCACATGAGACTTTTCATCTATATGTTTCAGGGTCGGCAGCGCGCGTGTGATGCCTCTGGTGTTGCAGGCGTCCAAAGGCTACGGTTACTACTTTCCATCAGGGCCGTGTGCTTGTTTGCTTGCAAAATAGTATAAAAAAAACGTACTCTATACCGCTCAGAGAGTTAATTTAAAGAGAGATTTATTAATAAGTGTGTCAAAATCCAAAAGTGGACGTAAACAGAAAGAAAATACGTTTATTTGTCCACAAACTCCATACACGACAATTAAAAAAAAAACAACTATAAAAACAACAGTAGCAAACAGGCTGGTGATGATGATGATGATGATGATGAATAAGAGCCTAATATCAACAGTGCTCACGCGCATGCCACAGATTCATACATCAGTGTCTTTTTTTTAGAGTCGGAGTGAAAGTTCGTTCATTGTGAATTATTATTCATTCTGCGCCCACTCATGGACCTACTAGTAGATGAAGTGATTCTATTTACAGGAGACAGAAACTTTAAGTTCAGACTATCAATCATGGTTTTAGAAGTTTTAAAAGGCTTTTGTGTGAAGTTTGTTTTGGTAATATTTTGCAGTTTAGAAACAGCTTAGTCCAAACGTCGCGTCGTTGAGATTAGATTAAAAAGAGACATGTGGGTAAATGTAAAAGATATTTAGAAGATAAAACATATTTTGCATAAATTTTTACATTAGTTAGTTCTAATTAGGATACTTATCAATATTTACCTGAACTTTAAATAAAATATCTAACAAAGAAACTAAACATTCAATATTAAAACCACTGGTTGCTTTCACCAACACAATGAGTGGACATAAATATGCACGCTAAGGGGTGATTTCACCAACAAATCATAACCAATGCTTTTTGACAGGTGTTTTCAAAGGTTATCTGTCACCTTGACCAATGGCTACGATAAACGCTTGTTTATTTTTTCGTGAACTTGGGCCTAAAAGTACTTAAATCATTTATTTATAGAAAATTTAAAATAATCCATGCTCTAGTCTGATGAAATCGTAAAACTAGTATTTTTTCACCTTTTTCCTCCTACTTCTGCACAAAGGTCTCCTACAAATCCTTCCAAGCATCTCTTTACTTTGATGTCTCCCACCACGCTCTTTCGAATGCATCGTAATCGTCTCCAACGCTTTCATTACTGGCTTTCATTGGCACCAATGACATCAAAGTCGGATGGTTAAAATCATAAAGATGTGGATTTGCAAAAAAAAAAAAAAGTTTCGAACTAATTCGTGTGTTGCTCCTTTGATTTATCAAATAAGACTTATCTCTGAGTTCTAGTAATATGATTACGTTAATCACTGCGCTAATGTTGTCGACTTGTCGACCGTTATGAGAACCCTATGCATAGCTTTAAGATTAGATCAAGCGTGATTATTAGATGTTATAAGTACATACTCATGCATCACTTGAACTATACAACCTGAGCCTAATAGGTACAATAGTTATGTCCGATAAACACGAGGCAATTAAGCTAAACCGCATATATTATGACATTTGACACATTTAAATTGGTGAAGCGTTAAATGAATGTTAACTTGAAAACCATTTTTCATCCCCAATAGGGTGGATTTTTGAAAATTTGTACGACGTATTTAATCATTTGTGTCCCCGATGATTAGCATTTTGCAAAACTTTTCCCCTTTGGTGTTAAAAATGTCAATCTCTTCGAGTAGCGAGCGTGATGAATCTATCTAGTGCACATCAATACGAATCCAGTAGTTTTAATGTAACTCTTCTAAAGAGACAGAAAGAAACACAAAAAAATATGTCACGGGGCACAGCTAGTCCCGAATAAAATTGAATAGTGGGTGGCATAAGCCGCCATGTGTCTCCCGGGCATTAGGGTGAATAAAAACAATAATACGTATTCAGTTTCCTCAAAATGCTAATATCTATACGTAAATATTGAATTGCGGCCATTCTATTGGAGTTCTTAGAAAATAAGTACAAATATAATTTGACGACATTTACTCACAGGAATAAAATATTTATTCTATCTTTTGGCGTAGAACTTTCAAAAAGGTTTTGTTGAACAACCACAGAGGGCCCATCTCCATTCCTTCCTCTACCCTTTTCTCAGCTACGCACTTGGATGCGGCTTCGCACCCTAAACCTACACAACGAACGTTGGGCACGGACCACGGACTGCAGACAGTCAAGAGCAGCCCTTCCGGCTGTCTCACCACGACTCACGCGTCGTCTACTCAACCTTTCAAGACCAGACCTTCGTACCATCGTGGGGACACTCACTGGCCACTGTCTCCTGAACAAACACCTCTATAACATCAGAGCCACAGACAGTCCACTCTGCAGAGGGTGTCTGAGCGAAGAAGAATCGGCTGCCCACGTAGTCCTGGAATGCGTGGGAGTAGCAGCTCAACGTGAACAAATCCTCAACAACCCGAGGTCACTCCGCGAAGCCTGCGAAGACCCCAGGAAGCTTCTGTGCTTCTGGACGGAGTTAGGCTGGCTAACTATCTAGCCAGTTAACCCTCACGCATAATGGACCATAGAGACCATAGAGTTCGAATGCGGAAAAGGGAGTTCTTTAACATTAACATTAACATTAAGGTTTTGTTGAGCAAATAGTTCGTGGAATCGTTGAAAATGTTATAATTTCTCAGATGAAAAGGTAAATATGGTTTTTAGATGAGTTGATCAGCCAGTGACATGAGTGAAGAAGAAGTAGTACAGTCAAATTAGGTGATTTTTTGCACAAGTGTGGAACTAATTAGATGTAGTCATGAAAACTTTTCTAATTGTTTTGTATGGCTTAAAAATCACCTCTAATAATAAGCATCAGTAATTTCACCCTCCGGAACAGGGTGAAATAGAGTGAAAACCTTATAATATCCGTAACTTAATGGGGGAAATAGAAGTAGTCGGTGCAATTTGGCATATACTTTCAACCGTTATGATCTACATTTGCACCAAGTATTTTTTAAATCCGACATACGGAACAAACAAAAAAAAAACATTTACAAAAAAACTTTTTGTGGTTATTACGGCTCCGGGAAAATTAAGGTAGTCGGTGCAAATTGATAGACTTATCAGAAAAATGTTCGTAATACATTACCAGGTTTGCACCTTGGTGCGTCTCACGGAAGGCACTTTTCCATATTTTATTGTCGCTCTACTTCGGGGAAAATTAATGTAGTTCTGGAAATTGACTTAAACTTATTCATTTAATTAGTACTACATCCGCCGGAAGTTTTATACTGGTATTTATTTACGGAAGATGCATTTGTTCAACACTGTATTCCCTACATGCACGTGGTTTTTATTAAAATCATAATGCACTAAGACAGTCTCTCTATACGTAATTTAACTTGCATCAAGTGATATCTTTCTATTTTAAAATTTACGGCCTTTTTAAGTTTGTACCTAATATTTAAAAGGATTCCGTAAGCGTCAGAAACGGTGCAAACTTAGGATAAGCTTCTTTTCGTGTCATCTAACGTTTCCATAAGAATCCACGACTACACGACTTAGGTCCACACTTTTTGCTAATTTGCCTGTACTAAAGAAAAATATTATTCTTTCTAGACCTTTCTGCAGTCAGCCGCCACACAAACTTGAAAGCTTTCCTGATTGATGGAGTTTTCAATAAAGTCTCCGAGTTCAAGTTAAGTATCTTGCATTAACCCGACGTCATCGTATAGTGATCGTCGTCACACGTGCCCGTGATGAATGGAGCTGTCGACGACACGGGACGACACCATTCGACGATGTTTAAGCTTTTGTGTATTTTACATAATTTTTAATACAATGCTGGCTGTTGATTTCCCAATAAATAAGCCAAAATTATTACATTATATTATTATTCTTATCTTTGTTCATCTATAGAAACAGAACGTCAACGACTTCAAAGCCAAGTAAAAATGAGTAGGTACCAATTTTGGTAAAACTATTCAAAAATATTTAATTTGAAAGTTAAAAATCATTTGATTAAAAGAACAACTCCAATTAAAACCCCTAAAATCAAAATAAGTAACTCAATTCTAAACATATTCAATTCTAATATTAATATTTAAACATTTACTATCTATATAAATAATTTATATATATGATTACATAATATATTAATAAACAGGCAATAATTAATGTACTTAACTAATATAAACTAACTCCTAATATAAGTACTTACTAAATTTGATTTCTTAAAAAACGGTATCCGTCATGTACCGTCCGTATATATGTAGATGCAGTGACCGCGACACACTTATTTGACTTTACGTCAAAAAAAAAAACAAGATTTCTGCCTCATCTCCCCTATACTATGGCCATCCATGTCGGTCGCCGCTTGTTACGAAACCTACGGCTTTTGGGACTGTTGCCAATTAAAAAGCTCAAATAAATGGTTACAATTACTGGAAATTATAACTATCAGTTTTTTAGTAGAGGAAAGAAAAAAATCTAAAAATAAATCTCTTTCAAAATAAAAAATACACGTTTTGAAAACATTAGTTTTATAACATCTGAGAACACAACCAAGAACTTTGAGCGAAACTACTAGTTAAAAAAGTGCCTATCATACATTATAATAGTATTTTCACCTTATAGGGTGACCGCAGTGCGGGGCGAAAGAACTAAAGACCTGACTCTTTGACCTTTTGATTTTGCTAAATTGTTTTTCAACTGCTAGAACTTTACTTATGTGTTTAGTTAAAGCGTTCAGGACTTTTTAACATGTGTTCTAAACTGAATAAACCGAAAATACTGAGAACAATGGAAATAAATGTGTGGAACACTTTGTTGGGCGAGTGTCCGGGCAATGTTTCAGTTGCGCAGTCTTTTGGAAGGGTTATTTGAAATGTAATTGCGGCTATCCATTTGTCGCAACCAATGTTCACTGTTCCAATGTTTAGTACTCGTATTGTCCAGCTGGCCTACTCCGACCGTCACAGCTCAGTGGCTCACAATCTTATACAATTCAGTTTGGGATCCTATTATAATCGTCCAGTTTAGTACCACTATCTCTTGCCTATTGTACTTTATTTTATAGTTATTTTCAGTTCCCAAATACTGCTGTCATATAATATGAGACTAAAATTACAGACAAATGCGATTCCAACTAAGTTTGGGGTTTTTTAGGTTATCATTAGCAGCCTTTAGACGTCCACTGCTGGACGAGGCCTCCCCCTTAAAATGTAATGGGGGGATTTGCCATAATCACCACGCTTGGCAGGCGGATTGGTGATCGCAGTATTGGTGTTGAGTACTCAGGTGGATGCTGCTGCCCACCCCCTGGTGTAATCTCTTAGTTGGCTTTTAAGACATCCACGGGAGGAGACTGGAGATTCTATTTTCAGGCCAGATAAACCACAGCACAGGAGAACGCCTTTACATCCTGCAAACTTGCATTATTAATCCAGGATTTCTACACCAAAGCCTATCTATCAGCCATCTTCTTGTACCATTCGTAGGTAACAACAAGGATGAATTCTACAAAATGTAATACAGTCTATGCAATCAATCTTCTTTGTAAAGTGGTGTACCTAAGACCTAATGTTAGCAGCAATAAGAGTGTTATATCTTCAGCGGGCACGTCTCGCGCAGTAGTCGCTGATTGAGACGAAGCTATGGAAAAAGCGGGTATGTATTTGTCGTAAATTTCTTATTATTAATCATCATTATCATCCTGTAAAAGTCCACTGCTGGACAACGGCCTCTCCCTAGAATGCCACGATGAACGGTTTTGAGTCGCCTTCATCCACCGACTTCCTGCGACGTTTATAATGTGATTAGTTCATTGTGTAGAGGGCCTTCCTCTACTGCGTCCTCTGGTTTGTGAACCTTTATTCCCAAACGGAGAACTGACAACCGTCATTTTCAACTTGCCAATTATCAGAGCTATGTTGGTGATCTTGGTTCTTTTACGGATTTCTTCAGTTTCGATTTCTCAGTTTTTGTTGTTTGTTTTATAAATTACTCGCAGATTTGGAGTGTGCTTATTGGCAGCGACCTCCTCTAAAATTGTCCACTATTCTCTGTCTCAAGGTCTCAAGCAACTCTTCTCCCAGTTTGGTCCATCTGCTAGTTTGCATCTCATGACTGTCTAGCTCTGTTTTTCTTGTTGTCTCTAGGGCACCAATCAGTCTCTATACAGCTCCATTTGACTTTATAATTTCGCATTATCTGGCAATTTTTAGGTCTTCATCATCATCTTCATCACCAGCCTTTAGATGTTCAATGCTGGACACAATTGGACTGCATCGAGATGAATTGCCATAATTTCTACGCTTGGTAGGCGCAGTGGTGATCGCAGAATTCATCTAGGGTACTCAAGTGGATGCTGCTGCCCATCCCCCTGAGTACCCTAGATGAATGATGGTAGTGGTGGTGGTGTAGTGTAATGGTGTTGGTTTTTACGACATCCATGGGAGGAGATGGAGGTGTCTATTCTTGGGTCGGACACACCACGGCACACGGCATGGCATTTTTAGGTACCAATGATATAATGTAATATATGTAATTGAGTAGTATCACTTCTCATGGCCACACCGCGGTGATTCGAAACGATTTGCGTCTATTGCAGGAGCGTCATGCCATGAATACCTACTAACCGTCCGAGATGTCTATTAGATAAACTTGCAGCTTGGAATGGATATTGAACAAATCGTTTTGTCTGTAATGGGTAGAACAGTCTATGGGAGCGAAAAGTTTGTGTTTCGCAGTATACTAGCTTTTTGAATCGTATCTGATAATGTACATCCAATATACTAGCGTGTTTGTGAGTTATAACGTATCTACCTCTACTCGTCTACCATTCACTCCCTTTCAAAAACGACCATCTTTCACTGCGAAATAACTCACTAACGAGATTAAAAGCAAGGGGTAATGAACTCGCGTGTGCCATCATAACTAGAACTTTCGATTATCCACTGTACTCCCAAAAATTGAGGAATGGAAGATTTATGTACGAGCGTAGGAGGTCAAAGCAAAATGGTTTATTGGCATAAACAGTGTTTGGGCCTGCCACAGGTGCATGAATAGAAGTACAGTAGGTCAAGTAGGTATTCAAATTATTTTAAAATAAAGTAGCTTACGTGCTCTTGTGTAATTTTTCCTACATTTATAAAAACATTTTTAGCACAAAAGACGTGTCTGCTGAGTTTTAAAGAAATTAATGGAATGGTGCTTTTATTTTGTATTCAAATTGTAGTTACACGCAAAGAATTAAAATAAATGCATGCATAACACACATGACAATTTTAGGTGTACTGTTTCTGTAGCTTTTAGTAATTTTGTGTTATCTATGTAAAAATGTTGGCAAACGTTTTTATTTTATTTTCTTTTCTTTTAGCGCTATAGCAGTACCAATATAAGTTATGTTAAGAACTATTTGGTAAAACCAAATATCAAAAATAATTTTAATCATTTAAATCACAAGCATCATTTTGAAGCGTCTTCTAAACTAAAATTACCCTAAATTACCCTAATTCGTGACCAAACCTAGAAAAATTAGGGCAACAAACATGGCTTGGCTTAATTTGATGATCTTTCTTACTACAAGGTAGGAAGTGCCTGTTTGCTCTGGTGCCTCAGAGCGGAGAGAAACTGATACATAGAAAATAAGAACTAAAAAACCTTAGTTAGGTAGTCAAAAGTAAAGAGAAACAACAAAAGTTTATAAGATAGCACACAATACGCTTGATATGCTTGTAAAGAACAACCTTATAAAACCATGTAAATAAATACGTACAAATATTTCAAAGGTGTTGTTCCAAGATGTATCGAGCCTAGTCCTTGTCGGTGTACACTTGTGTAAACGTGGCTAAATATATGTAAAACCTTTTCCCATTGTCACTTTTTGATTATTTCGCTTGTTTTAATGCAGGTTCCTAAAATATCTTACTCATGGAGAACACACAAGACAAAACAATATGGCGGGTCGGATACAATTTACTCTGTGGTAAAATGTTTTGACAGCTGTTGACAACTTTGACCAGAACTGCATTTCGTTCGCGTCTTGGCTCCAAGGTCTTGGAGCAAGGAAAATAATTTTCTCGTTGAATCGAAATGTTGAATTAAAGAACTTGTACTGAATGTGATAATCGTTATAAAGCTAGCTCATTCCTATTTATGAACTAAGCACCTACTGTGTACACCTAAGTTGTAAGCAAGCAACAAACGTGACATTCCCTGTCATGGCTGCTCAGGAAAATATGTTACCATTGTAAAAAAAAACGAATTTTAAACATTTCTGATGTGCAGTAAATTATGCTTCAAATTAGAGTAAGAGTATTTTTACAATAATCACTGATTTTTTCGCCATTCTCTGTCTAGTGTACATCGATATAGGCCATTTTGGAACATGTCCTTTAGATTTTAGCAGTCGAGGGGCAGAGGAACATCAGGCCACGCGGCTTTATCATTAATATAGTCAAGAGTGTTATAATTTTGCTTTCAATTAGATAATTCTTTATGCAGGATTTAAATCTTCGAATAGGAAGTTTATATGCACTTTCTGGAAGTTTATTAAATAACCGTACAGAACCCATTCTCTAACTGAAATTTCGGAATATTCCAGTTTATGATTATGTCACGTGCATTAATACTATGCATGGTATTAACTTTTTTTCATAAAACTATCCAAGTGTTTTTTGTATGTAATAAGATTTAGATATATTACTTATCTATTATAACTAAATTGCTGTTCTACTGTTTGCATTCTTTGAACTTTACATAGCAGTATCAAGAGCTCGTTACTTTCAGGAGTTTTCGCTACGCTAAAACTCCTGAAAGAGTTACGCTAGCTTTCGAGTACCGCTACGGTTGTAGAGACCACCACTAAGCTTACTGCCAAAATATTAAACTGTGACATCAGCATTTACTCATAACACCAGCCCATCAAGGCTTTTTGATGTGCTAAGGAGTTAGATCAGGTGCTTTGATGCAAAATCGTATGCTAACGAGACGTGAGGTGTAATCACGAGGAGTTTCATACGTTGAGAGTAAAACCGTAAAGTTGAAGGCTTTATTTTTGTCTTTGACATGTATTATGCTAATTTTTATTGCCATGCTAAAAATAAGTTTATTCGGGCGTTGCATCATAAAATATGAAACAGTGGGCTTTAATAATTTTTGTTTTACTTCACCAGTTCAGTTCTTTATTTATAAGAAAAAAATCTACACGTTTATAAAGTTAAAACACATAAATGTTTTGATATTAAACTAATATCAGAATAAGTGATTTTATGAGTAATTACCCAAATAATAATAATAAATAATAAATAGTGCTGGACATTTCACACAACATTATCTAGCCCCAAGCTAAGCAGAGCTAGTGTTATGGGTACTAGATAACTGCTGATATACTTAATACAAGACATTACATACATAGATATTTTTTATTATACATAGAAAATACCCAGAACACCCGGAACAATTATCTGCAGATCGTACAAATATTTTTTCAGAGGCGGGAATCGAACCCGCAGCCTCCAGCGTCGCAGGCGAACTTTCACCCGCCGCGCCACAGAGGTCGTCTGAGAAATAACTAAGTAAAATAAATAAATATTACGTAGGTATAGAATTGAAACTTTCGTAATTGGGAATCATTTTAAATGACGAAAAACAGTGGTGTAATTAGCAGTATTTTCAATTTAAATTAAATTGGTACTTAGTACCTATTGGTACACCCAAACGAAATATCAACTCTGATAGTGAATTTGCCCTGTCTTTAATTTGCATTTATCAAAACTCTAGAACCAGAATATTGAACGACCATTCATCGCTAGAAGCACCGGTAAGTATTATTTTCCTCAAAAACTTCCCAATCAAACACACCAAACTAAAAAGAATAATACTTACCTAGTTTCCGCAAACCACTAAAAACAACATCACTGTTTATTATTCTTGTTCTTTTTAATTTCACAGCGATTGTGCGAGTGTATTTTCAAACACTTCTGAATTTCCATTCTAAATGAAAAGTGTAGTTTGCAATAAAAGTGGGACGACTTATCGCAGGACCCGTGTACAACTTGGAGGAAACATCATCTGGACTCAGTTTATTAGGTGACGTTAATACAAAAACAGCTTACCTTATGATATTATAGTAAGTAAAAGGCAAAGTCAAAGAGAATTTTATTCATTGAAATCACAAGGATCATTTTGAATCGTCTTATATAAAATTAAATTACTCCTGTTTTAACGCGACCAAGCCTAGAAGAATCAGGCAACAAACTCGGCTTGGCTTACATAAATGGTCCGTCTTACCACTAGGTGAGAAGCGCCTATGTGGTGTCTCGGAGCAAGGAGTTGCTGATACATAGTAAATGAGAACTTAAAAACCTTAGGAAGGTAGTCAAAATTAAATGAACATCAGCAAAAAATATATATGTAGTAATAATAATAACCATGATCAGTTTAAGGCTACACGTAATTCATTCTCTCAGAACAAAGAATTGGTTTCTATTGACATTGTATTTTGTGTACGACTTATTTAGTCGTTTTATAATTATTTTGAGTATTTTTGTTTCTTCTGACCCGCTTGTAACCTGCATATAGCTATGTTTGTAAGGACTTCTTAAATTTTTCACGCTTGATGGCAGAATGTATTGGGGACTATAATTTATATTTATCATCTGTCTTGTACTGTACTTACATTTTTGGCAAAACAACGACGGTATTGCGCCGCCTCTACCCACCAACTTCTGTTTTGCGTAGGAATGGGTAGGATCCACATGCTCCTAAATGCTCGATACAACCCCGACTCCTCTTTCTATTTCTCTACTACTGCAGTATTCAGTCATTATCAGTCGGTAGACGTATACACTGCTAGACGAGTCCATAACAATGAGAGATTTGCTATAATCATCACACTAGGCAGGCGGGCTAGTGCATGCAGTAATGGTGTAAAATAGTACTCAGGAAGATGTTGCTGCCCATCTCCTGATGTATTTACTGAAATTATTAAATACATCAGAAGATTATTTAAATTATGATTACGTTAAATAATAATTATTATTATTATTTAGATTATTTATTATTTATCATTATATATTTATTTATTTTATTCAGTATGTAATGAAACCTTATTCGATGTCGCACTTGCAGTTCAAATACCTATACCTGAATATCGGTATCGGTGAGCAATCCGTAGATAACTACGTGGGTATTTTTATATTTACGTAGATAACGTCGTGGGTATTTTTACATTTACTCATATTTATCAACAATGTTATTTAAGTAATATCATAATGCATATAAATTGTTATAATAAAGTAAAATAAAATAAAAATATCACTTGGGCTGTATAAAACATATTATAATAACCTAGATTGAAATGTTTGCGTTAGAAGTCCAAGGCTGGTACCTCTGTGCGGCATTATCTATGGACTCTATGGTAATCTATGCGGCACTGTCGACTTGAATACCACTTTTTAATTAAAAACTTTGCCCAAGTTCGTACGTTTCGTTTTGATGTGTCATCAACATCTTTCCGTTGTGAAAGGTTTTATGGAACTTTTTAATTTGCTCTTTGAAATTGGAAATGCCTGTTTGTTCGGCTTGTAATTAATGGATTACAGATAATCTGGTCTAAACACATTAATTATTGGTAATTTCGAGGTAATTTAAAAAGTAAACAAAACCAGTTTGAATATTGATTAGCTTCGTAATACGGTCATCCTTATGTACACACACACACAGTGGTACATCTGACTAAATTTAATATTTTTCTCAATCATTGAATAATTTGTGATAATCAGCACTTTTGCGAATTACGTTCCAATCAAAACACATGCCATTATACCAATGTTTAATCAAATTAATTGCAATAAATGTGTAATTTTCGAACATGAGATAATTTTGAATAACATTACAGATGCCTTAACATGAGCTCTTATAGCGATTCACTTCAAAAACTATTCAGTACAAAATATCGGTTCCGTGATGTCCGCAGCTATATTTAAAGGCACAGTAGCAGAAGGTCTATAGACTTCTGCGATTAAAGTTATTCAATGATGACGGATGTCAACAACGAACCAATATTTTAAGCTGAATCGCTATAAGAGCTCATGGTAAGGCCTCAGTTCTAAAGTGAAATTGTCTTTACGCGGGACACAGGTGGTCTGTTTTGCGTGTGGCAGTTCCACGAGAAACAAAGCCAAATTATGATAGATTAATACCTGCTATGCAGGCAAGTATGTCATTAGATCATCCGTCATCATTGAATAACTTTAATCGCAGAACTACTGTGTCTTTTAAATATGGCTGCGGACATCACGGAACCGATATTTTGTACTGAATAGTTTTTGAACTGAATCGCTATAAGAGCTCATGGTAACCCTCAGGTCACAGATCAGTTAAGAGTACTACTCAGATGTTCCAATCATACATATATATATATAGCTCAATTTTGTACAGACAAAACAAATTTACAGTTTCACGTCGTGCCAGTAGGTAGTTGGGAACAAACGCTCGTCACGAACAAAATGCGCTTTGCAAACTTGCACTTCGGAAGTGCGAGTTTGAAGTAAAACATGATGAAAGGTGCAGCTTATACAACGTATATTTATACCTTATACACCTTTACTAAAATATACTGTAGCAAAATTTATCAAACACAAATAAAAATCATGAAACGATTGTAAGAGATATTTGCATGTTTTACTGTCCTAGCTGAGTCGTAAACTCAGCAGAAGGCGGTAGACGGTTTAGAGTACGTGTAAAATGCTAGAGCATTTTTTTCATATATTATCCAAATAAAGAATTATAGCTTCCATATCATTCATACATCTACACTCACCCAAACATTTACAATCATTTGGAAATGTTAATATCTAATTTTAATTTTAATTAAATTTTTAAATATTTTGTTTTTTCTACCCCTTAAACTACTTTATGGAAGAGCGATACCTCTTAATACAGGTATTTACATACTTAAAAGGAGGTATCAACTATATAGTTAAAATACTGTTACTAAGTTAACGAAAATAAAACATTTTGTATTTTTTGTATCCGTAATCTATGTGTGGGGGTGTTAAGACCTGCACTGACGTCCCGCTGTGGGTTGTATTGCATATCCCCTTTCCCTCTGACAAAAATTAATTCGCACCATAACTCCTCAACACCTCGCGTGCAGGTTGAAGTATATGTATTCTACATGCACAGAGAGTTTCGAGCTGGTTACACGTTACAACCACTATAGCTGCGAGTGTGGATAAATAAATCTAACTTTTGATACACACGGTCTCCAAATGTATCGAATGTTTTTTTATGCAAAACCATTGACAGTTTCCATTGCAAAAGACTGTTTTTCATTATAATTCCATACCAGTCTATTAGAAAGCGACCGCAGCAAATAATTGACCACCATCAACATCAACCTTAGAAGTCATCCTAGACATAAGCTTCCCCTGTAGAATGCTGCAACGAATAGTCTGGAACCGAATCCGTCTATCGATTGCATGCGAGCTTTATAATGTCATTAGTCCATCGAGAGGGAACCTTCCTGCACTGAAATTAATTAGTAATTATGATATAATATACTAGGCACCACTAATAGGTCTGAGAAAAAAAACATAATCTACCAGTTAGATTAGTTTAATGTGGCTAAGTGAACAGAATAGAAATACTTTATTGTACACCTTAAGATAATAAAAAAATAAAAAAAACCTAACACGATAATAATAAGTGTAATGAGCGGTCTTATCGTCTAGCAGCGATAAGGAGAAATATTACCTCATGAAAAGACTAAGGCGAAACTATGACATTTTTTTATTTATTTATTTTTATTTCGCAAACATTGTCAATTTGTGTCGGAAAATCTAGTAAGCTATGACATTAAAATTACATATTAAATTACATACAATACAATACAAAACGTTCAAATGAATAGCAACAATGTCAATACTTTAATGTCAATACTTATAGATAAAAATTAATGTAGGTAGGTACGTACATCAAATAAAAACAGTGTTAATAATATTATGCAGCACAAAACAGAAAATGTCAAATTAATTAAATAAGTGAAATACCTGAGTTGAAATATTGGAGATAACATAATATACATATTTACTAAATTAGTGAATGTCATCAGGATGTATCATTACAAAATTCATCTATAGAGTAGTACATGCACCTTTTCAATAAGAATTCCTTTAAATTATTTTTAAACTTATATGTACTGTAAATGGATTTAAATCGAATAGGCAACTCATTGTACAGCTTGATAGCCTGGTATCGAACACTGTGTGTAGCTATTCTTAGCTTTGGAAGAAAATCACACTTAATATCTCTTCTTCTTGTACCTTCTCTTACTGTCCTTTCTTCTAAAGATTCGACCATTCACATTTCTGAGGCCCAAGCACGAACATCTAACGTTATCGAGACGCTAGCGTTACGATAGTAAACGTCAAATATAAACCAATCAACTTACTAAGATTTCAAGTTACCCTGATGTCATTGGCCAATATTTGACATTTGCGATCGTCTCGCTAGCGTCTTGGTAACGTAAATTATTCGTGCTGACCCCACTGAAGTGTAAAAGAATTTAACTCGTGATTTAAATATGGCTATACGAAAATTTGTAACATTCACCATCCAGGATGGGGATGGAGAATGTTACAAATTTTCGTATAAATTTCTAGACGATGCTTTCTATACTTTTCAGTCGTGTGTATGTCTAGTGATCCACGCCAGGGTACAACCGCACAATTCACCTAATTTGGAAACTTCTCGCAATGCACCGATAGTTATGCCGGAACTAACTTTTACATGCCGTATGGATACAATGGACTAGTTCATTGAGAACTTTCGGTTAGTTTTAGAGAGGATCAGAATAAAGGTATTTACGTATTTGGGCTTGCCACGTACAAAGTCATAGTCAAAAATATTAAAAAAAAAACAGTTTAACTACAAGGTAAAGAAGTTATAGAACGTACAGAATCAGGCACACACATACCTTACATTAGAGTAGCCACACACCTTCTATAGAGTCAGATGGGTCATCTGGCCAATTTCAGCAAAGTCCCATGTTTGAATGTTTTGCTTGTAAGTAGGTGCCTTTAAACTCGGTTAACCAACATGACCTCTACAAACAAACAACACTATTCTAGTACCAACAAAGTTTTGCAACCCGACTCTACCAAAAACCAACAAAAGTATAAAACACTGAACAAGCACGTCATCAATCACGGAGCCTTTATCTGAGTCTGTCACGGTTGGACCTTCTTGGGGACACACTGAGTAACCTTTTTGCATGGATCATTACAAATTATCTTTGAACTTTTGCCCTACATACCTCACTTTGTGACATCCCGTTTCACTAGGGTATGACTTCGCGGTACGTTGGTTATGGGTGACTTAAGACTACAAAGTAAAAGAAAAAGATGCAAGTCATCATTTGACGACCTCTGATGCGCGGCGGGCGAAGGTTCGCCTGCGACGCAGGAGGATGCGGGTTCGATTCCCGCCTGGGAACAAATATTTGTAAAGTCTGCAGATATTTGTTATGGGTGTTTTGGGTATTTTTCTATGTATAATAAAAAATTATCTATCTATGTAATATATTGTATTAAGTATATCAGTTATCTAGTACCCATAACACAAGCTCTGCTTCCCTTGGGGCTAGATAATGTTGTGTGAAAAATGTCTAGAATTTTTTTATTTATTTGTCATTCAAGGCTTGATTGCATTTATTTT
This sequence comes from Epirrita christyi, assembly GCA_951392215.1. Taxonomy (NCBI): domain Eukaryota; kingdom Metazoa; phylum Arthropoda; class Insecta; order Lepidoptera; family Geometridae; genus Epirrita; species Epirrita christyi. The sequence goes on from OX595849.1 coordinate 15,147,096, forward strand.
GTAGTTTTGCACGACGCGGCATCATTGCAAAAGGTCGAATTCTAGATTGCAGGATTTTAATAAAACTTGCAACTAGAAAACTGGTATAACTACATATTTATACCACTGAGTATCGGGTGAAATACGATGCCATGTAGGGTGGTAAATAGGCATAGGTTACCGTTTACTATGAAAACCTTGTCATCATGACGACCTCCGTGGCGCAGAGGGCTTTGAATTCCGCCGCGGGACAAAAGTTTGCATGTTCTGCAAATATTTGTTGCTGGGTGTTGTGGTACCATGGTACTCGCAGTTCGTGTTATCAACGACACAGAGAATCTTAGTGTGGAATTGGGACTATGTATGTGACTGTTGGATATTATGTTATGTTACCTTCAAGTACAAAAAATGCATTATCCGGTCGGTTGACTGTCCCTTGCTGGACTGAGTTCAATTACAGTAGTCTCTCTCATAGAATGGCACGATAAACGGGCTTTTTATAACATTAATAGAATTGAAATTATCGTAGTTTGGTATCATTTTAGAAAAATTACGACTGTACACCACGTACTTTACTATTCTCCTGCTGACGTTCCGTTGACCATTTTGAGGTCCTTCTTCATGAGCACCGACGGCGACCACGCTCGAAGGTCGTGAATCTTAGAGCCTAATATATGAATGTCTAGAAGTCGTCTAGAATTGCTCCAAAGTGTATAGTCAGCAGGAGAATAGTAAATACGTGGTATACAGTCGTAATTTTTCTAAAATATAATAACATTTTACAATCTCAGTGTGTCCCCATCTCCTCGGGTCAGCCATCTCCTCGGTCAAGACAAATGCGTGTCCCGCGACACAGCGGGCGCGTTCACCGCACACCCACAACTACAAGTTTATTCCTTCACTGACTAACTTGGTTTTTGATTACTCTATATCACCCTTTGTTGCGATAGTATCAGAATAGTACCTAACTAAGGCCCAAGTTCACAAACAAATAAACGGACGTTTACCGTAACCATTGGTCAAGATGACAGATAATGTATGAAAGCGTCCGTCAAAAAGAATTGGTTAGGCTAAACAGTTAAATAAACAAATAAATGCTGGACAATTCACACATCATCATCTAGCCCCAAGCTAAGCAGAGTTTGTGTTATGGGTACTAGGCATAGCCAGGCACCGTCAATCAAATATTAAACTTCTTTAATCGTTAATTCACTACAAATAAATAATAGTTTAAAAAAACAAAAAAATACACTTTTATAAAAAATTCGACCAAAAAATGAAAAATAAATAATAGTTTAAAAAAACTAAAAAAATACGCTTTTTATAGAAAATCCAACTAAAAAATAGAAAATAATTTTTTAAAAATTTGAATTAAGAATAGTGTAAATAAGAAAAAAATATTTTTTATTGTAAAAAAAGCGTGGGGCGCATGGTGGCAATAGTTATAAATATTTTATTGACAGATATGAGTAGAAGGATTATCATTTTGATAATATCTTAAAAAGCACACCACGCTTTTTTTACAATAAAAAATATTTTTTTCTTATTTACACTATTCTTAATTCAAATTTTTAAAAAATTATTTTCTATTTTTTAGTTGGATTTTCTATAAAAAGCGTATTTTTTTAGTTTTTTTAAACTATTATTTATTTTTAATTTTTTGGTCGAATTTTTTATAAAAGCGTATTTTTTAGTTTTTTTAAACTATTATTTATTTTTCATTTTTTAGTGATTATTTAAAGTGGAAATCTTGTTAAAGGAAGGTGCAGATGTTGAAGCGCTGAATGAATAAGGATGATGAGACACCGCTTCATGATGCTATTAACAACGGACGTGTCGAAGTTGTTGAACTTCTTGTTCAACATGGTGCGGATGCTAATTTAGTTGGTCCAAAATGGGAAAATGGGTTCACCCCATTACACTAAAATATTTTGAATATCGAGAAACGTAAGCGAGCTGCTCTCTTTTCTCCAGATTGCGAGGCTCTATAATTTCTCATATACTCTCTCCTGTTATTCTTTGCCTCTTTTATTTCTTCGCTAGACAATTTAGAATTTTTCTCTCTTAACTTCCGTCTCTTGTTCTCCAATCTCCTTCTTCTCTGTGTTTTCGTTTCATTTACCATTGTTGTTTCTATATAAATAGGAGCAACGCTCGACTTTGGATACTTCGATTTAATAGAATACAATAGCTTAAGTGGGTGGAAATTGTCCTGGAACATTCTAGTAATCTGCCATCGATTTACTAGAACATGACATGACAGATTACTTGACGACTGGACATTGTTTGTAATTATCTATGCTACTTGACATTGACGTAGACCTTCCGGGTCTCAGGAAACCAAAAATCGCTGATCCTGATTATCCTATTAAGGATAACGGGTCAAAATGTTTAAAATATTGAATTGTCATCGGTCCTTAATAAGTATGCCGAATTTCGAGTTAATCCGACGTTTTGAAGGGGGTCAAAATCATGTTCAAAGATTCCGTTACATACTAACATACTAATAAAAGCGTATTAAAAAAGTTAGCTTCGTTAAACGTTAAAGCGTTACATTTTGAAAGAATTAACGCAAGTTAAAGTTAACCGTTAATCCGTTATAATATGTGTAAAATTGCATCTTTATATCGTTGCGTTAGTGAAATTATAAAACCTGTTGGTTTAGGTTCTGGAAGTTAACAGGTAAAGAACAAAACAAAATTTTCGCGGTTGGCTAGCTCGTGGGCGAAAAATAATAAATTGGTATACAAACACAAAAATAATAAATTGGTACACACAAATGTATATTGGGATATTTTAACACTTTTATAACGAAACGGTCAAAAGGTGGAACCAGTAAAATACGATAACAGTTTACATCTTATACCAAAGACCATCGACTGACAACCATCTTGACATACACAGATTCTTAATATCTTATATTCCACAGACATCATTCATTCTAGGAATCGACTGGGCACTCTGGTGGACCGTGTAGGTCTAGGGTGCCTAGCACACGCTACACTCCCCCCCTCGAGTTCTCGCGAGCGACCCCGCTCAAGAACTCGCTGACTGTCGGAGTTAGGATGCTGATCGTCTGAGCTAACAGAACTTTCGCGACGGCGAGGGCGACCTCTTTTACGTTTAGGATTAACAGGCTGTTGAGGAGAACCGTCCCTGCCATGAAAGCGTGTAAGTTCAGAAACGTGGAACTTACCCAGAACTTCTTCAGGACTCAGCAGATTCGAAACCAGATAAGTAGTCGGACTGGCGCGCTTAGTAACCAAGTAAGGACCATCACGTTTGGGAACAAACTTAGCTGAAACATTCTTGGCAGCTCTACTCAACACGTGTGACTTCAAAAGAACCTGGTCACCGACATTAAACTCCTCGTGCTTCCGATCCTTATCGGCGCAATCTTTTCTTCTATCTTGCTGAATCTCCACTCTATCTCTCACTGAAACAAGATTATCAAGGAATTTCTTCAAGTAGGGCGTAATCTGAGGTACGAAATTCTCTTTGCCTAGAATAGTCCGGATATCATATTCGGCGTTAATTGGCGAACGAAGCTCCCTAGCAAAGGTAAGATATGCCGGTGAAACTCCAGTTGTTTGACATACCGCTGAGTTCATGGCAAACCTGACGGAACTTAAAAACTCCGGCCATGAATTGTGTTGAGTGTTGACCAACTGCGCAAGTTGTACCTTAAGGTCCCTGTATTGTCCAGTATTTTGTATTGTGTAAGTAGGACTTACCTAACACAGGCTCGCACGCACGTATTTAACACGTCCACTCTCACCTCCAAGGCTCTCGTGACTGACGCGGTGCGCTCGAGACAGTGAACTGTATGTACATGTATGTTTGTGTATTAGTGTAATGTATCATAGTATATTCACAAACACTACATCCCTTTCCTATCAAAATTTTATTTTCTTTTCTCCTCATTCCACATAACAATCACAAATCAGCGTTATCTCGGTATGTAGCAATCACTTTAAAGATAATTTCGTTTTCTGTGTCCTGTTCTCAATTTTGTTCTTCTTCATTCTAATCTGGTGAGACAGTTGTCCAGTTGTTCTAGTGATGGAATTTCATCTCTATTTTTTCCCCCTTTCCTGGCTAATATACCGGGATGGCCTTCGTGTGCAGCATCTAACACACTTTTGCAGAGTTGCTCTGGTTAATAACAATTTTATTTATACGAAGTAAAATGCTACCATGAAAAACAACTCATTTTCAAAAATATTACCTATAACTCTTAATCGAATCGTCCCAGTTGTTTTAATAGACACCTTTTGTTCACATTGCAGATTTCTTGGTCATTTTCAGAACATGCTACATAATATTCATTGGTATAGCGACTGGCCTCGAGTTTTCTACTATTTGCTGCACATGTCGGTCTTCTCGCGGTCTTCTCCTTTTGGTGGATTATCAGAGTGATTACAACAATTGGAACAGAAGTCATTTTAGTTTATAAGACGATTCAAAATGATCCTTGTGATTTCAATTAAGAAAATTCTTTTGATTTTATTTGATTACATACTCGCGACATTGTCTTTCCCGGCTTGTATCGTATACTACCTTAAATTTGTAGGACTGTAGCCTCAGTACCCACTGTTACATTGTCGCACATGGTTTTGACTTAGGCCCAAACAACATCTCTAACGGCTCAGTGGTCATTCTTTCCAAAGAAAAAAAAAAAAAAAAAAAAGTTTAAATGTTCGACTACCCAAACCAATGCCAGTGCCTCTTTCTCGGTTTGGCTGTATCTGCGCGCACAGTCTGTTAAGGTTCGATTACGTAGGCAATGATTCTAGGCCCTTTCGTATTATTTCTTAACAGGAAAACACCAAGTCCGACATGGCTGGCATCATTTGATTTTTTGGATTTGTTTTTTTTTTTTTTTTTTTTGTTTTTGTATTTCTGTATGTGTGTGATTATTATTACTTGTGAGTACGTATTATTTGACATTTTGATATTTTGAATTGTGTTATTGCTATTGTGATATAATTATGAGCTTTATAGCTTGAAATAAACTTTTTTTTTATACCTGTACAATCATGTGGAAGCTTGTAAATTTTTTGCTTTTCAATTGAAACGTTTTTTCAGTTAAAAGGTTCAATCAACATCCAGAGTCAATCAGCATAATCGATTTCTATGCCACCAACTGTACATTTATAGTGGCATCGTTATCCATCTAGAAAACATAGTCTATTTCTTCAGTTTCGATAGAATCGACATATTTTCCTTTACATGTTTTTGACTTCTTCCAATTATTTTGATTATTTTCCTCTTTCCGTGAATCATCGATTTTTCTTTTTTGAGCTTCTGTGTTCTTCGTGGACCTACAGTATAAACGAAAATGTCCAACTTTTCCGCAAGCATGACACTTTTTTCCTTGAGCTGGGCAACTCGCATTACTTGAAACATGATCATTGCTTCCACATCTACCACAATACACCTTTTTTTTTGTTATACTGATGCTGGTATTGATCGTTTTTGCTTTTGTTTAATTTTCTGTTTTCTTTAGTTATAAGGTTTATTTCCAGATTTTTGTTTTTGTTCCCGTAGTCTTCTAACTGTCGGTTCACCACTTCAAGTGTGTTTGCTTCTGTTATAATTTTATCTAGGGTGACACTGTCTCCTAATGTCAAAATGTTTTTGCGCAATTCCGACAAATTACACTTTTCCGCAATTTGATCTATTAGGTGATCATCTTGTTTTTCGAATGCACATTTTCCGGCTTGCTCACGCAATCTAATTAAAAACTTTTCAAATTTTTCTCCTTCTTCCTGTTTAAGCAATCGAAAAATATGCCTCTCATAAACTTTGCTCTGTTTGGGTTGGAAATACTCGTCGAGTTTCTCTATAGCTATTTTAAATACATCAACGGCTCCTGATGATTCGACATTTGCACCCGGTAAATTGTAGAAAACTTCTTGTACCCCTGAGCCTCCAAGATGCAAAAGCGTAGCCCTTTTCTTTGGTGCCGATGCAACCTCAGCTGCATCTAGATAGATTAGTAAAGATCTCTTCCATCGTTGCCACCTTATAGCCATAGACGTGCTATCGCCTTCGAGGTCAAACTTTTCTAACGCCGGTAACGGTATTGTATTAGTCATTTTGTTTGTATTTGTTTACGAGGTATCTGAAACAATTTTTTTTTAATTCCAATTGAATGGTGGTATCTTTGTACCCAAAGTCCAATTTAATGGTGGTATATTTGTACCCAAAGTCCAATTTAATGGTAGTATCTTTGTACCCAAAGTCCAATTTAATGGAGGTATTCTTGTACCCAAAGTCCAATTTAATGGTGGTACCTTTGTACCCAAACTCCAATTGAATGGTGGCATCTTTGTACCCAAAGTCCAATTTAATGGTGGTATCTTTGTACCCAAAGTCCAATTTAATGGAGGTATTCTTGTACCCAAAGTCCAATTTAATGGTGGTACCTTTGTACCCAAACTCCAATTTAATGGTGGCATCTTTGTACCCAAAGTCCAATTTAATGGTGGTATCTTTGTACCCAAAGTCCAATTTAATGGTGGTATCTTTGTACCCAAAGTCCAATTTAATGGTGGTATCTTTGTACCCAAAGTCCAATTTAATGGTGGTATCTTAGCATAGCCGGGCACCGTTAATCAAATAGTTAACCTCGTTAATCGTTAATCCGCTACAAAAAGTTAGCTTCGTTAAACGTTAAAAAGTTACAGTTCGGAAGAATTAACGCAAGTTAACGTTAATCGTTAATCCGCTAATATGTATAAAACTGCATCTTTATATCGTTGCGTTAGTGAACTTATAAAACCTATTGGTTTAGGTTCTGGAAGTTAACAGTTAACTGACAGTAATTTATAATAACAATAAACATGAAACAAACTAACAAAACGCTCGTCACTCTAAGCACCGGCGCTAAGTAATGAAATGATCAAACGAAACAAATCTCTTCGCAGTTTTCTTTCTCACTCACACGCGCCGGCAAAATATGTCTAGTTTTGTTTTGTTTCACTCACTGCCACGCGCTGCCCGGCACTTGTCGGTGCCGTGCGGTAACTATTAGGCATTGGATTAATGATTAACGGACTTCTGCATATTAACGGAAGTTAACGTATCCGTTAACATTTTCAAAAGTTAACTTAAAAGTTAATCCGTTAATCAAAATGTTAACTTCGTTAATTAACGACTAACGGATTAACGAGTTAATGCCCAGCTATGTATCTTAGTACCCAATACCTAATTTAATGGTGGTATGTTTGTACCCATTTTTACACCATTCAATATCTACTTCCTTATTCCAGTTTGTTTATAAAAAACTATATACACTGGTTTGTACTATTTGAGCTCTGTACCTAGCTCATAGTGAATTTAATACCTATTATAGGTAGGTACACTTTTACAGGTATTTTAAGTGATTACCGAAGTTAATTTTAGAGTGCCCATGGTTTAAGGCTGCAGCACACCGGCTGAGTACGCGTAGACGTCGTCATGCACGTCGTCGTACCATGACGTTGTAATGTATGGAACTCTATGAGACATGGCACACCGCTTGCGTGACGTGCATGCAAGCGTGTACCAACATACCTTGGAATCATTATTCTAAGCTACATATAAAGTGACGCGCGTGTCTACGTTACATGCTGCATTCTTTCTGACTGAGCGAAAAAACGGGGCAAAATACATTGATGGCTTAAAAATATTATCCAGCCCCAAGCCAAGCAGAGCCCGTGCTATGGGCACCAGACAACTGATATACTTAATACAATGCATTACACAGATAGATATTTTCCATTATACATAGAAAATACCCAGAACACCCTGAATGAATATCTGCAGATCGTACAAATATTGGTTCCGAGGCGGGAATTGAACCCGCAACCTCCCGCGTCACAGGTAAACCTTCGCTCGCTGTGCCATAGAGGTCGTCTTATACGACGGTTTATAACGACGGTATGTATCTCATAGATCATTTGATAAAATAACTACATGTAAGCATACCTAAGCACTAAAATCACAGTCCTCCTTTGGCCCGCTGTAGTCAAGTAATTATCTACAGCTATTAATTTTTTTTTCGAACAAAAGAGTGTGATCGCTATTTACTTAGCCTAGGTACATCGATTCACTATTTTCCGTCAGAAATAACTGTTTCTGCATAAAAGTTATAGCAAATTATTATTTATCACTGCTATAGGTGCAAAGGGAAACACTTACTCTGCCAAACATCTACATAGGTACGTAACGTAATCAGTAATCACAGACACTTGCATGCGTGGTGGTCGAAAGTCGATGCGCCGGCGAGTGGCGCCAGCCGGTCGGGCCCGACGCCAGAGCGGCGCGCCGCCTAATAGACCTACCTGCATACTTAGATAATTTGTATATCCAAGCCACTATGCCTAACGACGCAGTGAGCCTTTAGAAAAATAATCATGCTTTGTTTGTATCAAGCATCTCACCTAGTTATATTTTTTTATATTTTCTACCTTTTCTCTCGTCGCCACTTGTATTGTCCAGTATTTTGTATTGTGTAAGTAGGACTTACCTAACACAGGCTCGGCACGCACGTATTTAACACGTCCACTCTCACCTCCAAGGCTCTCGTGACTGACGCGGTGCGCTCGAGACAGTGAACTGTATGTACATGTATGTTTGTGTATTAGTGTAATGTATCATAGTATATTCACAAACACTACAGTCCCTATTTTTCCTTTCAGCTGGGTTACCCTCAGGGTGGTAGTACGGTAACAGCTCTTGTTTGACCCCTAAGATAAACATGCACTGCTGCATCACAGCTGAAACAAACTGGACTCCATTATCGGACACAACACGACGAGGCAACCCGAAACGCAAAAAATACTCGTCAATCAGGGTTCGAGCACACGCCTCAGAGGTAGCCTCTTTCAACGCGTAGAGCTCAACCCAACGAGTCGCCGTGTCTTCCACTAAAAGGATCCATTTTTCCCCTTTTTCTCCTGCTGGAAGAGGACCGAACAAATCTATTGCCAATACTTCACCTCGCTGGTTCAATACAGGTGTCTGTAAGAAACCATAAGACTTTTCATTAGACGCTTTATAACGCTGGCATGTAATGCACGTTTTGACGTAATCTGCGATAAATCGCCGCATTCCTGGGAAAAAGAAACGTTGTGCCACTCTTTGGAAAGTCCTATCGACGCCATGGTGACCAGCAACAGCGGAATCGTGGTACTCCTTCAATATGTCGAGACGGAGAGAAACCGGAACGACAAGCTGCGGCTCCTCGCTATCGACGTCGGGATTGTACCTATACAAAACTCCTTGCTGCATGAAATATCCTCTTTCGGACCAACGTTTCGCTCCAATGGAAAAAGCGTCAGAGTCGCTTTCAAATTCAACGACAATCTTTTCCAGCTCCGGGTCGTCAAGTTGCGCGCACCGCAACCCAGAGGGATTTCTGGAAGGTAAGTCAACAACAACTGCACAGAGACCACACTGTCCTTTTTCTTCTTCACTACAAGGCGGGCGGCTAAGAGTGTCTGCAACGACATTCGCCTTTCCTGGAGTATATTGAAATTGTATGTTGAACGACTGTAGTTTAAGAGCCCAACGGACAAGCCTACCCGAAGGTGATTTTAAGGTGAGAAGCCATTTTAACGGCTGATGATCGCTAGCAACCACGACTGGCTGTCCATCAATGTAACCCCTGAAACGTTCTACGGCCCACACGACGGCGAGAGCCTCGCGCTCTGTGGTGCTATAGTTACGCTCAGCTGGGTTGAGGAGACGACTGGCATACTCAATCGGCCGCTCGTTCTTGTCTTCACCTTGTAGCAAAACCGCGCCGAGTACATAACTACTGGCATCCGTTCTGAGAACAAAAGGTTTGCTGAAATCCGCCTGCGTTAGAATAGGTGTCGAGGTAAGGCGCGTTTTCAGCTCCTTAAACGCCTCAGCTTGTTCAACATTCCACGTCCACGGCTGGTTCTTCTTTAATAAGCGAGTAAGCGGCTCAGCGACAGAAGAAAAACCAGGAATGAACTTCCTAAACCAAGAACATGTTTGAAGAAATGTTCTCAAATGACGCAGCGTCGAAGGCGTTTTCATATCCACGACCGCTTGGACCTTGTCGGCATCAGGAGAAATTCCATCCAGGGAAATGACATGACCGAGGTATTTTACTTGTTGACGAGCAAATACACATTTTTCTCGGTTAGCTCGTAGATTGAACATGCGCAACCTGTCAAACACTGATCGAAGATCAAGGATATGACTTTCAAAAGTCTCACTAATTACGAGTAAATCATCTTGGTATGCAAGAAGGGTCACATTCTTTAATGAAGGACCAGAGCGTAGCCTGTCAATGAGACGCTGAAAGGTCGAGGGTGCGTTCTTTAAGCCAAATGGCATGCGTTTAAAGCGATATGCCCCGCATGGCGAAGAAAACGCTGTTTTGTCACGATCAGACTCGCGGACACCAACCTGCCAAAATCCACTTCGCATATCCAAGGTACTCATAATACAACCTTTTTTTGTCGACTGTATCAGCTCATCGATAAGCGGCATTGGATAAACATCAGATTTTGTCACCGCATTGAGCTTACGATAGTCAACACAAAAACGTACCTTGCCATTTTTCTTAGGTACAAGAAGCGCAGGGGACGCCCACGCTGACTCACATTCTTCTATGATGTCATCTGCCAGCATTTTGTCAAGTTCAGCTTGCATAATGTCCCTCTTAACCGGAGTCAATCGATATGGAGGAACGGCAACAGCAGGGTGGTCACCAGTGTCAATCCTATGCTCAGCGAACGGTGTTGGATCCCCTCCTGGCTGAAAGATGTCATCATTGTCCATAAGAAGGCGGGAAAGTTCCTCGCGCTGAAAGTCCGTAAGAGAGGTCGCCTCATCCGATCTTAAAACATTTGTAACCGCTGCGCAAGAAATACTTTCATTTATGTGTGAATCCTTTTCATATTTTAAATTAAACTTTTTTTTTTGTTTTCCGCAAAGTTCCAGAAAGACTCTCCAAAATTTATTGAAATGTTGAATTTTTGCAAAAAATCTATCCCTAGTAATGTTTCATTATTATTTGAATCCGGAAATATTAAAAATTTGACTACTTCGGTTTTATGTTTCAACGTGACCTTGACCTCCGCACTCAAAAGCTCCATTTTCTACTTACTCCGTCAGCCAGCCTAATGACTTGAGTGCTTGGGTAAATCGGGTGTTGTTTTCTCAGTAAAAGATCATACAAAGTGTGACCTGCAACACAGCTCCTAGCCGCAGAGTCCACCAAAGCAACTCCATTTTGATTGTTAATTGAGATGTTTAAAATTGGCCGTTGAGAACCACTAACATTTTTAATTTTACAACCACTAGGCTTTTGGGTTTGACAACCACTGGATTCACCTGATTTACATTCACTGGTTGAATTTAACATTTCAGTTTGAGAAACATTGAACTTTTGTGGTTGACAACCACTGGATTCACTTGATTTACATTCACTGGTTGAACTTAACATTACAGTTTGAAAAACACTGAAATTTTGTGGTTGACAGCCGCTGGATTTACTTGATGAATGAAAGGTCCGACAAACACTTTCCTGTGTTGAAGGTAGAGGTTCATGATTTTTAGACTCATCAAAATTAGTCAAACGCTTGTGATCAGCCTCACCTGACACGAACAAAGAGTGGTCAGAACTTCCATTGAAACAAACACAAATTTGTAAGTTACAAACAGCACAAGAAACATTTTTTTAACATTTTGTTTTATCTTACCAGTCTGTACTTGAAGAGAGTAAAACGCTTGCTCTTGGTTACCTGAGGGGTTACACTTTGTGCACTTAGACCGAATCACATTTGGGGTACCGCACCCATAACACTTAATAGGCTCACTTTTGCCATCATTACGGGCCTTTAACTTCTCACAATCATCTCGGGTGTGACCAGGCCGTTTACAATATACACAGTAGGGGCGTTTGGAATCACTTGACGATGTTGACTCAGAGATACGAGTGGACTCAGAGGAGGCTTGAGTGTTCACGGCGATGGGAGCAGGAGGCCTCGGCGGTGCGACGGTGACGGCAGCCCGATACGGTTGGGGCCGCGGAGCCGCAAGCGCGCGCGCGTTAATCACATTCCCAGCAGATCTCTCCTTGGTACGCTGTGAGTCTTCAATGTTCCTTGCCTTTGTGAGTAGCTCGTCAAAAGTTTTAACTGTGTCTCTGTCTAACCGCTTTCTGATGCGGTGGTCGAGGAGTCCAAAAACCATATCAAGTTCAATCTTTTCAGAAAGGTCACCCCTTGGTATTTTTCCTAAGAGAGCTCTCGCTTTAGAAATAAATAAATCGGTTACCTCAGATCCCTGGGACAGAGCAAAAAGATCTTGATATATTCGGAAAGGTGGCCGACGTTCACCAAAAGCACTTCTCAACTTTACAAGTGCCTCATTCCATGTCTTGGTGGTGACTTTCACTCCTTGCCACCATACCGCAGCTGTGTCACTAAGGAGCATACTGATGCCTCGCAGGGCATTATCATCAGTTATACTAAGGCAAGACTTATATGCTTCGATAGCATCTATAAAATTTTCTAAGGATTCTTTGGGTCCTCCGCTGAATTTTGCAATGCACGCAGAGAAATTGGCGGGTGTCGTCATGAAAGAAGTGGCGGTTGTAGACATTACTGGAGTCGAAGACCTCACTTCCCGCAGTACTTCTTGATAAAATTGGTGTTGTGAATTTTGCAGCGATGAAAGCAATGCCGTGAGATCTTTATTGGATATTGTTATATTGCTCTCTGGAGGGCCCGTTGGATGCCTGCTAGGGTCCTCAATCTCTTCACCACTGTCGTCTTGACTTGGTCCTGCAGCGTGCGATCGTGTCATCGGCATCGTTCAGTTTGAGTACCGACCACGTAGGTACGAAACGACACGACGAGAAGATACCACGATACCACGGTGAAACAGTTCCGTCACATAAAACTTTTCCGTTCGTAATATCACAAGGAAAATATCACCATGTACAAAACCACGTTGGGCGCCATTTTCGCGGTTGGCTAGCTCGTGGGCGAAAAATAATAAATTGGTTCGTACACACAAATGTATATTGGGATATTTTAACACTTTTATAACGAAACGGTCAAAAGGTGGAACCAGTAAAATACGATAACAGTTTACATCTTATACCAAAGACCATCGACTGACAACCATCTTGACATACACAGATTCTTAATATCTTATATTCCACAGACATCATTCATTCTAGGAATCGACTGGGCACTCTGGTGGACCGTGTAGGTCTAGGGTGCCTAGCACACGCTACACTATACTTGTATAATTCAAATGTGCATAAGGTGCATATTCCTCTTCATGAACATTAACATGTTGAAGTTGCGGTAACTATTAGGCATTGGATTAACGACTAACGGACTTCTGCATATTAACGGAAGTTAACGTGTCCGTTAACATTTTTAAAGGTTAAATTAAAAGTTAATCAGTTAATCAAAATTTCAACTTCGTTAATTAACGAGTTAATGCCCAGCTATGGTACTAGATAACTGATATACTTACTTAATACAATACATTACATAGATAGATATTTTTTATTTGTTCCGAGGCGGGATCGAACCCGCAAGCTCCTGCGTCGCAAGCAAACCTTCGCCCGCCGCGCCACAGAGGTCGTCAGTTGTTTAACCGTCTGTTTATTTGTTGGTGAAATCACCCTTAAGTACTTTATAATCTTTTTTGGAGAGCTGTAAATACAGTCCTAAATATAATTTCAAATTTAATATTAAAGATAGCTATTTGTATACTGTGACTGGGAATCAATACGTCTGGGTACTTTACCAAGTTATAAGTTAATCCAAGTTATTAAATCTCTCAAATTGAATCTCACAGTAACCCGTGAACGCTTTAAATTTATTTTTTCATCTCTTCAGTACCGATACTTTTAAACGAGTGATTTATAACTCCGAGTTCAATCCACACTCGGATTACGACGATCCGACGATCCAATGTGGAGACAAAATAAAATTGATATTTCTCTCTCTAAAGAAACGTGGAAAATACCACAGAATAAGAAGACGCCTTCTCTCTTCTGTAGATAATATCAACGTCGTGTCGTATATTAACGAACTCAGAAAAAACATCATGCCACAGTGTTTCCTTATAAACTGCTTAAAATAAACAATCAATTTTAAAACCTACTTAAACTAAACAATCTATTCAGCTCAGATAATATATAGGTAGGTATATAAGCAAAGTGGTCTACTCTAGTCCCCACTTGGGACAACTCCCTGTGTTACCAACTTAGGGTAAAAAAAAATTTCGTTGGTATTTACAAATATTCTCAGAAACAAACAATTTTTTTATTTGGCACTGTTACGGACTTATAATTAGGTGGTAATGTCTGCCTATTACAACAGCAATAATTGTTTGTACCTCGCAGGTGACATCCGCCTGGGACGTAGGTACCCTACGGGGCATTGCATTTTACCCGTTACTCTGCGACGCATTTCAACTTGAATATTCTCATGTGCTTGGCACTGCAAGGCTGCTTGGGGCCGAAATAGTAACAAATTATTTCACATACTCTCTTAAAATGGAATTGATTTCATCTTGTGATTGTGTGTTTTACACTTTTTCTCATATACTTTAACACTCAACAGCCTGAAAATATAGACAGAGTTATATTAATTTCTCTACTTTTCCCGAAAAATTTAGTATTTGTATAATTCAGTACGTAGACTATAACCACTTACTTTAATTATCAGAAACGTACCTACATTATGTAGGTATAAACGGTACAATTCAAAAATATGTGTCCATTTATTTAATAATTTAATGAGCGAATGTCAATTTATATCAAATAAAAAAATATTCTCTATTTCTACCAACCTAGTATAAACTTTACTAACACAATGGATTAATTTTATTGTTTTAATAATAAATGATTTGATTTGAAAGTGAATAAAAACTGCTTTCAACACTTTACTTCACCAGCATATGCAGCAATTCCTTTCCAATGGAAGGAAGTGCCCGCCCTTCTTCAGTTAATATAAAATAAAGCAAAATATTTCAGGTGCTAACTTGATTAAATATTCGAGGGCCATAAAAACAATTAAATTTAACGACAGCTTGTAAAGAGACCCGGGGCCATATAGCAGGCTAAAAGAAGACAGTTAGTTCACTCTTCATATTTTTTAACCTATTGCCATTTGAAGGAGTATTATTATAATATAAATTAATTAATAATTGAAATGTTTGTCTGTTTCAAGCACCCCGCCAGTTAAGTAGTTACTTATATAACCTTAGTACCTAATTTCAAACTATACTGTATGACGTGACCAAGTGTTTTCTACTCTCTTTCTTATAAAATGTTACATCGATCAGTCAAAGTTATACACTCATCTGTTTCGATCATTTTACTACTTTTCTGACATTATATTAAAAACTTTATCAACTTCTATCTGCACAGCAGTTTTTATAAATAATGAGGGGTTTTCACGGCCGACTCGAATCATGCATTCAGCGTTGATGGCGCTGCACTGTGGATAAACTGTCAAAAGAAAGTTTGACTTTGTGGCAGTACAAAAATGAACCTAAAGAATTTTTGACAGTAGAAATTACGTCAGAGCCATCTATCGAGCCAGTTGGAACAACTTTTTTGTTTTTAAATCGAAATTGAAAGGCCCTCCTTATTTCTCGTTCTACAATTATCAACTCTAAACTTGTGCAGTCAGTTGTATAGGTATATACACAGATCGATGATCTACGGTTCCTCCCGTAAGCAGAACTTTTATGAAAGCTGCCAACTGTTTTCTCTCACTATGGCTATGTAAGGCGTTTCTACTAATTAATTAACAGTTAAACGATGACGCGACTCCTTCGGAGCTTTTCAAAATGTAGCTAAAGACGCCTTTCAAAGACTACAGAATCACTTTATTAGCTAAAACATATTTAGCAGATTTCTGACGAGAAAGTGAGACGAGAAGGTTAAGGTTACATAATTGAAAGAACGTCTCTCAAATAATTATGAATTTCTTTGTATCAAGAAGGGTAATGAAAGTCTAGTACTTAATTTAAAATTAACTCTCTTAGTAATTTTTTGTAATTCCCATATTGTTAAGTGTAATTACATATTATGTGCCTCTTTAATTTTATGCTATTCTTATTTTATATTTAACTTTAATGATGTACAACCCACTCATGGATTTGGACTGAATGAAATAAATTAATCTAAAACTAGATCCATTCTTGATGTTAACGTACCGATTTGTAATTTACAATTATATTTAGAGTCTATGGATCAACCTTTTTTATAGCAACAGGATTCCATTGTGAACACCTTATAATTGGAACTATATTTTTAAATTAATTTAATATAAATATTTTTTTTTAAACTACACTCGAGAGCAATGAATCCGGGTCACTTAAAGAATCCTAAAAATCTCGGAAACTAAAAATGCTAGGTTAATGCAATAAATTGTATTTAATAGACAATGTAATACTCCTTAAATGAAGGTATTAAAACTTCTTAGTTATTGTAAAGTTATATCATAAAAAAATCAAATTTGAAAAAGGGCCACTTTCGAAGATGGAACTACGAAATTACAGCATTTGGTTTTGCTTTTGTTTGTAATCTGTCATTTATGTGGGTACATAAACCATGTTGATAGTGCTCTATATTCATTATTCAAGCTGAAATTATGTCGCTTACGCCTGAAGAATGCACCAGAATACTTACAATGCTGGAAACCGGCCGGAGTCAGCGCGATACAGCCAGGACTGTCGGTGTGTCGCTGTCAACAGTACAAAGAGTTCTCCGACGTTACGAAGAAACTCGTTCTAACCTACGCAGACCAGGAACGGGCAGAACCAGGTGTACCACAGCACGAGAAGACCGATACTTGGTGAACACCATGCTTCGAAATCGCTTTCTCACAGGAACTGAACTCACAAATCAGTTTCGACGCCTCGGAGGAAGTAACCCAAGTGCATGGACAGTAAGACGTCGGCTTGCTGAATCTAACTTAAAACCCCTTAGACCTGCAAACGGCCCTAAACTGGAGCGTGGGCATCGTATTTCAAGACTAAGATATGCCCAGAGCCACGTAAATTGGAGTATTGAAGATTGGTCAAAAGTTATGTTCTCCGACGAATCAAAATTTATGCTCTACAAGCACGATGGAAGACACAGAGTGTATCGAAGACCAGGGGAAAGATTCAAGCAAGCATGCATCGAAGAAAAAGTAGCCTACGGTGGTGGGTCTGTACTTGTGTGGGCCGGAATTTCTTCTGAAAGTCGCACAGAGCTGGTGATCATAGAAAACGGCTCTTTAACTAGCGTAAGATATGTGGAAGAAATCCTCAATGATCACGTTGGTCCATTTATGGTCAATTTAGGTGAGGATGCTATATTTATGCATGACAATGCCCGACCTCATACAGGTAGGATTGTGAATGACTACCTTCAAGAGATGAACATTACTCGTATGGAGTGGCCAGCGCGCAGCCCGGATATCAACCCGATCGAGCATGCTTGGGACGAGCTAGGCAGATGCGTAAAACAACGAAACCCTCCCCCAATCACGCTTCGTGAGCTCAAAATTGCTCTCACAGAGGAATGGGAGAATATTCCCCAAAATCGTATAAGGAACTTGGTGTACAGCATGCCAAACCGCGTAAACGCAGTAATGGAAGCACGAAGAGGCAATACGAAGTATTAAAATTCAAGAAAATCGTAATAAAGTTCAAAAATTTCATGTTTCCTATTTTTGTTTTAAGGAGAGATCAGCAGTTTTTTTCTTTATGTAATTTTGTGTTAATAAAATGTATGGTGACTCATATTTTTTTTACCTTCATTTAAGGAGTATTACATTGTCTATTAAATACAATTTATTGCATTAATCTATCATTTTTAGTTTCCGAGATTTTTAACATTCTTTAAGTGACCCGGATTCATTGCTCTCGAGTATATATAGCGTATTTATAATAAAATTTTGTTAATTTTAGAGAGTAAGTACGCTTTTGGATGCTTATACCAACTTATAGAGCAGTTCACATAGATTCAACTGAATCAGTTGCCATTACCTACCACTGAAATGCATGAAAATATTTCAATTTCATTAGGAAGTTTTGGACACAATAAACTCACGCTTCGAACATTTCGAACTACTCACATCCGCACCATTTACCTACGGATCAATTTATAAAGCAGTGTCCATTCACGTCCAGACGCACGCGATCTTTCAATTAAAATCTACCATTTCTCACTCGCTATCATTGTAGCATGATTAATGAGTACCCTATTCGATAATCCCCAGAACTTTGAACCGTATGCCAGCGGGTTAGGGGCGTAAGTAAGTGAGGCAGTGTTGACCGGTGCCTGACAGAAGGTATGGATTTATTACTTTCGCGATTTCCTGAAACTAACAGGACAGGGGACTGAATCCGTAATCAGGTGGAAATAAATCAAGTTTGTTGAGATTAGTTGTTGGCCTCTGTATTTGTTGGGGTGTTTTTTTATGGAATGTCAAAGGGCAAGTAACATTGCGTGGTCAAAACTATTTAGAGGTCGCACAGGGCAATGGTCGAAATATGTAGTTACTTCGTTAGAAACAACTACTCTAGTCCGGTTATTGAAATTTTAAACGCAAGCGACATGTTACCTCTGTTTTAGATACAGACAATCTTAAGAAACGGTAATGTTTTACAATCTTCAAACATCAGAATTATAAAAGTATACAAAAATTCTTATCAAAACATCACTTATACTCATCATAGGTACCTCGGCTCTAAATCACCAAAGTGCGCTTCAAAGATTAAGTTTGCGGACAGATTCTCTTTGATCAGAGGCTATTCCAGGAATGTTTCTTCCAAATAAACAATAAACAATCTTCAGCTTGGATTGAGATCTTGAAATGGTTTTGAAGAAAGAAGAGCAAAAAATGTGTCTTGTGAATGCAATAATTGAATTCGCGTCAGCACACAAAACACGTACTATAAGTATAGACTTCTTATAAAATAACGCCAAAATTTGCGGTGAGCAAATTCATCAAGTTTTAATCGCTAGTTATTAATAAATAAAGTTTTTATTATAACAAGGTGGCGCTGCTAAGTAAGTGGTTTAAGGTCGTGGGTTTTTATTTTATTAATAGTATTCAACAGGAAATTTGACGTCAAAAAAATAATTGTATTCAATCTCTTTGAATGCTTACGGCAGTGATCTTGACAAAAAAACCTAACAAGATTTATAACTAATTATTAATATATTTATTATTTATTAAATATTTAATACTAGTTGAAACCCGCGACTTCGTCCGTGTTAAAAACTTATACGCGACCTTAGATAATATAAATAAAGGGTGTAACACCATTTTGTGTTGTTTGCTTATTATTATCCTTCCCCTATGTTTAGCATTGAACTTGTTTTGGCTGACGATGATTATGATGATAATTATGATAGAACTCGGTCGTTATGTAAGTATCAATCGTATTACAAAAGAGCCCAAACACGACCTTTCTACTGCTACCTATCGAAGAGATCCATTGTACCTCTCCCGCTTTCATCTTTGGACCCTGGCTGTCACGTATTGTCAACCATCTCACGAAAACAATTAAAAAGAGCCCAAACACTACGATTCTACTGTTATCGGTTAAGGAGATCCGTTGAATATGTCCCGACTTCATCGTCAGACCATGGCTCTCATCTACCGGTAAACATATTATATATTACTAAAGGTGTATTAAATTAGGTCTGAATCCTGAAGCTCTAGAAAATGACGTCACTTTTTTAGAGCAGTCTATCGCTGTCATTCTCAGCTTGGTATATCACAAACCAATCTCCAATTTATAGTATCTAAGTACAACGAGTCACAAAGATTAAGGATCCTCTTTGATCGACGGTTATTCCGGGATCTTAACAAGAATAAATATATCTCACGCTTTGATCTCGACACAGAGATTATGGTGAGTAGAGATCATTTATAATGAAGGACATTACTTTGTGCTGAGTGATGATTCGGAAATCAGTTTTAGGATTCATGTCTGTCTGACTGTCTGTCTGTAACAGCCTATTTACTCAGAATCTACAGGACTAAAAAAATAACTAGGACTAATTAACAAATGCTGCAGAAAGAAAACCATCTATCTGGTCTATTCTGGTTTCTGTTGCAATAAATCGGGAGTATAATTTCTGACCGCAAACAAAGCGACGTGCTTAAGTTTACAGAAACAAGCCAAGAAAGGACAGATAGAATACATAAACAGATCAATACAGATAATCCAACCCACAACCAGGTCTGTTTTATTCCGAACCTGCCTTTTATTCAAAATGAGTTTTATCGGGCTGGTTTTAGATTCAATATAGCTAAGCAAAGATCCAAGCAATTTCAAAACTAAAAAACTTGGGCGTTCATGCGATGGTTATTAATCTTGTCAAATTGAAATAGAGCCTCTTACTTCGATTTTAGTTTCAACATCGCTTGCATGTTTGCATGTTTGCCACAGATTCAATAATTCATACATCGTGTGTCTAGCGACGCGGACGTCGTATCGCAGTGAAGCTTTTGTGGGTAGTTCTATTATTTCTTCTGTGATACAACTCGGATTTGAATATTGAATGTTCGGGAAACATAGCAATTGAAATTGTTCAGTTTGACAAATGATGCCCACCGGGAACACATTGACAATCCATCGATCATACAAACGGTTTGATGGACATCCATAAATTTGAATTACGATAAAAATAACAATTTTCCAATGACAAAGGTTTCGGTAAGAAGTAATAATAAAATTGAGCTGTGTGGGAGTATTTTTGGGATATGATTGAGTGACTGCCTATTAGGTTTTCTAAAGGTCAATTTGGGATCTCGAAGACAGACTGGTGGTTCTATCTTCGAGATTCTAAATAGATCAGAAATTCAAAATGGGTCTCTAATTCTGAATGGTCTGCATAAAATTTAAATAATATTAATTATGATAAACTCTTAAACTCTTATGACAATACATTAACACGACATTGGTGGTGCGGCGGGCGAGTCACCGGCTGAGACGCAAGAGTTGCGGGTTCGATTCCCGCTGCGGCACAAATGTTTGCATGATCTGCAAGTATTTGCTCCAATTCGGAAAATGCTCTAAGGCTGTCAGTCACCATTTTTTTTTCTCCTAATGTGCTAATTGCGTACTTGTAATGCGTCTACCCCCTCTATCTCCTCCCGTAGATGTCGTAAAAGCCGACTTAAGGATTACAGCAGGGGATGGGCAGTAGCATCCACCTGAGTACTCAACATAAATACTGCGATCACTAATCCGCCTGCCAAGCGTGGTAACTATGGTAATTCCCTCATTTGTATTTTATGGGGGAGGCCTCATCCAGTAATGGATGTCCAAAGGCTGTTGATGATGATGATGGTGATGAATGCGTCTTTGTACTTTTTTCACACCCCTCAGAGTCATCTGAGCACTTTACAAGGTCCCAACTCCAGGTCCTCGCGTTTGACTTTGTTTTTATACACCTTGTGTGACTTTGTTCGTAAAGAACATGTTCCAAAATGGCCTATATCGATGTACACAGACAGAGAATGGTGAAAAAATCAGTACTCGTATCGTACTCTAATTTGAAGCATAATTTACTGCACAGAAATGTTTATAATTCGTTTTTTTTACAATGGTAACATATTTTCCTGGGCAGCCATGACAGGGAATGTCACTTTTATTGCTCTGTGGTTGCTTGCTTTATTCGTTCGTTGGGAGTAGTGTGTCTACATAGAATGCGTTGCCTACGCTAGCTTTATTACCATCATCACATCAGTACAAGTTCTTCAATTCAACATTTCGATTCTACGCGAAAATATTTTCTTTTCTCCAAGACCTTGGAGCCAAGACGCGAACGAAATGAAGTTCTGGTCAAAGTTGTCAACAGCTGTCAAAACATTTTACCACAGAGTAAATTGTATCCGACCCGCCATATTGTTTTGTCTTGTGTTGCTCTCCGTGAGAAAGATATTTTAGGAACCTGCATTAAATGAAGCGAAATAATCAAAAAGTGACAATGGGAAAAGGTTTTACATATATTTAGCCACGTTTACACAAGTGTACACCGACAAGGGCTAGGCTCCATACATTTTGGAATAACACCTTCACACAACTTTTTATATTGCTTATCTTATCCCACTGCTGGGCTGGCTGGAAAAATTCAATTTTTTCCCACTTTTATGTATTCTGGACCATGTTCAACCACTTATCAAGGGCAATGAGGTCGGCCAGCCAACGTACCTATTAAATTAATATTATTTAAATTCTCTACATCAAATAAACCTTTAAATTACGTTTAGAAGGCTTTAATAATTTCAAAGTTATATTATAATTAGAGGTATTTGCCCCAACTTCGATATTGCGGTTTATATGTCTTTGAGTTGAATTTCTGAATCAAGTTAATGAAAACCTTAAAAATGTTACAATCATTTTACTATTTCGAATTTAATTCTCTATTGAATTAAACTCGCGAAAGTCAAACACATTTGTAGTTAAGTTAGTTAGTTCTTTTGAAATGGTACCTAACCCGTCCACCCTATAAAGTTTCGGAATATTCAAGTACTTACAAAGGTTTAGTTTTTATAGTAACAGGGTTTAAAGGATTAAGTTTCCGTTTAAACGTAGTCGCCACTTTGAGTTAAATAACCAGCATGGTTCACGGTTCGTGGTTAAAACTTTTTTACACAAAAACTATAATACCTACTCTAAATTCATTTTTTTTAATTTATTTCTTTGTTTGATTTTTAATTGTTTTTACATTCAGTATTTGATTCATAAATGGACACCTAAAAAAAAAAGTTTTCAGGAAGTGGTTCAAAATGCCTTCATAGACTTTGTAGAGCTTGTAAAGGCATAAACGTAGTGAACGCGGATGAAACACGTTCACTGCATAAACGATCTTCTCTTGATATGGCATAAATGTATATGTGAGAGTAAATACTTTGATTGAATAAACTAGTGGTTCGCCCCGAACTGAGAACTCGCGATAACCGATCGGACCACATGAACTTTTTTTCCGGTTGGTTCGATTAACTAATCGGACTATAGAAACTGACGTTTTATTAGACCACGTAGTCCCATTAATCGGATCACGAGAACTTTTGATTTCCTGTTGGTTCGATTAACTAATCGGACTATAGAAACTGACGTTTTCTTAGACCATGTAGTACCGCTAATCGGATCACGCATTCTAGACATGAGTAATGCTTGCTTGTAATCGCTTGCGGGGCTAGATCAAGTAGAAAGATTGACATAGACTTTGACACAACTTTGAGATTAAAATGTTGGACCATTAAAAACTTCCACAAATCACTGCAAATTGTGTGGTTTAAGCTACTTACGAATGATTGGGCGTTCGCGTGTCCTTCGTGCTTAGTCTGCAGGTTGGTGACGAAATGAAAATGTATCTATGGTTTCACAGTCTCACCGACTATCTAATGCTACTTACATTTTGTGTTGTCAAATCGATGAAGGTTTAAGAGGAGATAGCTTTTCTTATAAAATTATATATTATGTTACACAAACATTAATTAAAAAACTGACGCACCACTTGTCTAATATATTAGTGTACAGATCACGTGTACAAAATTTCATGGAATTTGAAGAAATAATAGCCAAACTAGAAGCAAACTTCGGTCACGTACAAAAGGACGTAAGCGCCCTACCGGCAACCTTCTCTTAATAGCAAAACATTGAATCTACTGCGACAGAAAGTTCTTATTAGATCCATAACTGAATCTAGTGAGAAATAAATTCTTCAGTAGACCCACAATTTCAAAAGTTAACGGAGCTATCGAGGAAAATATGTCTCAGTAGATCCAGTTTATTAGAAAACAGATGTACTGAGATAAAAATATCTCACTAGATCCATGATGGATCTGCACAATGGATCTATTGAGATTGAAAGCATTTTCTTCACGTCCTCGAAAGCCTTAAATTGCTGCCAGCAAGTTCTTCCAGATTACAAAAACGGTTCATTGGTTACACTGTCAGAACTAACGATACTAGATCATAACAATTCACAATAGGCCTAGGCACGAACTAATAGCTGAGCCTGTAAATACAAATTGTTTGGCCTGATAACCTAAGTTATAGACCTACGACTGATTGGGTGTTCGCGTGTGTAGCACACGTTTGTCTATAATACTTTGACGATTCTATTAAACGCTGAGGTATTCAATTCATAAAAAGAACTATATAGGGATTATTTTAGGATATACTTAAATAAATTTAACTACCTTCTTAGCTGTGTGCTGTTTGGCCAACGAAGAAGAAGAAGAAGCCCAGAAACGGCTTTTCAGCATTTTTTTTTATACTACTTGCCAAGCAAGCACCCATTCGGCCCACCTGATGGAAAGTAGTTACCATAGCCTACGGACGCCTGCATCACAGAGGCACTGAGACAGAGGAACACCAGAGGCATCACACGCGCGCTGCGCCGACCCTGAGACATAAAGATAAAAAGTCTCATGTGCCTCTAATTTCACCGGCACCCGTACCCTTCAAACCGAAACACAGCAATGCGAGCACTACTACTTGGCGACACTAATACACAAGTTTTGAAGACGTTCCAGTTTATTAAGAAGTTCCTCCGTGGCATCAAGAAAGCAGACATCGGCATAACCAAGAAGAGGCAACATTAAGGTTTGAGCAAGGGTACATTTGGTTTCAAAGGGAAGAAATTTTTGGAGGCGCTTGAGTGATTGTCCCCTTGGCTCTCTTCTGGTAGGGAACCCTAAAAAAGTACCTGAGTAATCCAGTACGTATTGATCGAGTGACAGTTATGGTCATCTTCTTCTACATAAGTATAACTGGTTCTTTTTGACCCTGCCTGAGGTATATTGACCCTGAAAAGAGCCTCGGTTGGTAACACAACAAGTGTGGTGAAAATCTTATGATATCATTAGTAGTTCATCGATGAAGATAACCAACTCAAAATTACCAGCTTTATGTATCTTTTTATTCGTTTTAGATGTTCATTACACCCCACAGCGGGACATCAATGCAGGTCTTTACACCCCCAAATAGAATTAGAATTCGTTTTAGTTATTAGCGACATTAGATTCTACATGGATTGCTGCGAGATGAGCTGTTGTCAGCTTTAAGTTGCTAAGAGTTACTAGTTGACTAGGGAATTCAATTACTCTAACTCTCTCATTTGCACCACCCAAACTTACACAAGGAAAATCTTACAGATTTTTATGAAAAACTGACGCAAAAATTTGCAAAATATTGATATAACCTAACACAAACATGGTTAGTAATCGTATCATGTATAAACTAAGTCACTCATGCAATACTAAGAGATATTAATAACTAAAAGGAAAAGGTCGTTAAAGGAACAATTATTCTATAATTGTCTACAAATTCTAATTATGGTCTCACGACAAATCGGGTGATTACTTGCATAACTAATCGGACGACAAGTCGCAAGAGCCGGTCCATTTGTTACAAAATTGCTATGAATAAAGTTACACTTCCCTTTGATCTCGCCCTCATTAGTTCGGCCTCCTTCGTGCGCTGGAAATATTATTATTGGGTGTGGATTCCACTAAATGATACGAAGATACAAGAGCTACTCATTCACTCTGCCGCTTTTATGATGTGAAATCTAAAGACTCTATAACCGACCCCTAACATAACACACAACAGTCACATACGTAGTCCTGATTCCACATTAGGATTCCCTGTGTCATGTCGTGGGTATGAGGAACTACGAGTACCATACCACCCTGACCTGGAACAAATATTTGCAGATCTCTGGTTACGGTTTCGTTACTCTGTTTACGGATAATGTTAGGGAAATCAGGAACTGCACGTTGCAGAAAACGAAGAGAGGGCGCGTGACGCTGCTGTCTTCTCTTGGTCTGATGACCTCTGTGGCGCGGCGGTGAGTAACCGGCTAAGATGCAAGAGGTTGCGGGTTCGATTCCCGCTGCGGGGCAAATGTTTGTATGATCTGCAAATATTTTTTCCGGGTCTGGGTGTTGTGGTGCCATGCTGGTACTTGTATTTCCTGATACCCACGACAAAAGGAATCCTAATACGGGATCAAGACTACGTATGTGACTGTTGGGTGTTATTTATGTTATGATATAATCCATATTTATGTAGGTGTTTTTAACCTCATAATTACATCTTGGATGCTTTAGTTAATTTGACATCCTCCCGTGGATGTCGTAAAAGCTGACTAAGGGATTACACCAGCGGATGGACAGCAGCATCCATCTGAGTACTTAACACTAATACTGCGATTACCAATCCGTCTGCCAAGGTGATTATGGCAAATCCCCTTATTGTATTAAATGAGGTAGACTTCGTCCAGCAGCGGACGTAAACAGGCTGTTATAGAAGAAAGAATATAATTTGTTTTTAAGTCACGGACAACTATAAAAGGTACCAAATTATTTTCTTGAGAACATTATTTTTCATCCGCGATTTCTTTAATTCTTAATTTTTTATAGTACACAATATTACAGACAAAAACGGTTGTCTGTAAAGTCGGTTTACTGACGATAGTTCAACGTGTCAACGTCATTATTGTGCTTCTTTGTCGCTCGTTCCGCGCTCGCGCGCATGCGGCGTCAGCGCATGCGCTTCGCGCATGCACATATATATATATATGCGCATAGCGCATGCGCGTATATATATATATATAGCATATATAACGCATGCGTTTTGCAAGGTGACGCATGACGAGGTAACGACGTATGACGAGGTAACGACGCATTAGTCATGTTTTTTCAAGCGTGCAGCCGGCTCCATCGATTTATAAGACGTTAACACGTCAAAAAAAACTTACACATAGGATATTTACAAAGGCGAGCTTAACCCTAAAAGAGCTTTCTAAAAGAGATTTCTTTGTATTTTATATTGTTAATTTTTTACTGACTAAAGTAGTCGAGAAGTTATATTTTCCAGTGGTTTTCTCCTTTAGATGGTATATCAGCAAACAGCGCAGTTTGACACGCCTCTTTGTGGACATTAGGCATGTCCTATTTTAGGATATGTCAGTCATGTCATCCTTTTATAAATCCCGAACTTGTCCCAAAATAATGCCAGCATAGGACTTTGAAATATTCACAACTCTAATTGATTTTATGTGTTATTTTGAAGTGATGTAGCAAACTATCCCTTTTGAAAAGTCAACTATGATGGTTAATGGTAAATAATGGTTAAATATAGTAATTTATAGTCATAAATATAACAATAATACTTTAAAGGTGTATCTAAACCTCAAACCACGTATTATATTTACTGTTCTGTGATCTTTATTATGCTCTAGATTAGAGATAAAAACATGTTGGCTTGGGTTACTGAACCCATATAGGTAGATATGATGGCAAAATCTGAACCGAACTAAAAATACCAGAAATAGTGCTAAAAAGTAACTGCCTTTTCAGATTTTACAATACGGCGTTCCATAAAATAGCTCGCTTACAAAATTCCGGGAAATATCCCGAGACCCCGGGACAGCATCGAATATTTCGATACGTGCCAGTGGATTCCTTTCACAACTTCGTTAGTGATATTGTCAGTTCCTATCTAGCTCTGGATTTTACAAAATGAAATATCTGTTATATTATGTTAAAGCCGTGCTTTTTTTAACTAACTTAATTTCATCACACAAATATTTGTATTGTATTGTATTCTCGTGGATGGAGTAAAACCTTACTAAGGGATAACACCAGGGGATGGGTAGCAGCATCTATTTGAGTAGGTACTTATCACCAACTGCGATCACCAATCCACCTGCCAAGTGTGGACCTCTTTCAGCAGTGAACGTAAACAGGCTGGTTATGATGATGATGATGATGCAACAATATATAAATACCTATAGTTCACAATTGTAATAATTGTCAGCAATCGTTCCGGGCAAAGCAGGGTAACACTCAAACATTTACCATAATAACTTTGTAATTGAAATAAAATGAATACACCACACCCAGCAATATCTCACAGCCTCACACAACATTGTTTTAATTGACTCCCGCACATCTACCCGTTTTAAAACATAATTTATACAATATTAAACGGTGTCTAATGCCAATAATGGCTCATGATTGGGCTCTGCCATCCTTCATACCTGCAAACACGAATAAATCTTCACATTTAACACAATTAAGCCTCACTTCGCCCTCAATGTATCTTTCGCGGGATTTCATAATTGCCCGTCACTCTCACTCCGGGCATAAATTCTGGCAAACTGGTCTGGGGAACTCTTCAAGCCCTATATATTACATCGAGGTTGCACATTTTCGTCCTACGTAAGAGTTTTTAAACATTTTACGTTCGTTTGTAATTTCAAATTTATTTTGACTGCAGAATATTTCAGTGCTACCTACGTAATTGCATTTTGTTTGTAGTAGCTAGAAATCATTGAATCTGCTAAAACCATTATTATAGGCTGAAACAAAAACCTGGGAAACCTTTTGATATTGTTTAAATTCTCTACTATTCAGACTGTTTAGACTTTCATTCTCTATCAAGTCGAGCTTTGTAAAATATAGATCAATATATAAAATTGTTGACGCACAGCCTAATTGGTAGGCCCTAGAGACCTGAAATTTGAAGGATACATTCCCTCTGTGGTCTAGGGGTGAACTAATAAAGGAATTTCCAAAATTCACCCCCTGTGGGTGTTGAACTTTGTATGGAAAAAACTCCACGCTTCACGCGGCCGAAGTCACGGGTGTGTTCTACTTAATCCTACTATAAACATACGTTACCATAAACCACTCAATCACCCATCACCATAGATCGCCCAAAGCACGTTTTATGAAGCAACCTACTCCTTACAAACATATTTACTGGAACAAAATACTTGATTGTGTCAAAAATATCCCGATGGTCAGAATAGTTCCAAATGTAATATTACACCAAACTCATTTTGTGATTCCTCACAGTGCAACTATTCGAAGTAAAAGTTCGTTGCATTTAGAAATAGTGGAAACGTAGGATGACAATGATAAAATAAAAGTAGAGAAAGATAATGTTCGTACGAACAGAAATGTTAGCTCATAAGATTCAATAAACTAAGGTATCCACTATTGGTGCAGTTGCGCTGATTACCGATGAACCCACTCTATATAAATGTTTATCGAATTGGCAGTGAGCCAACTTATAGCGATTATCATCTCTGCCGGAATATAAGCGGTCTTTATTTGTGTAATCCTACAATTCTCTTACAGTCCTTTTCACCTTACCTCCATTCCGGAATGTTTCTGTACCAATTTCTGACCATCGCAAGCTCTTGGGCGTTAAGCTCACATCCAGCCTGAACTTTGGCTTTTATATCTAATCTAAGGCCAGTTTTTAGCTACAGTTTTGTGGCTAAAAGCTGGATAAAATTAGCCAAATATCAAATTATTATAACATTGTTCGCTGGCTAAAACCAGAGTCACAAAATTTATTTCTTCCCCATTGAAATACGAGCGTATTTCGAATCTATGTTCCGGAAAGGATAAAAATAGATACCTACACATACGATGTCCGCCACCAGCAATATACGACACAGCTAATCTCGCGATCAATGGCTCGCTGCTCGGCTGCGTGCGATGCTGCTGCGTATTATGGTATTGTGCAAATTTTCCGAGTGAAGTTCCTAGTACTTGTTTTACCCGTGCTGCTCTCTGTTTACTTGCAAAAATACTTAAGACAATAAGACTCCACCGATCTCACTTAAAGCAGTGTCCGAAATTCTATTAAATATAATAAGAGGCAAGGCCAAACAATGAACTTGTAACATGTCACCTTTTTCTTACTAGTTAACATTTCAAAATTAACAGCCAGGTATCAGATCTTACGATCTATCTAGGTATATCTATAAAGAAACAATACAATACCAGCCTCGCCTAGATACCTACATTGCGATCAATAGCTCGCTGGTTCGCTGGAATCGTATGGTATTGTGCTGCAAATCTTTGTGTTAACTTCACTTGTATTGATTTCACTATGTTAGGTACTGTGACTACTGTTTGGAACTAGAATGTTTTTTCTCTGATCAGGTTATGACAAAATTATCTGGTTGCAGCTAGGCCTTCCCAGACACATAGGTATCCTAGGTATACATTTACTATAAACCAGTGAACGGATTCGTTCACCACTATAAACAAACTAAAAGTTTCAAACTTGAGCCC
This sequence comes from Epirrita christyi, assembly GCA_951392215.1. Lineage (NCBI taxonomy): Eukaryota > Metazoa > Arthropoda > Insecta > Lepidoptera > Geometridae > Epirrita > Epirrita christyi. Next base: position 15,177,200 of record OX595849.1, read on the forward strand.
ATTCATGTAATTTACATTTCATATTCACTGACGTTCATACTCCATAAGTTATTCATTTCAAATGAGTTCCAGAAATGTTTGCGTCCACTACATATATTTTCATATATTTTAACAAGTCATTCGTATTTTGAATAGCATTTGAAATGCAAAGACGGTGCACAACATAAATACACAAAGCAAGGACGGTGGTGAATAAGATTATAGGAAAGTTATTAACACAAATTAACACAAAAATATCTCCTGGAATGTGTGGAATGGAAACGAGTGAGAAAATGAGTTGAGGTCGATAATTGTGTAAATGAGTAATATCATCATGAAATATGTGAAACACTGCAGACAGACGAGTGCCGAAGACATAATATGAGATGTTATTTTTCATCTAGCGGATACCGACGGGTAACGATGTTATAAAATAATATAAATTGCAGAAATATAAAATTGCATTGCATCAGAAGTGCTGTAATCGGTTCACGTCGAATGGAGAGGACTTATAGATTTACCGCCTCAATATACCGATTTTATTCAAGAGAAATGCTGCAATACTACCAAAAGATTCAAGAATTGTGTTTGGTACAATGTATTAAATCATCAAGGGATATTTTTAGATATACCTTATGATTAGCTATGACAAGGTACTAGGTAAATCTGCTTCAAAACATATACTTAGTCACTGAATGATGTGAAGATAAGGAGTGGAGGGTTATACCTAGATTCCCACCTATTTAATCAACCCAGAAGCAAATGCTGCAAAACTAGCAGAAGATTCTTCGTAAAGTTACATTTTGCATGACACAATGTATTTTTACTGTTTGCGGAAATGTAACTTCCAAGTTTAACTGACCGATATTGAGAGGAATTCAGTAGCATTCCTTCCAAACTTTTAAGTTTTATTTTACTCTGGTAAAATTTGAGTGTTTTGGTACTTACCTACATTTGGGTTAGAAAGATATAAGACACGCATAGTTCGTGCCAAAATCAAATGTGTCCCGAGTGAATTTTTCTGTGTTACGCTTATGTTCACAGCCGTATTTAAGTTGATTACTTACGTCGTAGGTATTTTAACTGTTGTTGGGTCGTAGACCTCGGCTCAAGACCGTTCGTCGTGGCATTCTATGGAGGAGGCCTATGTCCAGCAGATGTTTTCTACAGGCTGATGATGATGATGATAAGGGTCGTAAAGCACAGAAAATTTGATGAGAGAAGGGTTTTTATTCAACATAACCAATAAAGACATCCACTGCTGGACGTAAGCATCTCATATAATGCCACTATGGACATTTTGAGCCATCGACATCCACCGAACGAGTAAAAAAATTAAAAGCAACCAAATCATGCATAAAACATAAAGAAGCTTAGAAGATAGATACAACCGTAGGTATGTATCTGTGCCTAGAATGATATATATTCTGCTTTGAATTACTTCAAACAGTTCCTAGTTGAGCTCATCCGTGAAACATTGGAATTAATGAAATAATTTCAGACGTTTTGAAGTTAATCATGCATGAAAGACGTTATATTTCAGTGGGTGAGAGAGAGAGCATCAGACTCGCCTGTACACAACGATATTCAACAACCCTAGTTCAATGCTTATTTCAACTTCAATAAAGACATCATTTGCAGTAAAAATAAACAGGGGTACGAATAATACATTACCTGTATTACTAGCTTAATTATTTGATAAGAGTTGATGACAAAGGCTTGTCACTTACGCAACTCGATGACATGACGATGACACAAGTAAGTATGTAGATATTTATAACCAAGTTTGTGACACAATCATTGATGTTTAAAGTAATACTAAAGTAACGGCAAAATTATGAATCTTATTTCAGAATATCTGTGGAAAAAACAGGGAAAATTTACTTTCTACGTAGTTTTGCTTCCCAGCCGTACCCAACCAATTGTAACCTAACCAAGGTTCTCGACGTAACCCAGAAGATTAGCAAACTAAAGTGGCGAACCACTGCCACTTCAGCTAGCTAATCTTCATCTTGATCCTGTCTGCCGAAGAACCAACAACCGTTGGAGTAAACGAGTTCTTGAGTGAATACCGCGTCCAGGCAAACGTAGTGTAGGGCACACGCCGGCTAGATGGAACAGTGGTGCACCATGGGAGATTTGGGAGACCTACGTCCAGCAGTGACGATAATTTAGTTTTAATTTAGTTTATGATTGTAGGCATTTATGTAGTTTATTTAACAAAAGTGCTAGTGCACCTTTCCACCAAAACATCAAACAGATTACAAAATGAAAAAGGTCCTCATTCCCTTTCTATTCATAGTTTCTGACATAATCTCACCCAAATCTTAAACAACGAGCATTTTATCCTTGGGTCAGGCACAGAATAAATAGTAGATATGACGGGACGTCCCCATGGTGATGGACGATTCGTTTGGTCCTGTTCGGTCTGTCATACCCAGCCGGGACAGACTGACCTGTCATTTAAATATCGTTGAGCTGGATAAAATGGAATGGCGTTTTTTTTTAAATAAATGATAACAGTTGTTTTAAAACTTATTGAGCACTTGGTAAGCCAAGTAAAATACTTATACCTTTAACTATACAAGATTTTACATAGTTTCTCACCTGTTATAACAAAAGTGACATGCTAAATCTTAAAAGTCAAAATAGCGGCTATAAATACGTTTAAAATGCGTTTATTGTCTCGCGACATCTCGTCACGAACGACCGGTTTGGCAAAACGATGTCGCCTACCTATTGATTAGACACCTTGATTATTATTCCTTTCAAATTATAAATCAACACTACAGGAGCGTTTCAAATGAGCTTAGATATTTATAGATGGCGATATTGTTGGCCACTCCATGAAATGTTTGTTTCTCGAACGGTGTATCCATCGGCTTAATCTGTTTTAGAGAGCAGGAGGATTTCGGTCAAAAATTAAAGTGGTTTTCTTCAGAAATCTTCCAAATATAACCTACTAGGTAAGTGTTAACTAAAATTTCAGAATTCAAATGTAAGAAGTGATTAAAATAATGGACCTTTGGAAATATGTAGTTTAAGTAAGTAGAAGAGTATTAAAAGGCTCTACAAATGTTGCAAAAATATTCACCCAAAAGAAAAGAATCTCAACCGGAAGCTGTCACAAATGACAACTCCTAATGACATATGGCGTTAAAAAATATTTTCCTCCCTTCAAAAACAGAAGATACACAAAAATAACTTTCCTAAGTAAATAATACATCAAAGGGCTAAGTGATTGATGCAGGGGGCGTTGGAACGGAGGTAAAAGGGGGGCGATAAACGTCATTAATCTTTCTGGTCACCCCCCAAGTGAAGTCTCAATGTAGGGTACTGATCGGTTGTTTTGATGGCAAAGTGCGCCTCTATTCTGCAAAGTTAGTTGTTTTTGGCATAGTTTTGTGAAGTGGGTTATCTGGTTAAGAAAATAATACTCGTAACTTGGTTATGGGTCGTCGAGGGGAGACTATTAAAATGAAGTACTTCTTTCTTTTGGTGTCCTCAATGATTGAAAAAAAATCTAATACGTGCTGAGTAACCTCTGTTTCTCTATTTAGTTTTTATTAACTGCATGGCAAGATTTCACATTAGTTAGCATAGATTTTTATTGCACTAGATTTTGGTGCATGTTGCTGCACTGGGGCTGACACAAAGATAGAGTGGGAGACTATAAATCTTCGCAACCCGTTCATTTCTATTTTACTCTCGTGATGCAAGTGCATTGCGGAGAATGAGAAAAAAACTATTATAGGAGTACTCTAGTTATTAGAAATCCTATCAAATAACCTTATAAAATTGTTTCATGATTTAGATGGCTTCTCTTCATCAATATGATGGTCAATTTGACGACCTCTGTGGCGCGGCGGGCGAGTAACCGGCTTAGATGCAAGAGGTAGCGGTTCCGATTCCCGCTGCGGGATAAAGTTTTGAATGAACTGCTAATATTTGTTCCAGGTCAGGGTGTTATGGTACCAATAGTACTCGTAGTTCCTGATACACACAACACAGGGAATTCTAGTGTAGGATCAGGACTACCTATGTGACTGTTGGGTGTTATGTTATGTTAAATACATGTCACGTGGTACAAATGCAAGTACCTACATTTCTGTGTCAAAAGCTTTTTTTAGTTAAGTCACTATTCCAACAAAATACATCTTAATTCTGAGATCTTTAGGTTGTACACTCGAATAAAACAAACGTTAGTTAAACCGGTGAAAATCAATGTACCAAATTGAACAGCACTCACAAATTTTTAACAAAAAATTCTTCTTTTTATGTTGTCTGTCCATTAGTGAAGGTTAGTATCCCTTTGAGTTTTTCCTTATCCAGGGTTAACTTAAATAGATATTTTGCCCTTTCAATGCCTGTCCAGTCTCTAATATAGCGTAGCCAAGATGTAATCTTCTTCCAATACCACTTCTACCAGGTATTTTGCCCATAATTAGTTGCTGTAGCAGATGGTATCACTTATGTCGTAAGACATGGCACAAGTTGGCAACTTTTCTTTACTTTATGGTTTGCAGAACGCTTGGATTTTTAATTCCCATCCGTTTTAAAACATCAATGTTCATGACCTTATGCGTCCAACTGTGCCAACGTCTCATGCTGATGCATAGATGGTAGAGGGATTAGGGATACATTTATATTTCCGGTACGATGTTTTCTTTCACCGTTTTGCTTACGTGGTGTCACACTAAATAAATAAATAAATAAATAATGCTGGACATTTCACACAACATTATCTAGCCCCAAGCTAAGCAGAGCTTGTATTATGGGTACTAGACTGGATAACTGATATACTTAATACAATACATTACACAGATAGATATTTTTTATTATACATAGAAAATACCCAGAACACCTTGAACAAATATCTGCAGATCGTATAAATATTTGTTCTGAGGCGGGAATCGAACCCGCAACCTCCTGCGTCGCAGGCGAACCTTCGCCCACCGCGCCACAGAGGTCGTCACTAAACTACAACTAAACTTACTACTACTAAACTAAACTACACTACTAAAGTTACGTTAAGTTACGCAGTTAAGTTAGTTTAGTTTAGTTAGTTAGTTAGTTAAGTTAGTTAGGACTAAAGTTTGTCATACGCTCCATTTAACGGTCGGCACAGTCATCAACCCATACAAAATCAATCAAGCTGCCATCTCATCTGGAAGCTCTGCATGGGGATGGTTATTTTGTAATCAATTTGCAAAAAAATTACCCCGCCGTCTCTTCCTGAGGCTGTCGATTAAGGCATTTCATCAGGAGATGAGGCATCCACTTGAGTACACAACACTGATGCCTGCGATCGCTTATCGCCTGTCACGCGTGGTGACTATGGCATCACCCAAAAGCATTTAACGGGAAGGCCTCATCCAGCATTGAAAGTCTAAAGGCTGATGATGATGATGATTCATAAATACTCACTTCACAAACCAAGCAGAAGCATCTAAGTCACAAATTAAACATCGACACAACAATTTCGAGTACAAAGCGATCGACACTCCTAACTCTTCTTATTACTTTGTAGGAGTATAAAGAAACAATTAAACCAAAAAAAAAAAAAAAAAATATAAGTACGTAATTCTGTTTTTGTTTTCTGACTTTCAAATGCCAATGATAACTCTTGAGTTAAGAGTTATCTTTTATTATTGAGGTAGCCATTATGAGGTGAAGATGTCAAGTTGAATTACACCTAACTTCACCAACTACACGGCTGTAAAGCCTGACCAAAACTTTTAAAGAAATATATTCATATATTGTATTCTGTCATCATGAAAAATTATCTGCTTACATTATGAGCTGGTGGTGATGTCTCTTTATCACCTATTTGTAACCTATTTTTTTATTGTGTTCATACCAACGTGCATGATTCAATGCCTATTATCATTTATGCGATCTATATTACTTATTTTGACTCTCAGAAACAAAATTGATCAAAACAAGCAAAACACAAACATCCAAGATTGACGTTAAAGTAGCCTGTAGACTTCAAAGGAAACCATTTATTCTTGTAATGTCTTATTTGTAGCGAAAAACTCTCAGAAAGAGACGGAGAATAATATACTGCGTAAAACCCTTACTAGAAAGGGAGAGAATGCTTTGGTGAAGTATTTAGTGGTTCAGTTTTGTTGTATGAATAGAAACGATTCAGCTCACAATGACGTGTCTTGTGTGAGACGTTAAATGACGATGAATTTATGTGAATTCCGCTGGTTAGCTGGTTTTATTCGTTTTCAAGTGATTTTGATCTCTTCGTAGATTATTTATAAGTGTTTATTTTGAAGTGCACATAATCTAACTGAGGCATGCATTGTAAGTTGTAGGTAACATCGCATTGGTTGATAAATTATATTTATAGTTCAGTCAGATTTTGTTGAAAATGTCACACCTATGCCGGTACCATATTCAATCCAACTTCGAGAAAGCCGACGAGTCCAACTCGGATGGGCAGCGTTCGGGAAACTACACCATATCGTCTCGTCATCTGTGACGAGACGATATGGTGTAGTTTTTCGGTATCTGTACCGAGAGCATCAATACGAAAGTCTTAATCTGTGTTGCAGTGAGTGATGACTTACGGTACTGAGAAATGTGATCACAAACTATTGGCGTTATACACAAACCCAAAGTCACGCGGCGGACTATGGAAAGAGTTTGCTTCTATTTTGGCTATTATTTTATCAAACTCCATGAAATTTTGTACACAATGATCAGTACACAGACCCGTGGTGCGTTTTTTTAAATTTATAATTTGATAAAGATGTTATTCTATAGGAAACTAACGCACCACGGGTCTAGATATTAGTTTACTGATCATGTGCACAAAGTTTCATGGAGTTTGAAGAAAACATAGCTGTGGGGTTCAGACACCCATTTATGGGTCGGGAACTGGTAGGAAATCAGAACAAACAAACAGATCGTAATAAATTACAAACGGCACGCCCGCTTGGTCCGAACGTTGTCGAAGCAATGTCACTCACCGGGCGGGCGGCCCGATCGCAATCGCTTTATTTCAAAGGCTGAATACCACATCTCTTCCTTTTTAACAAATTAAAAATTAACAACTGCTTATTTCCAAAAGTTAAATTACTATTCTTACTTCACTATATACCTCTAGTGATTTTACAACATAATTATTATTCTAAATCGAATTTTATTTTAACAAGTAAATAAACTACGCCGTTGATGTTTAATTAAGTACCTATACAATTATCGATCTCTTTACTAGGTACGCTATTATTTGTCCTCCTCAATTTCTTCATGATCACAGATCTTCCAATTACTACCTTCTACTCTTTTCCAGTGTAGGTATTATATTCCGACGATACTCCCGACCTTCCTGTATCAGAGCCTTCCAGATTTCTGATCCATGTGCATCGCTGAAGCAGTCTACACCTTCTGTATAGATTGAAGTAGTTCCCACTTCTGCTTGTACGCAGTCTCCGGTTAGTCAGGTTAAATCCTGGTGGCAGACTTGGAAGACTGTGGCATATTCAGATAAGATAGGCGTTGGGATGGGTTTGCTACTCAGTGATCTGTTAGGGCAAGTTGTCACAAATAATTGCTTTCCAAATGCCTTCATTCACAAAACTTATAAATACTACGACACCACTCTGATAATAATCAATCAAATCTCAATTAGGTGAAAATGTGGTGTCATGCGATATGATATTATTAGCTAGTTGTAAGTTAGTGCAGACAATCAAATAGTTTTTAATCTTAATTTAATGTTGTACAATTTGACATGTCGTCATAGAGACGTTTTGTATTTTAATACCAATAATTTTATTAGAAATTTTGTTTTGACACGAGATACTGTAGATATACAGTATCTTGAGTCTTGAGTTTATTATTATTTTATTAAAACAGACAGCAGACATAGTAAATTAATAATTGCTAAATTGTTAGCATTTCATATTTTAAATCTCGTTATAAGTATCTACTATCACGCAGTTCACCGACGAGTTCGTGGTTAGAAGTAGGTAGGTAGTACTAATGAGAGTAAAAGATAGGAGTGTCAGCTGACAGTCACTTAAATGAGAAGGCCGGCCACATAAAATGTACAAGCCCTTCCCAGCAAAATCTTAGAATTAGAAACATTTTTAAACAGTTTTAATGTACATTATCATGTATGTAACTGAACACTGGATGTTAACAATTTGAGTTACTCCCTTATTATGAGAATTATAATATTGTAAGTTCATACAAACTCAAGAACGCCATAGGGTTCCTAACTGTTGTTCGAAAACCTTTAAAATGCAAGAAACGTAAAGATGTTGCAAATCTCACTATCGAGAGGACTATTGAGCTGTATTGTGTTGAGCTAGAGATGCATATCATTGTGTGTTTACCGTCCCCCTGACGCAGACTTCGTGTTATTTTAATCCACTATGGAAAAGTATTGCTCAAAACTTTTGTACATAATAAAATGCTAATAGTCTGCGGAAATTACAATATAGGTATTTACAAAATACCTGAATACTATTTTGGTTAGTTTTTTGTCTGACAGGCTGTTTAATTTGTTTAAATGTTTTAATTTACATCACCTCTTCGAATAACCAACAAGAGTGACACTAACAACATCCACCTGTTTAGATAATATTTATTGTAGTAGTGTTCCAATTGATAAATCAGTAATTAAACATTTCACCTCAGATCACTATGGTCACAGCACAGTGCTTTAAATACTTGTAATTTCACTTATCACAGATAATCGCATTATGAAATTCCACGGCAGTATTGAACTAAAAATGCCCCTTGTACGTACCGTGCGTATATGATCCGAATGACCTTTTTACCAGTTTGTCTAAATTGAGAAGTGAGGAACATAGTGAGATTATAAAGATAGAGCGAATGTCGGGTTAGCTGATTGGGCTACAACCCTTTATTAACTCTATATGGCTGGGGAATCAATGTTGCACGACCCAACGTTTATCTTTTACATAAAGAACTATTCCAAGTCCTTCAAAAAGTTTGTCATACATTAAAATCATTGCATTTGAGAAATTCAATAGAAAAATCAGCAAATAAAATTAATACAACTTGGAAATTAATAATGAAACAGGTAAATCTAAACATTGTAGTAACCAGATGAATTTAAACATAAACAATACTATGTTATCAAAAATATTCAGGTCACGAATGCCTTTGATAGTTTTTCTCTAGTAATTGTGCTAGGTGCTATAATTATTGATATTGCGCCGTGTATGGCCTACATTTTCAATAGATGTGTTGACAAGAGTCTTTCCTGATCTTATGAAACATAGTTAATTAATCCTTTGTTCAAGTCTGGAAATGAAAAGATCCAGGTAACTATAGGCCAATTTCTATATTGCCTGCTTTAAGTAAGATCTTCGAGAAACTTATTCTTACTCAGTTATTGTCACACTTCGACCTCCACGGACTTCTTCAGTCATTAATTTGGAATAACTAAAGGTCATTTGACAGCCGATGCTGGTACCATGCTCTTAGAACACATATTTGAAGCGTAGGAGAACTCGCAGAACGCAATCGTCCAAAACTTTTGACTGTATGGCATGATACATTAATTTCCAAGTTAAAACATCATGGCATCCAAAATCAGGCAATTAATCTTGTTAATTTTAACTTATCCAATAGAGTCCAAAAAGTTGATGTTGGTGGTGAAAGGATCGACTATTGTCATGGGGGTGCCACAGGGTTCAATACTAGGCCCTTTTTATTTCTTGTTTACACTATCAATCTCCTTTTTTATTCATTATGAGGCATAGTTCTGTTTGCTGACAATACTTCTTTGTTTTTTTTTTTCAGGGTGTTCTGGGTATTTTTCTATTTATAATAAAAATATCTATCTACATAGATACATGTATTATATTATGTATATCAGTTATCTAGTACCCAAAACACAAGCTCTGCTTAGCTTGGGGCTAGATAATGTTGTGTGAAATGTCCAGCATTTATTTATTATTTATTATTTTCAAAGTTGACAGATCTAAAGAAAATTACAATGGAGTAAATGATTCACTGTCACGAGTTCTTGTAAATAATGTTTTGATCACAGTAAATAATCTTTTGATTACCGCTAAAAACGAAAAGCATCAAATTCACATAGCCAAATGTAAAACATTATTATCAAACTAAATATTAAAATAAATGAGGAGACACTTGATCTTGTTAAGTCTACTATTTTCTTAGGGCTTAATATTGATCCAGGGTTGCAGTGGGCACCGCAACCCTGTTGTGGTTTTAGCTGGTAGACTTAGTTCCACTGCATATGCAGTTCGTATGATAAGGCAGCTTACTGATGAAGCTACAGCTAGGCTTGTTTATTTTAGCTACTTCATATGGTATCATGCTGTGGGGTAAAACAGCTATATTTCCAGCTAAATTTCTCTTACAAAATCGGGCAATACGTGCCATTTATAAAATGAAGTCACGTGACCCCTTGAACGCCTTGCGTTTCAAAGAAATCAATATTCTCACAGTAATTTCGCAATATATCTATGAAATATTATTACATACACATAAACACTTGGATAGTTGTATGAAAAAGGGTGACTTGCATGGTATTTGGATTTATACGAGAAATAAAACCAAACTAAATATACCAAAATTTCGATTGAAGAAAGTAAATGGGTCTTTTATGAGGAATTCTGTACAGTTCTATAATTAAATTCCAGAAGGTGCATCCAAATTTCTTATTCGAAGATAAATGGAAATTTCATATTCATAAATCAATTATTCACCGTAGGACCACTGGGAGCACTTGGTTGTGTTATGGTGTACTACTTTTAGCGGCCGCACATAAGCCTTGTCAGATAATTGCTATATCTGATTTGAGCTGATTTGCTATAATATCTGTACTTTTCTCTTTACATGGTTCTATTAGATTGTTATAAGTAGGTATACTCATACTTATTTACTAAAACCATAGGAACAATTATTAAGAACACTTGGTCACGTCATACATTATATATAGAAATTTGGTTATATCAAGTGGAGCGTGTACTGTCTTATAAACTTTTGCTGATGTTTATTTACACTATTTACACTTTTTTTGACTAACTTTCTTAGGTTTTTAAGTACTCATTTAATATATATCAGCAACTCCCTGCTCCGAGGCACCACACAGGCGCTTCCCACCTTGTGGTAAGACGTATCATCAAAGTAAGTCAAGCCGTGCTTGTTGCCTGATTCTTCTGGGCTTAATCACGTTAGAACAGGAGTAATTTTAGTTTATAAGGCGATTCAAAATGATCCTTGTGATTTCAATGAATAAAATTCATTTGATTTGATTTAACAGAGGAATCAAAATGCACTACCTTAGAGTACGTACCTACATTAAACATGTGTAGGTATCGGAGTTTATTGCCATTTATCGCTCCATACTGTCACCATTTTGTAGACATTAACATTCGTCTTTTAGGCAAACTTGCGTAAATAAATACGTGGCACAATTTCAATGAGTAGGTAAAAGTTTAGTTGACTCATTGAAAACAACTTTATAGAAGCTCGTAACACTTTTGTCCATTCCCTGGAGTTGGTTCACATCAACAAGAACTTTATAGTTAGTTATTTGCTATAAGCAAGGTACCAGAAACAAACTCATAAATTGGTTGACATGAACTGGAACATTTTGCCTCATTGTTTTGTCATTTCATTATGGTTGCGACGTGTTGCGAGATAATTAGCCACCATAAATTTATTTCATGTAAGAGGGTACTTAGTAAAAACTTTTAAATTCGTGAGACCGGTTAAAAATCAAGTCAAAAATATCTAGTTACGACCACGTTACGACCGATTTAAATCACTAAGAATGAGTACCCTTCCTCGAGTTTTAGAAAAGTTTTCCATGTATGTAGGTATTCAATTAACACAACACTACGCAACTTTTAGTCGAATTATCGACTAGGTACTCACAATTTTTTATCCTCGTCGCCAATGTGGGGTTCAGACACCCATTTATGGGTCGGGAACTGGTAGGAAATCAGAACAAACAAACAGATCGTAATAAATTACAAACGGCACGCCCGCTTGGTCCGAACGTTGTCGAAGCAATGTTACTCACCGGGCGGGCGGCCCGATCGCAATCGCTTTATTTCAAAGGCTGAATACCACAATAGCCAAACTAGAAGCAAACTTCGTTCGAAGCTAAGCTACCAGTACCTCCTCTTAAGTATGTAAACAATTAAATATTTAAATATTATATACCTTTAACAAACTAAACAATATCGTCTTATTTATTCAACACGTGGCTTATCTGTTCTAGTCAACAACGAACAACCAAAAATGGCGTGAAATACTTCAATTGGAATCGCGCCATAAACATCTTCCAGTCAAATCAATAAATAGAAGTTAACGAAGTCAGGCGAATCTTGTCCTCTATTCCAATACAAAACCTGTTCCCACTCAAGTTTAGAAAACCAAGTCAATTTGAACTCTAAACTGTATAGATATAAGAGTCACGGAAGTTTTGTATGAGGTGAAAATTTTGTTGAAAACTCCCTTTATGCCCCATGAGGCGAAAATTGGGTTTCAGTGGACCTTTGTGGGGGAAATATATAAAATAAGTAAGCCAATTTGAGTGGTATATGACCGTTAGCGATTGATAGGGTCTGAATGAGAGGATAGTGAGAAATCCGATCGATGGATGTGGCATTCATCTGTTGAGTGAAGTAAAAGTTTGGTGATTCCTAGGTAACTTATTCAATTTATGTGAATGTTAAAATGGTAGATTTTATGTTTCAGGATAATGCTGTACCTACCGTTACGAAATCCACTAAGTTGTGTATGTGCTTTAATTTTTTTTTGTTTGCTTATAATGATGATGATGTTGATGGTGATTATCATTATCATCATCATCAGTATATAGAAGCCCATTGCTGCTCTTAGGGCTTATAGAATACGAAAATAACCGTTCTAGAGCCGCTTCCATCCACCGACTACCTTCGATCTTTAAAATGACATCGGTCCATCGAGAGGGTGTGTTTCCATACTGCGTCGTCTGGTTTCTGACTAATTTGTATTATTTTGTAATAAATGCTCTGATCAGCAATTACAGTAGCAAATGGAAATGAGGAATGCAATAATAGCGATCATTTTGGCAGCCTTAGCTCTATCTTAATCTTGTAAAACTTGAATAGGGGAAACTTCTTGACCTAAGTATTCCTCCTTTCAAGTTTCAAAAGATTTAGACAGCGTTAAGGCAGCCAAAATTATCCCCATTGTTGTGTTCCCCATCGCCATTTGCTTCTGTAATTGGGGGGCTGGTCTAGCTCAGTGAATCAACCCGTAGATATCTTGGTTCAACCGCAAGCTAAGCGTCAAGGTACTTACGTAGTGATCGTTTCAGAAAGAAAGAAAGAAAGAAATAATATAGGTTAGGCAGGTAGGCAATTGGCGGGAACATGATTTTAGGCAGTGATATCCTATTTAGCCTAAGTTCATATACGCTCTAGTTGGTCTATGGCATCAATGTTTGTAAATGACGAAAGTATAATATTACATACTTATTGGTAAATTAATTATATGAATTATTTGGAGTGCGTGCATGAGTTGTAGCGATTTAAAACATCTATAGGTAAGTTTATTCTAATAGATAAACATAACGATAATTTTTATCGGCTATCTGGTAGATACCAAGAATTGTGCTTCACATTCAAACTAACACACCTACAAGCAAATGGTATAACTTTAAAGCATTTAACTTCGCACATTAGAGTGTTCCAAGAAATTCTTGTTCAATTTTTCACGAGCACGACTCCAATCCTTTGTCGACTGTCGATGTAATTCACGTCTATTGCTGGCTGGGTGCAGCAATTTAGCGGATTAGCCGGCGCACGGCGAGTAATGGTTGGACCACATAATGTATTATCTGTTTTAGCACTTAAGGTTCCCCGTTCAGCTCGTCAAACTTTTCGGCTGAATTACGCTTCAACTCACTCTTAATACTAGTTAATTATTTCTAAAATCTAGAACCCTGCATACCTTAATAAGTCTTATCCCATTATATAATGTACAAAATTTTATAAAAATCTGATTTGTAGTTAGGAAATACAAAGGAAACTAGGGGCTAGACCGAATTAAAATAAACGTATATTTTTATTAATAATTTAATTTGATAACTGACGACCTCTGTGGCGCGGCGGGCGAAGGTTCGCCTGCGACGCAGGTGGTTGCGGGTTCGATTCCCACCTCGGAACAAATATTTGTACGATCTGCAGATATTTGCTCAGGGTGTTCTGGGTATTTTCTGTGAATTTATAATAAAAAATATCTATCTATGTAATGTATTGTATTAAGTATATCAGTTATCTAGTACCCATAACACAAGCGCTGGTTAGCTTGGGGCTACATAATGTTGTGTGAAATGTCCAGAATTTATTTATTGAACGAGCGAAGCGAGTTCTCTGAGTCAAGTTGGAAGAATCGGCATTTGTATGTATGTGTGTATGTATGTATGTATGTTTGTCCGATGAAAACTTCCAAACCGTTAATCCGATCTTCATGAAATTTGGTATGGGGGTAGATAGTATTGGTACAATTTGTAGGTAAGGTTATGAGCTATATCGGTCAGGGGGTTGCTGAGATATTGGGGTCCAAGAGGGGGTAAAAAAAATAAAAGTAAGACAGTCAGATCAAGTGGGGTGTTTAATGAAAGCGATTTGGTTGGACATTTCAAAACTGTTTTTAATAAGTATTTAGCCTTAGCAGTTTTTGAGATATTAGGGAAAATAAAAAACGTAAAAATCAAAAATTCTAGGGTACTTCCAGCAATCCCACAATGCTGAAATTTGGTATGCTTGTGGCTGTTGTGTCACAACTACAAGGAAAAGTCTGAAACTGAAGAATTTAGAAACTTGTACTCCATAAAACAAAAACCAATATAACATCCATTGTTGACCTCTCATTTCTAGGAATTTGAATGACGCTGGAGTTCTATGGTTTTGACAAAAGGACGTTATCAATTAATTCGTCAGGTACTTGATATAGTATGTAGTATTACGCCCCGTTGCTTAGCCCTATTCAAAGGTTATTTCGATGATGTGTAGGAAATTAGAGTTGTTACTGGTAGATCCTGTACTGTACTGGTAGACCTCGAGGTGAAAATTTTCAAAAATAATAATATAAAATATGGAAATTACTTAGTTAAGTAGTCGGGCTGATAAAGGTGTTATCGCGAGGTCTCAGTTCGGGGCGAACCACTAGTTTATTTATAACTACTTAAAAGTAAAATTTTCGTACAATTTTGTAGATATAATTGGATAATACCTTCCTATCACGTGTTTTAGATTTTTTAATCAATGAACCAGAAAGAATTTAAGCATAATTCAGCCGACATATAAAACGCGCTGTACGTGGGAACCTTAATGATGCGATTGGGTGTCGCAACGTCTCGAATTTTATTGCTTTTATAAAGCGGGGTATTCATTAGGCACCATTTGTTAATAAACATTGTGTATAAACCGTGTGTCACAATGTTTATAAACAGTGTTTATTAACAAATGTGGCCTGGATGAATACCCGGCTTTATGGTTTAAAAGTGCTATGTATCGCTCAAAATGATTTTAAAAAATCCGTCAACTATACCATAGACTATACACACTACTATTACTATAGACACTACAAATACACGTACATTATTCAGCATACAGTTTTACATGAGATGAAAGAGGTCGCGGGTTCGATTCCCACTGCAGCACAAATGATTCTATGACCTGCAAATATTTGTTGTGGGTCTGGGTGTTATGGTACCGCGGTACTCGTAGTTTCTGATACCCACGGCACAGGGTATCCGGTACTATTAGTATCCTAATGTATAGGATCAGGACTACGTACAATATGGGTTCAATATTCAATTAAATTTGCTGTTCTAGGGCACAATATGTTTATTATCTAACTGCTACCTCTTGCAGACTTGTGTGGCAATAACTTTTCATTTAAAAACCAACTTCCGCCATTGTATTCTACTAAATATTTGGATGAAAAAAAATTATGAAAGAACCATAGTGGTGAAAGGATTATGATACTTTTTGAATGCAAATGCTTGGTTTGTTGCTGAAAATATCAAAATCGCCATATGTATGCCTACAATATTTGAGGAGTTCCCTCAATTCCTCATGGATTCCATCATCAGAACTGGATTCTGAAAAAAATGGGACCAATCTGGAAGTATATCTATTCAAATAAAAAAGAATTTTCCAAATCGGTTGATAAACGCCGGAGATATGCGGTAACAAAAAAAAATACAATTGAATTGAGAACTTCCTCCTTTTTTGGGAAGTCGGTTAAAAATAGGGTCTACCGTTTATTGTAAATATCCGAGCGCCTGCAGTGAAGCTGGCGGGAATTTTAATAGTCTGGAGGAGGCTGGATGCATGCAAACTAAGACACCTCATGTTTACTCACTGCCTTTTTGTATCATGCATAATACCTACATTAACTTTGTTGGCTGCAGTATCCACCTGAGTACTTAACATCAATAGTGCGATCAATCAGCCTGCCAAGCGTGCACTAGTGATTATGGCAAATCCCCTCATAGTCGTCTAACAGTGGAGAACAGTGGAAATCAGAAGACCTAATAGAGTACAATCACTTAGCGAGTCGTGAGTATTCAACGTGACATTACGTAGTAACTATTTATGAACCTGCTGTTTATATCGACTGTTCTGATGATGATGATGATGATGATGAACTGTAGGTGAAAATAGAACTAATATCAAATTTGGTATCATCAAATTGTCCAAAACAAGGAAAATAATATTTGAACGGCTGTTTAGCAATATCATTACGTCTATCACTTTGTTTAACCGCCTTCATAACGTTTATCATTAATCGTGCCATCAGCAATGAATACGATAGCGATATATTTATCCACGTGACACTCTGACAGCTATTTCCGTGTGGATGCCCCATACTGTTTACTCCAAGAACATTAGTGGCGCTCCACACGAGGAGAGGGACGTGTTTGTTTGTCTTGCTGAAATGATCAATTATTTTATCGAGGTGTGGATTGATGCTATTTTTGGCTGATATTTTTATATTCATAGAAATATACCTCATCCATATTCGGGAAAACACGAATATGGCGAATGTAACATAACATAACACCCAACAGTCACAGACGTGGGTTTCATCTCACACTTGGATTTCCTATGTCGTGGGTATCAGGAACTATGAGTACCATGGTACCAAATATTTGCAGATCATACAAACATTTGTCCCGCAGCGGGAATCGAACCCGCAACCTCTCGCACCTCAACCGCCGCGCTACAGAGGTCGCCTCTTTTACCATAAACGACATTAATATAGAGCTCCTGATAGAGTTTGTCCGGGGAAATACTACTACCATACCTAGTTCTGCTGCCCAGCAGTAATGTTTGCGTTGCTGTGTTCTGGTTTGAAGGGTATGCAGTGAAATTACAGGCACATAAGACTTTCATCATTGTCTCAGGGTGGTGGGAGCAGTGCAATGACACGTAGGGTGCATCCTAGTTGGATTTAACAGTTGAGTTGCAGTTGTTGCTGTGGCCTAGGTACATCAGGTTACATAAGTATTTAAAATAAATTAAAAAAAGAAGAAAAAGAAGGGTTTAAAAACAAATGTATGCTTCAATGTTGCTTTTTGATTTATAATTTAAAGTTTTCTTTCAATTGACGACCACTATGGCGTGGTGGGCGATTAGCCGGCTGAGATGCAAGAGGTTGCGGGTTAGATTCCCGCTGCGGGACAAATATTTGTATGATCTGTGAAAATTTGTTCCGGGTCTGGGTGGTATGGTACCATGATACTTTTATTTCCTGATACCCACGACACGGAATCCTAGTGTGAGATCATGACTACGTTTGTGACGTTGGGGTTATAAGAGAGTATTGCAAATGAAATTATACGATGGTAATACGAGTAAACAAATAATGTACTTTATTCAAGAATGTCTAAACTCATTTTGTATGGTAGACGTTTTCGTAATTTAATAAGAAAAAAAAAAGAAAATTTTAACTGGTTTTGAAGCTCAAAACATTTCAGAAAAGCTTATCAAGAAGATAATGCTTTTAGTTTCTGAACATTGCCTAATGTAACAAAATACACTTGAATATTATCCAGTGAATAGTTTATCAGGAGGCCTGCGGGCCCAAGGGTCATAAGTCATCTTAATGGCCAATATACGTGTTTGAAAATAAGCATTTTGGATGCGAAGCACGGCGGAGGGTAATCTTAAGAAAACTCGCTTCTCGGGGGATGTAGTAAATGACTTTTATTTCATTAGCTTATATTAGCCGTGGACCTTGCGGGGAAATGTGTTATTAGCTGGACAAAGTAATGATATTTTTGTGCTCTTTGTATAAAATAATATAAGGACACAGGAGTTTCATTAAATAAATGAGAATAACAAAAATTCAATGATGTTTTTATATTCATTGAGTGCAGCGAAAATAGGAATAGAGTATCATATTGGGAATTACATTGAAGCTCAATAATAAGATCAAACCGTGGTTTGTCCGGCCTAAGAACAGACTCCTCATTCTCCTCCCGTGGATGTAGTAAAAGCCTTACTAAGGGATTCTACCAGGAGATGGGCAGCAGCATCCACCGAGTAGGTACATACCCCCAAATTGCGATCACCAATCCGTCTACCATGCGTGGTGGACAAAAACCAGGAGTTTTATTTGTTGACGGATCTGGCAGGTATTAGTTACTGTTTTGAGCTTTGTATCATAAGGGCCTTTTCGGGGCCACCTTAGATCAACATGCACGAACAAGTTCTTTCTTTACAAAACAAATACATAATTCAGCTATTCTGGTTAATAATAACTTCCTGCTATGAATAATAAGTAGCCCCTAGTCAAAGTTGTATCCACATTAGTTTCCCGTATTCAAAAGCGGGTGAGTGGGAATCAATTGGGCCCTCCCGGTCTGTTTCCGATTCGGGACCGCAGTTACGTCTCATATCAGTTAATTGTTGTAATTTGACGACATCTACCGCCGGGAGAGCGAGTAGCCGGCTAAAAAGCTAGAGGTTGCGGGTTCGATTCTCGCTACGGAACAAAAGATTGCATGATCTGCAAATATTTTTTTATGCTCTGGGTGTTAAACGTCAAATTACGTTAGTGCTCTTCTGAGGCTCTTCTACACGAGTGGCATGATGTCAACGGCAGAGGCAACTGCACCCGTCGGCGGCAGCCATCGACCTATAGCGACGCTTGCAGTTGTTGCAGCAGCTGTCAACGGCTGCCACCGACTGGTGTAGTTGCCTCTGCCGTTGACATCGTGCCGCTCGTGTATATGAAGCGTTACCTACTCTATCTTTACATAAATCGACGAGTAATTTAATAGCCGTTGGATTTTAGACGTGTCTGCTTGGTATGCCGGCTGAATCGAACGGTCCCTAATCGGGCGACTGATCCGGGCATGGCTCGAGCATTCCGGAGTCCAGACGGAGTTAGGTGCGAATGTGCTTGACACGACACCCGTGAGAATGTATCACAGTATGAGGGGTCAAGTAGGACAAGGTTTCAACTGAAAGCAATGCTGTTGAGTTGAATTGATTTCAAATGTTCAATTCAATTGTCGCTTAAAACTAGTAGAGTAATAGGGTGCTCCTTTCATACATTTATAAGCTATTATACACAAAGAGGATCACGGACTATTTTTTTTTTTTACAATTATAGACCCTCGTTTGACCGCAATCTCACCTATTGATAAGTGATGATGCAGCCGACGATGGAGCACGAAGGTGTAGAAGGCACCTATTCACTCTTGCCTTGAAAATACCCAAATTATAGTTTTCAGGAAAGACAGACAACGGCAGCGAGTTCCACTCCTTAGCAGTTCGCATAATAAAGGTGGAACCGAAACGCTTATTACGAATAGAAGGTATACTAAAGAGGTAAGGATGGTACTGAGCCGTGCGCCAGCTCGTCCTATGATGATTTTAATTCGATTGTCATGCGATTTAGTCATTATCAATACAATAAAGATCACGGAACTGGTTCCATGCTATGATACATACATACATAAACACACGCCAGGCGTAGGAATATACGTGACAAGTGGTTAGCTCATCGCCACCATTGCTTTCCACGATCCACGACCAACTCAGCTAACGCTTTCTTCCAGTAATAATACACTCCTCAATAAGCCAGCAGCCAGGACAAATCTTCATCGTTATCTCAACATATAAATAAAGTCCTAGTGATCATCATTATCAACAACCTGTAGAAGTCCACCTCTGGATATAGGCCTCCCCCATGAGGCATGAAGAACAGTGTACGCTTCAATCTACCGACTTACGAAAGTCCAAGTATCGCCATAAATCCAGAGTTTAGCCGGGTCTTACTGCCATTCAGCACACTATCTCCACACACTATACAAGTTTGGTAATATTGGACGCTACAAGCTAAGCTACAAGTTACCGGGCGAAGTTAGTTATTGAAGTAGCTGTAGTGAAGCCAATTTAGAAATTACATGGCACTGCGGCGGTGGCCCGGGGAATTACACATTGGCTTATTGCTGAGCTCGACACTAAGCATCCCCTAGGTCCCATATCCCTTAGGTCTTTTTAATGACGGGTTGCAGCGGAAAAAGGGGGCAAAAGGAAAAGAAAAAAAGAAGAAAGGGGGGGAAGGCAGTATACATAATCTGTAACTAATATCTGCAGCTAGTTTGACTTCTACTTGTCATTTAGTTGATTTACAGATTCGGTTTGCAATGATTCAATGGTTTGTAACACCCCAACACCCAACAGTCACATACGAAGTCATGATCCCACACTAGGATTTGCTGGTGCTGTGGGTATCAGGAACTACGAGTACCATGGTACCATAACACCCAGACCCGGAATAAATATTTGCATATCATACGAAAAATTCCGCAGCGGATATCGAACCTGCAACCTTTCGCACCTTAGCCGGCTACTCGCTCGCTGCGCCACAGAGGTCGTTTAAACATGCACATGTCACATGTCCTTTTCATGTCCTAGAAACAAAAATATTTTAGTTTCCTCTCAATGTTTCCTTAAACCGTTTGATACATTATTGATTTCAAAAATCCGATGCTGACTGGGATTTGAAGGCGCCACCAGCAGTTGAATCAGCAGTTGGGGCCCTTCCACTAGACCATCAGCGCTGTTTATGTACGTGCTCATGTTTTGCACCATTGATACTTAGTAATACTAACCATCAAAGCCATCAAGCCAGCCAAATCCATTCTAAACAAAATTAACGTTTTTCCCTTGAAAATAAAAACATATATTATTTATTCAATTACAATATCTTTTTCAATGTGGATTTTGTTACGTGATTAAACCTACCAGTAGAACTATCTAACAGGCTCAAGACCCAAAGGCGATGGATTACGGTGAAAGTTTGCAAAGCTGATTGAAGCTTTCTGCTCTCGCGATCCATGTTAGAGCTTTTTTACTTTGACAAACAGTACTTTAATCAAGATTTCAACTTTATACTGCTAAAATAAAATACTAAAGCTTGTTAAATAAAGTTCCATTGTTTTCAAGCTTGAATCAAAGTAATAGTTAACTTCAAAACTTCCAATTTTAATGAGGCTTCAATTGAAATACCTTTGTTAATACGATCTATCAAGTACCTACTTTATAAGTGAAGTAGGTGCTATATAACCTAACATAACACTCAACAGTAACATACGTAGTCCTGGTCCCACATTAGGATTCCCTGTGTCGTGGGTAACAGGAACTACGAGTACCATATGGTACCTCAACACCCAGACCCGGAACAAATATTTGCAGATCATACAAACATTTGTCTCGTAGCGGGAGTCAAACCCGCAACCTCTTGCATCTCAGCAACGCTACGTTCGGTAGGTACGACTACGTTCGGTACTGTTAGACACTGCGTTTTTGATTTGATCGCTTTCGTAGTGGAAACTTTGACTTGAAGAATGAACCATGAGGAAGACCAGGCACTGAGATAAACGATGAATTAAAAGTAGCGGTGGAAACCATCCTTATGGGACAGCCATACGGCAGATATAGTGATCTCACTTCCACTACATCCACCCATTGCTTCATCAATCATTCATTTAAGTATCATCGATTTAAATCTTTGAGTATCATTAACTCGCCATTACACAGTTTCCAACTAGCACGGGAGGTAAAGGTTTCGAACTGTATACTTACCTACCTTCATTTTTATTTGTAAACAATCGTAAGATTTATACCATCTGATTTTTACTCTGTAAGTATGCAACTGTTTTTTTAGTTTCTTTCAAATTTCATTCTTTATTCTTCTTATTCTTATTGCAATATTTTCATATTCACACGCAGTACTCGTAAATAGATTTATATACCTTAATCAGAATTCCTCTTGAGATACTCAGCCACCGTGAATGCAGAGCTTACTAACTGTAATTTAATCTGTTGTCTCACAAGAACCCAGTCACATACTATATGGTATACATGTAGATAGAGTTACACAGAGACTAGATTATAATGTTATAATGATCTTGCATTCAAGATTGATTGTGTTAGTCGAAGGTTTGGTCTACGGGATTCAAAATTAATATTATAAATAAGTAAATAAATAAATGCTGGACATTTCACACAACATTATCTAGCCCCAAGCTAAGCAGAGCTTGTGTTATGGGTACTAAATAACTGATATACTTAATACAACAACATTACATAGAAAGATATTTTTTATTATACATAGAAAAATACCCAGAACAAACTGAATAAATATCTGCCGATTGTACAAATAATTGTTCCGAGGCGAGAATCGATCCCGCAACCTCCTGCATCGCAGACGTACCTTCGCCCATCGCGCCACAGAGGTCGACAATAATATATAATTATCATATATAATATTATATTATCATAATAGTCTTTATTCATTTAATTTTTCATTAGGAATAAGCCACCCGTTATTCAAAAGAAAATGGAAACTGTAAAAGAATGTCATAGTTTATTTTCGACCGATTCGATATTTCGTTTTTTTTTTTCGATTATTGGACGGCGTCATTGGCATGACGGGCGAGTAGCCGGCTGAGATGCGAGAGGTTGCAGGTTCGATTCCCGGTGCGGGAGAAATGTTTACATGAACTGCAAATATTTGTTCCGTGTCTTGGTGTTGTGGTATCATGTTAGTCGTAGTTCCTGATACCCACGGCACAGGGAAACCTAGTGTAGGATCAGAACTATGACTACGTTGGATGTTATGTTATGTTATTTTAGTCCTTACGGGATGATGCTTAATTTAGCTTGTAAGAGTGAGCCTTTTGTATCTTATTATAAAGAAATCGTCTCGTGCGGAAATCGTGAGTAATACTGGCAATTATTTCCATACAATTATTTGTTAGGATTTATCAGATTCAACGTCAATCCTGTTCTCTTCTCAATATTCTATAAATATCCCAAAATGGTTTGCAAACATCCATTACTTGAATTACACACCCGTGAACGAAACATAAAATGAATTTTCCTACACTCCGAATAAAGCATTACCCAATGTACTGTGTGTAGAACCAATACATAAAGCACATTCAACATTATGTACTTACTGTGTGACTGGTAGTAAAAATGTATTGGAACAGGTGTTGGCTGTTATCGAGAGTACACACCTTTGAGTACATTACACTCTTTATAGGTGATCCTTTTTTGTACTTAACGCGTTTTGGGTTCCGCAGCTTGACAAAATATTGGAATCAGTCATTTGTGACAAATACTTGGATGGACTTTTGATGTGACTATGGTTTTCAATCAGTTCAGTTTTTATTTATAAGTAAACAAATTTTCACGTCAATAAAGTTAATATAATTCTATATTTGATGTTAAATTAATAAGAAAATATGTGATATTATGACAATATTATGACGAAGCACAGACTATACTTAGCTATAAGTAGCTAATAGCTTTTTATGCATTATGCATAAATCTTTTTAATAAAATGCCTTTAGACATTAGAAATTTAAATTTTAAGGATTTTAGTGTCTAACTTTAAGTTTTTTTTACTATTAAAATCTTATTATAACATAGACGAAGTTCTAGCTTGATGACTTTAGTATGTAATAATACTAGTACACTTGGTGTTTGAGTTTATGTTCAAATTATCTGCTATTATTAGAATATTATCCTTTCGGTACATGAGTCCTAATTACTTTTATTCACATATACCGTTGTATCAAAACTATGTAGAAATTGATTTTTCTTTATGTACATGTGTACAATAATAGCTATCAAGACGGAATAAATAATTTTTAATTTGAATTTGACTGTGCTCATGACAGTTTAATAAAATTTATGACAAGCCAGGAAAGTTCATACTTATAAGTTTGCATTCCAGTAGAGTGACATTCGCATAAAAAAACGTATAAATTTGCACATTTCTTTTTACAAATAAACGTCTTTCTATTTTAATTGTTAGGAAGTTCGTTTACGGAACCATATTCTTCAGTTGAACTCCTACTTGGTTCTTTTCTCAGAAACCGTTGTCTTTCATATTATTATAATTGGATATGTATAAACTCTCTTAACAAGAAATGGTAGCGTAATATTATGGATATGTTGTATTTATAACTCCAATTTATTTGTGTTTAATATAAACTCTACATATTCCACAGGTGACGGAGACTTGTAGCGAGTATGTTAGTTTAGTCCCGGTCAGCCCCTTCAAGGAACAACTGTAGGCTTATTGTGTACATTCTGCTTGAGTGGCGACCTCAAACTAGACGAAGCAGTGTGGGACGGCCCACCACACGATTGACGACATAGTAAAGGTCGTGGGAAGTCGATGTATGATGGTGGAACAAGTCCGTTCATTGTGACGTTCTATATAGAATCATAAAAATAAAAAATTCAATGTTTACTGTCGATAAAAATCTATGGGCGAAGCCTATGCGTCAACTGGTTTAAATAATGATGACGGTGATATACTGCTCCCTGAAGTATTTTAATTTTATCAAATGTTTACGCTTCTATTTAATAAGGATAAACCTATTTATCGCCAAAGTCCTTAAAAACATACCTACTCGGATTTTTGTAATAGTCTTTACTGATGCCTTAGTGTAGACTATGAGATTTTTTGCTTGGAACAATATTGTGCATTAAAATGTATTTCACGATCCTCTAGAATCCTTGGAAGGAACTCAACTCTTATCTCATGTTTTGTTTCTTTATTCTCTTTGACAAAATCGTTAACACTCAAGCAGTCGTGTCACACACTGCATAAGCCCATCTCACATTCAAATCTTAACACATGTGCACTCCCAAAGGTACATGGTTTAATAACCACCCTATCATCCCTCGTTCCACAATATACATATTTAAAAACAGTAGGGACACTAATATTTAGACATTATTATTTAGTGATTAATAAAACTTTCACAGTAATAGGTAGTACTAGGAAGACTTAAAGCTAATAACATTATAATGCTGGGCAAGCATTTAGTTAATACATGATTTTTTTTATTTCACGAACAATATAAAATTGTGTTTGTATAATTACCTTATTCAAAATTTAATTCAAAATTAATATACATTATAAACAAAACTAAAAATCGAAGCGCATCGCATGCACAGGCGTGCCCGGTCCCACGATCCGTCGGCCTGTGCCGGGCGGGTACAAGAGGGCGGGGAGGGAACGTGCGGACTCATGTTGATTGGACGATGTCTTGAGGCAACGACAGGCGTCTGCAGGCGAGGTGTTCCCACGGCGTGTCGCCTGTAATTTTGCGTCTGAACCTGTGAGACATCAGGCTGTGGAACCGCAGACAAAAATCCCCACTACACTACACCAGACTTCCGTGTCAATTATGTGCAAAATACTTAGAATCAGCTCTCTGATACGCCTGCCTTCACCGAGTCATATCATTCTTTACCTATTGATTGGCCTATCGACGGGCGTGGGGGAGAGGCGTTCTGCGTCTTCCGGTTCGTGGTTGCCACTCACTAACCTTTATTTCTTAGCGTAACAGCTACTAGGGCATCTAGCGGTTGCCAATTCTGTATATCCACCTAGTATAGTGTTATTTTTGGTTGTTAGATATATTTATACTGTGCTCATACGTAGGGGATGTTCACCCTAGCACTTGAAGTTGCAAATGACGGAATGTTTGTGTTTCGGATCTAACTTCGTTTAGGGGTAGGATGTACCCTGTTTTGTACCCTGAAGATGAAAAACGTGATGTAAGGGTAGTTTTTATGACAGCTTACGTATCTATAGTTTGTTTTTTATTTATTTTCAGTCACAAATCAGCAGCCCTTAGACGTCCGCCGTTATACGAGGCCTCCCCCATGGAATGCAATGGGGGGATTTGCTTGTATCACCACGCTTGGCAGGCGGATTGGTGATCGCAGTATTGGTGTTGATTACTCAGGTGGATGCTGATGCCCATTTCCTGGTGTAATCCCTTAGTTGGCTTTTACGACATCCACGGGAGGAGACGGAGGGGTCTATTCTTAGCCCGGATACACCACAGCAGTATTTTCGAATATATTCAATTCCTAAATAAATGTACGTGATATTTATTTGAGTAAATGACGGGAATAATAAATTTTAACACCCTTGACGTGACCTTACGTCTACCTAGGATGTGCCGAGGTGTCATTGCCCTATGCCCGTACATAAAGATGAAAAGTCTCATATGCGGCGAGAACTGTCCTTCAAACCGGAACACAGCAAGGCGAGAACTACGCTTGGCAGCAGAAATAGGTATGGTGGTAGAACTTTCCCGGATAAACTCGTACAAATAAAATTTAAAAATCCTTCATAACTGCAATATATGTAATAGTGCTCATGACTTTAAGCACCATGGAGGATGTCCTAAAATTTCCAAATTCATATAAGATCTAACTTCGATTTTATGAGGGTAGTCAGAGACAAGTATATTTATTTGGTAGGTACATGCTCCCTTTTAGCATAACGATAATGTGATAAAATTAACTCACTCACGTACGGCCTAGTACGCATAGCTTAGACGCGGCAGATGATGATGATGATGCTTTAGTATGATAATAATTTAGAGTGTGGCAAGTGTGACGGAATCAAGTTCTTCCAAAAAGAGACAACCGTTCTCTTATTCACAAAACGACAAAGGTAAAAGCTGGCAACTGTAAAAAAAACTGAATATTTCATTACTATTTTCACCAAAAATATAGTAATCAACACGCATGTTCTGAGGCCTTACCATGAGCTCTTATAGCGATTCAGTTCAAAAACTATTCAGTACAAAATATATTTTTTACTGAATAGTTTTTAACTAAATCGCTATAAGAGCTCATGGTAAGGCCTCAGAATCCACAATACAATAATCAATTAGATAGCAATGTCAGACATAATAATGCCTACTTCAATGGAGAGAAGAGTAGATATTTGTTCTGAGAGCGTGTTTTGATCACATTATGATAATGTATTGAGATAATATGAGTTTCAGTTGATTATGTAACATAGCCTACATAGCGTACTTGTGTAATCTTTTGTCATATTTTTTGATCAAGAGCTACTCAGTAAGAGTATGAAAACTGCTTAAATATAATTCTTAATAATATTTTATGAATGCATTTTAAGAAGAATGCCACCGCAAATTGTTTATTTGTGTTTTCAAGTAAAGTAATCTTAACTAGGTAGAATTAAATTTAGCCGGCTAAGATGCGAGAGGTTGTGGGTTCGATTCCCGCTGCGAGACAAATGTTTGTATGATCTACAAATATTAGTTCAGAGGCAGGAAACGACCCCGCAACCTCCTGCGTCGCAGGTGAACCTTCGCCTGCCGTACCACAGAGGTCGTCAAAATTCTATCTCTGTACCAAATATAACCGTTATCCGTTTAGCCATGTCGGCAGGATTGCTAATTTTGCTTTTAAAATAATAGCAGAAATTAGGGTTCTTTAAACCCCGTTGTTATTAAGGATCTTTGACAACCCTTGACCTATTCAGATTAACCTCTTCAGATCACTAGAACATTTGATCAATGTGGAACATTTGATCGTGGTGTCAAACGAGCATATACGTTGCTCCAATGCCGAGCGATGCCAATCTGTGGCCTACTAATCATGTTATACATGAATTTCTTGGATGGGTGGGTCGCTGTTTGTAGCGGTTACGTGGCTTAGCTGTAAATAACCACTTAATGTAAAATAACCCCCTATGAAAATAAGACAAGCATGAAATAGGTTCACTTTATTAGTAAAATAAATTGATGAGCCTAGCAAATTGTGTATCACTTGCTTTGAATTACTAGATGAAGGGGCAAGTTACCGAACCGAACACTGTGATTCTGTTTGTTTGATTTATATCGCTAACATAAGAACCAAACCTGACTCAACACCCAATTTGTATGGCATACTCCTCACGATTGGACAAGGATATTATTTACCATTGTTCGTGCGACAGTAATATCAGTATTGGGTAGTTTGTCTTTTGTTGAACGCAACATCTTTATATAGCTATCAGCTTTTGGTTCAAAGAGAGTTTCAGTTTGAATCCAGTTACCATGATACCAATTATTTTTTGACGTAACAACGTCTGGAAATTCGGGTCAAAATACTGGTTGCAACGAAAATTTATGTTGAATTTCATAACGCGCTGATTCTGTAAATAATGAACAGCTAGGAAATTACTGTGCATAAATAACAGAACTATAGAAATATAGATAATGCATATGCAAATATTTGTTCCGGGTCTGGGTGTTGTGGTACCATGGCACTCGTAGTTCCAGATACCCACGGCACAGAGAATCCTAGTGTGGGATCAGGACTATGTATGTGACTGTTGGCTATAATGTTATGTTATGTTAATAAGTATAAGGATGATTGGTCTGTAATCACATTGCCCAAAAACAAAATACAGAGATTATTATTTTCTAGGTATGTATTTACTGTCTGTTATGTACAGTATAAATCAATCAGCGACTTATTGATTTATTGTCTGTCATGATCGTTGATCCTGAATAAGTTATAACTTTTGATTATGGGCTAAGGTACCAGTGCTAGTATAATTATATTCTTACCTTAAGGGTCATTATCCTGGATGACTATGACAAGGTTCCACGTCAATATCATTTTTTTAAGTATAAAGATTGAATATAATGTCATTATTGTTGATAGATAGATAAATATAATCATCGCCGCCATTGCTTTCCACGACCAACTCGGCTAACGCTTTCTTCCAGTAATGACACACTCCTAAATAAGCCAGCAGCCAGGACAAATCTTATACCAAAAAAAATTTACCAACAAGTTTATGTTTAATAAATAAATATAATATCATACTTACTATTATAATATTATATACACATACAATCATGCATAATTTATAGCGTTGCTGTTAATAGTAGAATCAAAATGGCATACAGAGCGATGACAAATAATGTTGAGTGACAAAGCTTTTGCAGATATAACATAACACTGCGCATGTCAATGCATAACACCCAACAGTCACAAACGTAGTCCTGATCCCACACTAAGATTCCCTGCGTCGTGGGTATCAGGAACTAAAAGGACCATGGTACCATAACAACCAGACTCGGAACAAATATTTGCAGACCATACAAACATTTTTGTGCCGCAGCGGGAATCGATCCCGCAACCTCTTGCACCTCAGCCGGCTATTTGCCCACCACGCCACTGAGGTCGTCAACAAATAACCAAATAATTAAGCATTACTGATTGAGACCGGCAAAGCATTGCAAAGTTTGGTAGCCTGCAGTTTGAAAGAACTGTGAAGTATGAACAGGAATTTTCAATTGATGGGTTTCAGATAGAAGAGGGAGAGGCGGAGGAACTGAAAACAATCTGTCAGATAAGCCGGAGTATGTAGAAGGAACGAAAAAGATAGGTATATAGGTAGGATAGGTATATTTTATTCGTTTTTTTTCATCTCGTCCATTACTCACATCCACGTAACCGACTATCTACGTGAGTACGTGACGTCAACGTCACGGCGACGTGACGAGGGCGACAATTTTCAATGCTGTGACATTGACATGCGAGACGCGTGCTGCATGCTGGGAGTTTGGGAGCTGTTGATGAATTTCATAAGTGATAAGCATGACTTTTTTTTTACTCTGCTTGTCAAGCAAATAGCTTACGGCCTACCTGATGGAAAGTAGTTACCCTAGCCTATGGACGCCTGCAACACCAGAGGTATCACACGCGCGCTGCCGACCCTTAAACATAAAAATGAAAAGTCTCATGTGCCTGTAATTTCACCGGCACCCGTACCCTACAAACTGAAACACAGCTATGCGAGCACTACTCTGCTTGGCGGCAGATATAGGTTTCGGTGGTAAATACTTCCCTGGACAAACTCATATGGAAGTTCTATCTACTCATTCCACATAATAAGCTAGTTTGGCTTCTCGTATTAAGCCTAGGCCCGTATTTTTAGACCAAAGTCGCCTCTGAGAACGATCTTGAGAACACTAAAAATTTAATTTTTGTATGGGAATTTTGAAATTGGAACACACTCAAGATCGTTTTCAGAGTCAAAATCGATTTATTAATATGGGCCCTAGTGTTTCCACAGCTGATACCTTAACTTATGTAGTAGGAATAAGCAGGTTCAATTCGCCATTATATACCCTAGTTTTAGTAATATAACGTAAGAATACCATCTCCGGCTCCCAGACTAAGGCTAAAACTGGGTGAAGCTTTTTCAAGTGTTTATTACGTACAAACGGGCTTGGATACGGTCTATGGAGATGGAGCGTGCTTGATTTCATTTTCTTCTGAAAGGGTGATTTATTTTAGAGCAACGTAAGGGAATTTTACTAGAGTTTTCTAAGAGGACGACGCGTGTGTGGCAAGCCAAATGTATGTGATTTTTACCATTGCCAAAAACAGAAAATTGTGCCAAAGGATAGTGTCACTTTTAAAAGAGTTTCAGAAAGTTGATTCGCCTTACATGTTTTTTTTGTCTTACATTTATCGCAAATTTTTGCAGCCAGTATATAACGAAAACATTGAACACAAACCAAATCATATGATGAATCAACTCAAGATATAAATCTATCAGGCATTACAAAACGACAAGATCCACAAATCGTAAAATTTTGCTGACTTAGTGACCCACAAACCGGGTGAGCCGAATGCGAGGAGCGGTGACACCGATTATCGAATCGACTGCGGTGACACGGATTACAGAAAATAGTGGAAGTGGTGTCAACATGTCAAGCTTCACTTCAATAGAACGATGTTCGCTGAAATTCAATGCTTCAGAAGTACTTTGATTAATTCTATATACGTCTATTTTCAGAGGGCGATTACATGAAAATAGAAAGGTTGCTTGTGTTATTAAGAATTCAAACACGTTTCATTAACTGTTCCCTTAGAATAAGTTAGTAACAGTAAAAACATTTCAGAATTGACAACATTATTCCTAAATCTGCAGGGGTTTGAGCCTCTACGGTTCACTTATAATCCGCGTAGCAAGTGCTACGACGTAGACTTAATCGTTGATGGTAAACTTTTTCTCCGCTATTATTAAAAAAAAAAAATGCTGGACATTTCACACAAAATTATCTAGCCCCAAGCTAAGCAGAGCTTGTGTGATGGGTACTAGATAACTGATATACCTACTTAATACAATACAGTACATAGATAGATATTTATATTATACATAGAAAAATACCCAGAACACCCTGAATAAATATATCTGCAGATCGTACAAAGATTTGTTCCAAGGCGGGAATCGAACCCGCAACCTCCTGCGTCGCAGGCGAACATACGCCCACCGCGCCACAGAGGTCGTCAAATTAGTGTTGCTTATGCATATTTTTTTTCCTACATCTACTACTCTCAAATCCAGCGGTGGTCTTCTATAGGCTGATGATGATGACTCTCGAAAATTATAGAAACGGTAGTTGTATAAACATTCTTTGCTAACATGCGACCCTAGTAGTCTAGTCACCCATAAACTTTTTACCCCATTTTTTACAAAAAGGTTACCTTTTTCCTTTGATTCTTACCGACGAATTCCAGTATCAGATCACAGTAGCAATACTGATCATGATATATATTAACAATCTGTTCAAGATATATAATTTGTGCACCTCACGCACGCACTGCGTGATAGTGTGCCTATAGAATGAAGGATTACGATTCAAAATTATAAAAAATACATTTTACGTGAATATCTAACGGTATCGACACGCTAGTGAGAAGATAGTTGATGTCAAATATTAGCCAATGACATCGCGGTGGCTTGAAATGTTTGGTAAATTTTTGACATACACGATCGTCTTGCTAGCGTTTCGATACCGACAGATGTTCTGGGGCCTCTGGTGCAGGTGTTTTGAAGCTTTTCCTTTATCTAATTTAAATATTGACGGTCGACAGTAATACCTATTTACAGATTTTGCATGCTGCGGGCAGTTATTGGATGGGTCATATCGATTTTCCACTCGGATGGGCAGTCCCATGCCGGCTGAATATTTAACACGTCACGCTGCAGAGCAACACACTGTGCTTATTGATATTAGGTTGTGATTGATTGATTGATTTATGACCACTCAGACGAAATTAAAAATATTTAACAAAGGTTTTAATGAAGAGAGAATTACTACAACACAGTGCTGATGAAACCATGACAATAATCAATAATTGAAGAGCAAATGATAAGTGTTACTTTGAAGATTTACGAACAATAACCACAATTATTAATAAAAAGGAAGATTTTAACAAAATTGTTATCTGCTAATGGCTTTCGAAAAGATTATTTTCTCAGAATTGTCAGGTACTAGAGATATTGATAAACCAATATTTTATGAGTTTTACAAATTTAGGGTTATTTTCTTTTCTGGCATAAATCTCTTGTGGTATCAACAGTTATGCATATAATTGGATTCTGAATTTTGTTTTTTGGCTTTGTTAAAGAGCTTTTACTACAAGTTTTTAGTACATTTATTTATGTTTAAAAATGAATAAATGCAACTTTCATGAAAACGAGTAAGGGTTGCCTTTTACGGGCGAGTGTACAAAACTATTCAATTAAGATATGCGGCGGCCGGTGCGGCGCCGGCGTAAAATAAATACATCAAACGAAAACTGATGTTGTTGCCAGGGGAATGTCATAGAATTGGATGCAGAAAGAACATTATTCAATAGGAACAGAAAGGAGATGAGGAGAAAATCCTTTAATGCATAGGTCTAAAGGATTTTCAGGGTCGAATGTTGCCAACAGCTATACAACTATACGTAACAAGCAATAAAAAAACATTTTAAAGGCGGAGGTTCTTAATCAGAACTTTTAGGCCCGTAACATAATATATATAAATGTAATAGGGATGGATTGCGATCCGTTCAATCTCAACTGGCAAGAATAAGCATGATTTTTAGCAGTGGAAACATTGGCTGATAATTATGATGCATTAAATTGTCAAAAACATAATTTAGAAGAAAAAAAAACTGGAACTTCTTTATATATTAATTTCACAAAATCTACAGCTCTTAGAAATAAGATATATACAAAACCAAAGTTCAAAACCAACAGCCAATAACGGATTGACATTATTATTAAAAGAGCAGACCGATAGTTATCAAGGAGTCAGAGAACCTATCTGTAAACTCAAAGTAATAAGTAAGTAGTAAGTAATGTTGT
The DNA here is from genome assembly GCA_951392215.1 of Epirrita christyi. Lineage (NCBI taxonomy): Eukaryota > Metazoa > Arthropoda > Insecta > Lepidoptera > Geometridae > Epirrita > Epirrita christyi. The sequence continues at coordinate 15,210,722 of OX595849.1, forward strand.
GTGAAATGTCCAGCATTTATTTATTTTATTTTTATTTAGTAGCAACCATCAAACAAAAATATTATATATTTATAACTAACATTTGTCTCATTATACATATTATACATTATTAATACTTATTATAAACACAGAAAAAAACAACAAATCATATAAACATTGTTTATAAGTAGATAAAAATAAGACTAGGCAACTTTATTAAAAAAATTACATATTTCTTCTACTAACAAGTGCATTTTGAGCATTTTTGGTACAAGAACGCGAAACTGCAAATAAGTTTTATTTTTCTGTCTTTTTTCTATGAAATTATAAATAAAAGAGACAGTTCTATGTTCACCATTAATTCTACACTCAGCTGTTAGTAAACCGAATCACGAGCTGAAAACCTTTGAAGTGCGAGTCGTTATTCGCTCTTTGTAATTCACTTCACATTTCTTAACACGTACAACGTAAGCACACACACGCTAAATGTGTTTACGGCACTTGTTTAAAGCTGGGCAGTAAACACAGTTAAAACAACTCTTAATTTTAGAGTTCTTGAAACTTGTTTTCATTTGAAGTTCTCTTCACATTAAGATTGATTTATCTTATCTCGATTCTCATTTCTACCAGACAATTATGTGTAATATATTATGGTATATTTCAATATTATTTAATAAATTTTGTATTAGTAGTTGGATTATTCTACATACACACATAAACACACGCCTTTTTCTCCGAAATGGTAGATAGAGCCTCAAAAGGCCTCTTTTCATGGTGGGTCGCGCAATCGCAGGAATAAAAACGTGACAAGTGGTGAGTTCATCGCCACCATTGCTTTCCAAGACCAACTTGGCTAACGCTTTCTTTCAGTAATACCTCACTTACACTCCCACACTCTTAAATAAGGCAGCAGCCAGGACAAATCTTATACGATGTATATTATTATGTGTAAGTTTAGTAAACACCAAAAATACATTATGTTGGACATTCTTGAAAACACTCATTACGAAAGATTGATTTTGAGTCTAGGATTAAATATCGACATTTAGCATAAACGACATTAATCCGAAAGCAGATGGTTTGTTTTCCATAGTCAATTCTGGCGCTAGACACAATTCTAAAGTACCAAACTGACGGACCTTATAATTTAAGTATCACATCCATGGAAGATGGTATTCATTCTTCCATGATCACATCACAATCGAGATTACAATCCATAATTAAAAGAAAAAGAAACTTTAAGGTCTAAAGCTGGTTTTAGAGAAACCAGAGATAGTCCGAGGGTGCTTTAGTAATTTCTCTGAGGTCCGAGGTTTTATCATTTTTAACATGACCTCAGACAATCTAGCTCGGTGGTTGATTTTGAAAAAAAACCTTTTGCTTTTATGTTACAGTCCAAAGGTGATGAGGAAAGCCAAGAAGAACCAAGATGGACGCGGCTCAAGACCGTTTGTCGGGGCCTATGGCCAGCAGTGAACTCCTACAAGCTGACAATGATGATGATACAAAAGGTCAATATTTAAGCCTGGGCTAGAATATAGGCCTAGTCTAAATTTAAGTTTAAACCATCCTTCGTAATGAGACCGTGTGTAGTTATAATAAATAAAACACAAAAGTATTGAATCATAAAATAAAAATTCCTCTTTAACAGAAATCTTTCTCGTAAATATGTAATGAGTGTTACAAAAAGTTGGTTCAGCAGTGTCTCCCGAGAGGGACATACGTTCACCGGAGCGGGACGGAGAAGTGAGGCTGCGAAGATATGGAGACGCACCCTTACAACCTGCTTCAGTTATTATTACTAAAAAGTGAAAGTTGCTAAATTCATGGAATTGCTGTCATTTCACACCACTCGACGGACTAAGGCATTATAAACGTCGCAGGAAGTCGGTGGGTGGAGGCAGCTCAAGACCGTTCGTCGTGGCATTCTAGGGGGGAGGTCTAAATCCAGCAGTGGACTTCTATGCTGATGATGAGGATGATGATGATGACTAGAGAAAAGAAGCAAGAAAGAGAGAGAGAGAGAGAGCAAACAAGTAAGACAAAAATTATTTTAGCTATCAAAGGTTTAAAAATTGCTTATAAATTAGGGAGTGGGTACATAAAAATTGACTGTTGTGATTGAGAAAAATAAATATTTATAAATTGAACGCCCACTCCATACTCTCCTATCCTCAGTCCAGAGTCCCGTAGAGTCGCACGTACGTACGTCACTTGAATTTATGGCGCTTCTGATAGAGTGGCGGTTGTGTCCTCCAAGTGTTTTAGCGATCCCTTGTTTATTTTTAACGAAATTTATATCCAAAGAAAGCCAATTGAAAGGAGTTCAATGGCATTTGTTGTCACATGTCGCAGCACATGCGCAGGTGATAATGTGAGATTTGTGTTTTTTTTGTCCGTCTAGAAAATGGTGTTATAAAGGTTGGACCCCACACATCTGACATAGCTGTCTTATAAATTGAGAGAGTTAACACTTACAAGGTTACATAATATTACAAGGTTGGTTCTTAATTTGAGTCTGTATCTGCCCTTCCTGCACATTCTCATCCCCATTTATACCCTCACAAAAACATAATTGGATCATTATTTCCGACCAATCAGACATGGAAATATTTAGCTAAAGTATATCTTTGCAATTGTAATTTAACATTTGATACTGTAAACTCTATTGAAATCCACATAATGGTTGTTAGAAGTGTATATGTATAATCACTAAATTGTACTTTAAAGACCAATACATTTTTTTTAATATATCATTAATCTGTTTTGGACCAATCACAAAGATCGGTAAAATATCTTTGTACATAACTAGGTAATTATAACGAAACCTAATTTTAACAGACCACCTTTAAAAACCTACTTGATTAATTTAAAAAAAAAACATTACCAATAATTCCTATTCCTAACTCAGAACTATATTCCTACTAATATTATAAACGCGAAAGTTTGTGAGTATGGATGTTTGTTACTCTTTCACGTAAAAACTACTGAATGGATTTGAGTGAAATTTGGAATGAGTTACTTTACGCCCTGGATTAACACATAGGCTACTTTTCATCATCATCATCATCATCAATTTACATCAATATTCACGCGGGTGAAACCGCGGGGCGCAACTAGTCAATAATAAATTAACAAAACGATATAAACAAAAATGTTGTGTATTGTGTATGATACATTTGAACTTATTTTATTTTATTTTATTTTATCAGTTTTATAATTTTTTTTTTAATTTTATTATTGTATTACTAAGAATAATTTGTCACACACATACACAAACCTAATTTTTTTCTAAAAATTACGCCAATTGGAGGTGCATAAGAGAGTCAATCTGTCTGATCTCATTTCAACAGTAAAAGCTCAGTAATGTCCTGTGGTGGACCTAATTAGCGTCGGGCGGATCATCGCGCCAGTGCCGATTGGCGTCATCAAAACAACATTAATCGCCAGCGCTGTGGCTGCGTTGCGGTCGCGGTGAAGTAGCGGCCGCGGGGTTGCTGCGGCTTCAAATATCATCGTTGATAATATAAAAGCTTATTATTGACGTTATTTTAGTGTGTCGATTAAATATTGGCTACTTCAACTAAACTACGCTTTTGCCTTTTCTCACATCATCGCTGTTTTCCATTTACATTATTTTATCTATAATTTCACACAACATTATCTAGCCCCAAGCTAAGCAGAGCTTGTGTTATGGGTACTAGATAACTGATATACTTAATGCAATACATTACATAGATAGATATTTTTTATTATACATAGAAAAATACCCAGAGCACCCTGAACAAATATCTGCAGATCGTACAAATATTTGTTCCGAGGCGGGAATCGAACCCGCAACCTCCTGCGTCACAGGCGAACCTTCGCCCGCAGCGCCACAGAGGTCGTCATATATTCGTCTCATATCGTCAGGTATCTATCATACTGAAATCGCACTAAATTGTACTTTCAACACAAAGCATGCAAAAATTTATAGGAATGACAATCAGCATAGTGTTATTGTTGATATTTTTATAAGACACATAATAATAACCTGGATAACCATTTTCACAAAGAAAAGGAAAGGCAAAAGTATACGAAATAATTATAAAGTTGAACAAGTTAAATCAACAAAAAGTTCGACTATTCGAAAAATTAATGTACAATGTAAAAATATCAAGTTAGGCCACTGTGTGTATAAGTGTCATGTAAGTATATCATGTGTATGTATATACACATATGATACACATACATGACACTTGACACACAGTGACATTTCTTTGTTTACAAAAATTGTATAAGATTAAAAATCAGAGTATAGGTAGATTAATTTATTGGAATAGACCCCTATCTACGTACCAACATAATTTTTTTTTTAGGAATAAGTTCCAAGCCCAAATTCGAATGACAAAAATTTCACAGCTGTTATGACTTCCAGAATTGAACCTTATTCATTGGTGCTTAAAGTCTTCCAAAGGTTACGAAAATTTTGCCACTTCACAATGTCACAATCTCACCTTCTTACATGTCCCAAACTTCGTTTACTACCGCAATGGGCGTGTACTGGGTAATTACTGTAGTTGCTGCATGGTAATCGCCTGGCTTGTTTACATGACAAGGTAATTACATTACTATGAAACAGTTGTCGCGTCAAATCAATCATGGAAGTTTGTTGGTTTCATACAATATTCGCATTAGGGTAAGATATAGGGTATATATCGTTTACTCCCAGCGTCCCCCACCTGTCTGGCCCCACTGGGGGACGTTGGGAGAAAAAAGTGCCAACGTCCCCCACTCGTGACAACGTGCAGAAATTTAATATTTAACAGTAGGAGATTTTTTTTTCTGTTTTTAAGTGTCCATTCGTTTTTAACTGATGTATGCTTTTTAAACAATATACACTAGTGGTTCGCCCCGAACTGAGACTTCGTGAACACACGCGATGTAGAAAACCTATTTTCTTTACATTTCTACAAAAAAGCTCTCAATAAAAATTTAGATCATATTTTCATGAGAAACCTCGAGATCACTCCATTTTTTTAAATTTTGCTCTAATAATAGTTATAAAATAACCCACAATAACCCCCATAACACCCAACAATCACATACATAGTCCTAATCCCACACTATGATTCCGTGTCGTGGGTGTCAGAAAGTACGAGTACCTACCATAGTACTACCTCAAAACCCAAACCTGGAATAAATATTTACAGATCCTGCAAACATTTGTCCCATAGCGAGAATCGAACTCTTGTGTCTCAGCCAGCTACTCACTATTACCACGCTACGCATGTCGTCCAAATAAAGCTCTCTCATTTGGCACCCCACATGGCCTTACTTTTTTTACCCATTTTGAACCCCAATATCTCAACAACCCCTTGACCGATGTTGCTCTTTTCATACTAATTACTCATTTACCAAATTTCATAAAGATTGGATAAACAGTGCGAAAGTTATCCTCAGACTAACATACATACAAATTTACTCGGGAACTCGCTTCGCTCCTTGAATAACAACTGAGAAAACATATCCGTCATTTTGCGTAATTGGCATTATGCGTTACTGTTGTTTTGCAATAAATTTACATTTAAATGACATTGACGACCTCTATAGCGTAGCGGGCGAGTAGTCGACTAAAACGCCAGGGTTCGATTCCCACTGCGGGACAAATGTTTCAATAATCTGCAAATATTTGTTCTGGATGATACTCGGTAGTTTCAGATACATCCACGATTTCTAACTACAAGTAATGTATGACGTGGCCAAGTGTTCTTAATTATTGTTTCTATGGTTTTAATAAATGAGTATGACTATGATACAGGGAATATTAGTGCGGGATCAGGACTATGTATGTTATGACAGTGACTGTTAAGTGTTATGTATTTAAGTTATGAGCGTTCTACAAAACTAAATTTAACTTTAATTTTGATCAAGATGTGCCTGACCACCAGCCATGCGCTGTACTCTTTTCATAACATAAAGTAACTAAAACGTTTAGCAATAAAATAAAAGCATAACCTTCGCTACATTGTAGTCGGCCAAAATCATTTATTTTTATAAGACATCTCGTAAGTTATCACGTTCTTTCATATTTTCTTTTATTCCACTTTCCTTTGAAACAATACAAAAGAAGATAAAACGGCTAAGTTTGTTTGCAGTAAATCATGACAATTGTACAAATACTTGTTTACTTCTTTATGGCAATTTTTAGGTCAATGAAGGGCAAAGGAATTGAAAATACGGGTTCCATAGAAAACATTAGAATCTTTTTACAAAACAAAAGTTTGAATTTTCTCTCACCTTTTACAAATTCTTAAGTTCAAACTTTGGAATCGAATCTTAACTCTTACAGAGTTCCAGTTAACGTCCGGGAGTGTCACAAACGTTTTTTATAGATATATATTAATCTTAGAAAAGTAAACTGGTTTTGTACCTACTAGGATATTTTTACATAACATAACATACATATGTAATCATGATCCCACACTAGGATTTCCTGTGTCGTGGGTATCATTGCAAATCATACAAACATTTGTCCTGCAGCGGGAATCGAACCCGCAACCTCTCGCATCTCAGCCGGCTACTCGCCCGCCTTGATTATAATAAGTTAGTTTTGTAATATTAGTTAGTACTTTAAATGGTAATGATTATGACTAAATTTGTCATAGTGCACACATAAACTAAGAATTTCAAATTCATAAAAAAAACCGCATATCTTCGGCATTTCTGAACCGATTTGGAAAATTCTTTTTTTATTTGAATAGAGATACTTCCAGATTGGTCCCATTTTTTTCAGATGCCAGTTCTGATGATGGGATCCATGAGGAATTGAGGGAACTCCTCAAATATTGTAGGCATACATATGGCGATTTTGATATTTTCAGCAAGACACTAAGCATTTGCATTCAGAAAGTATCATAATCCTTTCACCACTATGGTTGTTTCATAATTTTTTTTCATCCAAAATTATTTTGTCGTATACAATGGCGGAAGTCGGTTTTTTAAATGAAAAGTTATTAAATAATTATTCACGTGTAAATAATTTATCATTGAATATTGTTACGTATCACAATATGCGGAACCACTAAAAATATAAAACAATGAGCGTTGATATTGTATTTAATTTTATGCTCAAGCAAATTATCTCTCACGCTTGACTGATATCCAAGACTGCCAAAACGGTGAACTATTTCAGTTGAACTATTGTCTTGGAGTTCAAATGATTTGCTTGATAAGATAGGGCTAATTTTGAACTAATTTCTCTTGAAATTGTGTCAGATTTGTAGGAATAGATTTATTTACTGGCAGGTTCTACCTACAAACTCTGCTTTTGTCCCCTCAGCTTACAAGTACGACATTATAGAATTTGAGTAACTCCTCGTAAGAAGTTTAATTAAACATTTTATGAAAAATACATTGAGTAAGTACCTATTTAATTTTTCAAATAAAGCGCATGTGGGTATCGTCATTATCACCAGCCTGTTTACGACCACTGCTGGACGAAGCCTCCCCCATTTGAACACCCCCATTGTATTTTATTTGCCATAATCACCACGCCTGGCAGGTGGATTGGTGATCGCAGTATGGTGTTAAGTACTCAGGTAGATGCTGCTGCTCATTTTCTGGTGTTATCCCTTAGTAATGCTTTTCCTACATCCACGGGAGGAGAAGGATGGGTTTATTCTTTGGCCGGACATATCACGACATATTGGTAGGCAGGCTAACCCTGTTTTATGTCTTTAAAAGTAGATTTTAGTCATGTGCTTACTTGGCAATAATTAAACATTTCACAATCACATTACTATGGTAGTGTCCGTGACATTTATTTCAATCTCCTTGCTCAAAATGAAAGAACCAATTTTTCGCCAGGCCCTCTCATTAGTTCATGGCCCATATCATATTCTAGGAGAAAAACATAATTCCATCAAAAGTCCATATTTAGAAAACCTCAGGAAGATTCAAAATAAGTCCTCTAATTAGAAGGGAAGATTTTCCATACAACGTTCTTGTTTGGGATTTGCAGCCCGTCTGGTACTATCGGAAACTGTTATTTTAGTTCAGATTTAGTTTAGAACCAGAACTTTATATAAACTTCATAAGTGCTGTATCCCAGCCCCATATTTGGAAGATCTTCCACCAGACTATCTACTTGTCTGGGGTCGTAAGACCAACAGATGTCATTGGGAGTTATAATAATATGGTCAAACTCTAGAATTATTTAACTTGCGTAATTTTGAACTATCTGTGACTTCATGGCGATAGCGCCATCTTTTGGATCGGTGCATTGAACTACTGTTAAAGTTGTTCTTCCATGCGGGTAGTATAAAAGACCCAACAAGTTCTAGTTTGAAAAAAAAAACACCACTTCAAATAACAAAATGACATGTAAATCCACAGTCAACTCCACGTTCTCTCGAAACGCTCCATAATTCCACATCCAATGAATTATTCACCGTTCGAAAGACCAATTGTTTACTTTCCTTCATTGTGTTCACATTTGACCATACCGGTTCATCCAACTTCCAACTCTATTTCCACTAAGCTACGGCTTAAAATCCTGTGAGAGGGTGGTATACATATTAACGCCTTGCTGTAGTAAGTGTGGAATACTCTGTGGTCCCGCTTGAAAGCTTAAATTTTATCAAAAATCATCTGGAATGTGGGGTTTTATAATTATTTGCCTCGCTGTGGGCACTAAAGTTAAATTTATTCTGGTTGGTATTCAAAATACCTACATAATTTTCATACATTATTATTGCATGAGAACTGGAGAACTGGCAACTCGTACGTATTCTATCATCATCATGTTCATTAAATAAGATTAATGATTGATTTTGCGATGTTGTCATTGTGTTGAATACATTTCGATCGTATTTTATAATCGTAAAACTACTTTTTTGACGGAATTATTTAGTAAAGTTACACAGTTATAATGTTTCAGCACTGGCTGTTATCCCCATCCCATAGGCATTGGGTGTGTTTTGTACAAGATGATGTCCGTGCTTACAAAACACAATTTTAGTACGGGCGTGATTCTAAAACTTGTGACTAGTGTGTGACCCCAATAAGGTAAAAACCGCTCGTCAGTCCTTGGCCTAAGATGAGAGGAGTATACAATTTGTTAATCTATTTTTGTTTTCCCATTTTCTCTCAGAATTACCAAAGTAAACAAACCAGCCGATAAAATCTCCCAACACAAATACAAGAAGTATCACTTTCTCAAAATAACTCTCTTTAATCTTAACGCGTTCCTCAGCCGATGATAAACCCCAAATCCAGCATAAAGCAGTACCGTGGCAGATTAGGGCATAGTCACTTGGGTATTGCCAAGTCTTGAAACAGGCAGTATTCAGTGTTTTATCTTTGGGTTCGGGACTCTACTCACACATAAAGACGCATGTATTAGTTGTTAATAGATTCAAACCCAGGAAACGAATCTGCCCCATGGGGTTAAGTAGACTGCAAAAAAAGGAAAAGTGCCCTACCAGTGGCACGCTTTGGTGGAGCAGTCTTACTAACCAATTGACCTGTTTATTGTCTGAATAAATAAACAAATAATAATAATTGATAATTAAATAAATAAATCGTATCGCTGTGTATCTACGTAAGGGAAATGCAGTTTATCATCGAGTGGAAGGCCATCCTACAACACTGCGTCTTCCACTCAATTACTACTATACTATATTATAATAATTACTATTCTCTATCTCGCGACCAAAATGTTGCAACAGTTATAAATTGTACAATTAGGGCTGTCACACGTTGCTTTTCTTATACAAAAGTTACTGTTTGACAGCCCTTATTGCACAATTTACGCCTGTTGCAAACCTGTCGAAAGGTAGAAAATAGTCCTGCCTGGTGTAATCTCCAGTGGTTGTCTGTTGTGAGAGCTAAATAACCTGCCCATTGCCATTTCAACTTGCTTATTCCAGTGACCTTAGTTCTTCTATGGATTGCCTCGTTTTGGATTTTAACACGCAGCTGATTAAATGGAGAGACAAAGCAGAGCATTTTCCAGATGAGAATACACAAGAAGTATCACAGTATTGCGGCACTGGCTTTTAGCTGTACCTTGGATAAGTTTCGGCCATCAGTCTAACTAATCTAGCACTCCGTACAATAGGCCTCGGTTAGATAAGCCGGTAATTGTGGCGACAAGCTGTGCACTAAATACCATCACCTGTATTTTATTATTGTAAGCTAGGACTGCAAATTTTACTCTACGTTAAACAAATTACTCGGAAAATAAGGGATTTATGGAGGAAAATAGACTCTATGTTTATCATTTCTAAATGTTTTCTATAATGTGTATTAGATTACAATGTTTTTGAGCTATCAACGGTTCTTTTTTCTTAGTCTTTAAATCGTCTTCTTAATAGATAAAATAATCTGTAACTGGCCCGCATAGACGCGAGTTCGTTTACGTCTCAAAGGCGCAGATATCTTTGTCTTGGATCTCAAAGGAGGCTGAGTTGGCTCCGATAACAGAGAGAGAGCGTTCAAAAACTGTTTTAAAATAAACAAATTGTAAATACAATTTAGTTTTTTTTTTGGCGCATGAATCTGTGCCGAAATATCGGGAATCAATAATGCTCAAAAATCATGGTAAATATCCCGTTTCTAGTGATAACTACAATTTAGTTGGTTTTAACTTACTAGAATAATTATTTATTTTCGGGTTACACAACTTAGGATAATCTCCTTTCGATGGACCGCCAATATTCGCTATCGCCCTACGCCAACCGCTTTCGCTGCGCGGAGCAGTGCCGTCTTCCGTGGTGCCGTTTGAAAGTTTGTTGCAATGGCAGAACTTCTTGCCTGGCACTGACTCTAAAAATAACTGATTGTAAATTGTAAATAGGTATTTTAGTAGCATTGTCTCATGCTCTTTGAAGTAATTTAAATATTATTTTCTACTTTTTAAGTTTGTACGTGAAGGTATAGTCTTAAAGTTGGTCATTGTTTTTTTTTACAAAAAATTTACTTTATTTTATATAACCAATAATGCATATAATGTAACCAATCACTATTTTACTCAATAGGAAACAATATGACGCTGAAAGATGACTCTAATAAACAATACCAGCGGTTCCACGTAATGGATGTTTGTGAGTGATCATAACACCGGCTGATAACATCCGCAATAAACTAGTGCAGATCACTTAGTTTTGTCATGCATGGCGGCTAATTTACGGTAACTAATGATCATTTTACATCCCACTTTTGATGAGAAGAGGTAGAACATTAATCTGAAGAGATGGAATTTTGTGATTTCGATGGGTTACAGTTAAGGGACAGAATAAAATAAGAGACATTCACAGGTCAAGGTCAGATCAGGGGTTCAATTACAGGGAAAAGACAAGCAAACGGACATAGGGTTCAACTTCAGGGGCTAAAATCTGACATAAATCTGCTCATAGAATATCTGGATTAATGTCACGTTTATGGTACTAAATGTATGGACATGCCTTAATCACATGGCCCATTATTAAGGGCATAATCAGGATACAACTTACTGTTATTGATTGATGCACACTCCCAAAATTTGCAAGGCCTCCCGATGCCCGGGCCTTGGGCATCGGGAGGTCTTGCAAATTTTGGGTGGTTCTGAAATCCTGGGTAAAACCGACCCCCGTAGGGCAAAGTTAGAGTGATGCCAAACCTAAAACGTTAAAAACCCAAAGCAGGAAGGCAGGAATCTCTGCCAAGCCATGAGACCTAAAAGTAGTGGCTAAAGTTGAAGCTAGGGCAAATAGCGCAAGCCAGAATCCCTTACCCGCAGCTCCCCGCAGTACCCAATTGAGTAACTCCCAAACTGGACCATAAGATGGAATGAAATGTCAATAAGTTAAGCCTGCTATTGAAAATAGTTCATTAAAAGGACTCGTCTAGCCGAGTCGATAGTTTTAACCAGGACAGATCAAAAGGTGAGAACTAGCTTTATGAAGTCTATAAGAGAAAGCTTTTGGCAAGTGATGGTCTTTGTGCGTCAAAGGTAGATAGATCACAATGACATAGTCAGTTAAAATTAAATGCTATTGGATTTTGGTTTCAGGGACCCTGTGAATATGATTGTATTAGTAGGTGAAGTTCAGGATAGAATGTGTTACAGAGGAAGATTTTTGCCTAAAATCTGTTGCTAAAAAAGCTTTTCCAATATTTTAAACAACACAATATTTAGAATACAAATATTATACAAATTGTTATATTGGTTACGTAACAGATGCATAAGTCGGTTGGTAAAAATCGAGCAGGATTGGATGAAGGGTCAGAATTGTAGTAATTTCAAACGCGTGGTATTAACAAGCGAAAAACACAGATGTATTTTATCTGTAGGTAAGTACAATTTGTGTGTATATACCATGGAGTGAAATTAATAAGCTTTGCAGATCTCGTAAATTGGATTGTACGTTTCAATCGCGATTTCACGCTCGTGGAGCGGCCCTCTGTTTGCTTAGATTATTATAATCTGTGGATTTATGTGACGACCTGCAGGCTTTTGTGACGAATGTTCTGTATTTGAATTGGAATTTGATAAAATATAACGTTTTTTTTCGTATTCAACTTAAAAGTTGTTAGTTGATAGGCTGGTGAAGTCAGTAAAGTCAGGTATAGAAAGCGATTTTCGTAGTGTATTGTAGACACTGGTACTCTTTGTAGATACATCGTCTTCCTCTAAAAAACTACCATCTACAATTTGTGTAAGGTAGTATAGAATACATACGTATACCTAAAAAAAATATCAAACGCTCATTCGTTAGTATCTACATATTATCTACATTTTCGATCTAACGATTCCTTGATAGATACAACCCATTTGAAATTTGATTAAACAAATCAAGCCTTCTACCATTTCAATAGAACTTAATAAGCTCTCTCTTAATAAAATCACCTAATTAATCACCTATGCGTATAGAACTGAACCCTGTTTTAAAAATAGATATATCTTCGAAACACACTGCGGTTGGAACGTTTTGAATGAACATCAATTTTGTAGATCGTTATGAATAAAAATACTCCAATAGATCACGAGAAATACTGGCTGCAGAAGGTTTTTACGAAACTAGTAGAACACTCCGGCTTTGCTTGCGATATCATTTGCATAGTTATACCATAAAAAAAAAATAACCAATAAAGTTATTGTTATTGCATCAAATCAAATCAAATCAAATCAAATCAAAAGAATTTTAATAATTGAAATCATAAGGATCATTTTGAATCGTCTTATAAAATAAAATCACTCCTGTTCCTATATTGTTCATAATTCAATAAATAAATATTAATAAATAAATGTTGGACATTTCCCACAACATTATCTAGCCCCAAGCTAAGCAGAGCTTGTGTTATGGGTACTAGATAACCATGACATAGATAGATATTTTTCTTAGATTGATATTTTTTATTATACATAGAAAATACCCAGAACACCCTGAACAAATATCTGTAGATCGTACAAATATTTGTTCCGAGGCGGGAATCGAACCCGCAACCTCCTGCCTCGCAGGCGAACCTTCGCCCGCCGCGCCACAGAGTTCGTCAAACCTGTAAATTAAACCTGTATCCTGCAATATTTAATTGTATGCCACTAAAATTCCAAAACAAGCTTAGTATACCTCCTGACTAGATCAACACTGCCCACTTCTACCATCAATCTCGCATAAGTTAAGTTTAACTTTGCTTTGACATTAAATTCGATTAATTCGTCTGTTTCAATATTAAACCAACTACTTAGTGCTAAAATAATGCGACATATATAGTCACAATCTTGAATAAACAAATAAAGTATTTATTATGACACAGAGATGTATTGACTATACAAACATTTTCGAATTATGTATAGTCACACAGTCGTGTGTGAGTTTTGTTTAAATAACAATAACATCCGCGCTCTCTTGTAATTAACAAAATATTTGAGAAAGTTCGTTCACCCAACATACAGACAGTTATTACAATTGAGTTGTATTGATTTAGAATATAAAACGCCTTTGCACGCGCATATTTATTACGGGATATAATATATCGGAAGCGCTAATGGACGCAGTGCAGAGACGTGCAGTAGCGCAATTGATATTTATGCAAATTACTGCCGAATGGAAAGTAATCGATTTAAATATTACTGCAATGCAGTACGAATGAGGTCTGTAATATTGTAGATCTTGGGTATTTTAATCAGTTCAAAAGTAAAGAGCTCGTAAAATAAGATTCATGATAAGACGAACCAACGTGCGGTGATGGTATATCATAATTATATAAAGGCTTCGTCTGAAGAAATTAGGATAATTCGTAGTCTCGGCATTTTTTGTCACAGTAAAAAAACATGCAAGGGAAATACTATGGTAGGTTACTTATTTGTCCCACTGATTAGATATAACTCACACTATATTATTCATTTAGTTTAAAGCTACCTGCTAAAGTATAATATTGGCGGCTAGGGTGACACCATCTACTGCCGGCTGCCTAGAAGCTCGTAGCGGAGGTTAGTAGTTAAAATTTTCCGAAAATTTACTTTAATGTTAGTTAAAATTCTTGATGGTAGGTATTCTTGACCTCAGATTCCATTCAGATTGCTTTCGCTGCCTTTAAAGCGTCAGACAACTTCTCACCAAAAATATATTTATCTATTTCAGTATCAGGTGCTTATAAACCTTTTTTACTGTGGGCCTACTTATTGACTAGTGTAAGCAGTGAGTGGTGATTTGTTACGAGTTTGAAACTACATAGTTGTAAGAAACTGAAGTTCATCTTAACTGTCTACCTCGAAAGGTACCTATAAAATAAGATGACCACAAATTGGAGTATTATTTTAATTGCAAATTAAATTCTATTTTAACTAGAACTCAACCCGCAGACCACAGTGGCGTTGAATTATTTATTTGCCTCGATACATTTCAGATTTGTGACAAAAACATTCACTTTCAGAAATAGTATAAGCTGTTGGTAACGCACGTCAACGCGAGGTTAAGGTGAACTACACAGAGGCACAGAATAAATATTAGTACAAGTAGGCCAGTTGGTACTTACAACAGATATTACACATAACGGCCAGTAATCTGGCCCATGACAGATGAGTCCAAGATTGATAATTAATTAATCACTCTTCCATGTAAGTCTAGCTCCTTACATTTCAAAGGTTATCTGGAAAAGATTGCTTTTAGTGATAAGATATTAGAGCTTTTTTAGATAACTTTATAACTGTTATAAAATAGATAGTCATCAAAACCCTCAAACTCATTCAATCCGTTCAGTTTCACTGTCCCCCATCCACAAGCATTTAAATATTTCTTAAAATAGTTTAATCGGCATTTAATACGTAACTATTCTAGACATTTTCTAATTCTATAGCTATTATAGAAAATACTATATTAGAGCTCGATAAACTCAGTGCTATTATAACCCCAAGTGCGGTTTTAGAATAAACTAATTTGCATCAAATTGAATATTAATTAATCAAATTTTCAGATGTTAAACAATCCGCTCAAATTACACACAAAGCATACTATATAGTTGTAATCTTTATTGGTTTCAATATAAAGCCAGCATAATTTACTTGATCATGCCTGTTTCAATAACTTATTTATACCGTTGCTGAATCTTCAAGTATGATCTATGTAAAGCCATATTTAAATAAATGTAATAAAACTCTTGAAACAATATTACGCTCTGTTAATTTTTTTTTCATGGTTCTATTTTATTTTCTGTTTTCGTGAACTATACTTATACTAATCTTTTTAATCATAATCATTTTTTAAATCTAGTTCACGGTGCTTAAACTCCACATTCGATCTTCGGTCGCAAGGGGCATGTGAATAAGACAATACTGCCAGCATTTGACCCGCGATAAATATCGCTTATCTCTCTCACACCACACTAGGCTCCATATGCAGTTAACTCCCTCCTACGTTATAGCAAAGGCTAATGGAGAGGAATGTAGTGTCAGGCATTGTCACTACAAATCGGCTTTCAATGTAAAAAAAGCTTTATTACTCCGAATAAGATTAACTAGAATAACAACAGAAACATGTTTAAAAAAATAGAATGCGTGTTGGCGCTAATCTACTGATAAAACGAAATATTAGCTGGCTAATTTAAGTATTACTTGCAAGCATAAGTTTATCTATTTTTTTTGTGCATGTAACGGATTTGGCATGTTGCCCACCTGGTGTTGAGCGGTATTACAAGCCAACCCATTACAAAATACAATACCTCGTAGCCGTATGGTACGTCTACCAAAAACGCACCAATTGCGCGGCGTTGCACTACGCCCATCATCCAGAGACAAAGATGAGATGTCTCATGTGCCTGTAATTTCACCAGCACCCATACCCTTTAAACCAGAAAACATCAATGCGAGCATTACCTTTTGGCGACAGAATTAGGTATGGTGGACATTATCAGCTGAGATCAGCCCCTCTATTCCCTTTCTTCACAAAGTCACTAGGTGACTAACGTTTGACAAGGAAAATTACCATCAATTGACAAGAAAAAACAAAATTATTCAAATAGACAAAATTATTGATAATAGAAAAAAGATCAAGGAAATTCTATTTTCTTTTGTCTAGCTGGCCCCAATCGGCCCAAATACGAGCCTACGGGTTGATAATTTTGGTAATTTTAAACGTTAGTCACCGAGTGACTTTCAGTTAGGGAAAAGGGGGGGGCTGGACTCCTTCATAGAATACCTCGACAAACGTTCTTGAGTCGCCTCCTGGGTTGGCTGACTTCGGCGATCATCGAGTGGGAAGTTCTACATAGTGTCTTCTGGTTCGTGAGCCCTACTCACATTTTTGTGGTCTCCTGTGGTTGTTGGTTCAATATAGAATAACAAACCTATGATTTGACATTTACTTGGACCAGAAGTACTCTAGTATAGGCCAGCAAGAAGAATTCATGATACGCCTGGTCGTGAGGAACAGGCTTAAAACATAGCTGATAAGACGATTTAAATTCATTGAAATCGTTGTTCTATGAAGAACACTGTTGAATTTTGGATTTGACGACCTCTGTAGCGCGGTGGGCGAGTAGCCGGCTGAGATGCAAGCGGTTGCGGTTTTGATTCCTACTGCGGGACAAATGTTGTATGATCTGCAAATATTTGTTCCGGGCCTGGGTGTTATGGTACCATGGTACTCGTATTAGTTCCTAATACCCACGACATAGGGAATCCTTGTGTGGGATCTATACTGTCTACGTATGTGACTGTTGGTTTGTTATGTTATATTTGGATTGGGTGTTGTCGGAGTGAAATATCTGAAAGCAGTTCAATTATTTATTCTGTGGTAAGTGATAACGTAAACAACTGTTGACAGACTCGCGTTTTGTGGATCTTTTCATTGGATTCTTTTATTCAGTCCCGATGGGTTCCTTTGTGTGGATTGATTGTGTAAGTTGATTGACTGGTTGAGTGTGTTATTCAGTTTCGTTTTAAGAAAGTACCAATACAATGCGTGATAATCAAAGACGTACATGAGTATTAAGTACTTACTATTTTATGAATAGATTGATTCATAATTTTACTAATTAATTGGTATTTAAAGTACGAAACTCTTTCAGTGCATCGAGACAAACTCACTTGTTAATTTTACTTACCTTTGTGTCCTGTATGAACCTTGATGAACTTGAGGTTTTTTTTTAACAAATCCTTTTATAAAATATGCCTCAGACTCAAATACAGAATAAAATATAAGTAGGTATACCTATCTGTGGGGTTCAGACACCCATTTATGGGTCTGGGAACTGGTAGGAAATCAGAACAAACAAACGGATAGTAATAAATTACAAATGTCACGCCCGTCCGGTTCGAACGTTGTCCAAGCAATGACATTCCACGGGGGCGCCTCGATCGCAATCGCTTTATTTCAAAGGCTGAATACCATATCTCTTCCTTTTTAACAAATTAAAAATTAACAATTGCTTATTTCCAAAAGTTAACTTACTATTCTTATTTTACTATATACCTCTAGTGAATTTACAACATAAAGTAAGCCATCATTATTCTAAAGTGATACTTCTAATGATTTTACAACATAATTATTATTCTAAATCGAATTTTATTTTAACCAGTAATTAAACTACGCCGTTGATGTAATGTTTAATTAAGTACCTATACAATTATCGATCTCTTTACTAGGTACGCTATTATTGTCCTCCTCAATTTCTTCATGATCACAGATCTTCCAATTACTACCTTCTACTCTTTTCAAGTGTAGGTATTATATTCCAACGATACTCCAGACCTTCCTGTATCAGAGCCTTCCAGATTTCTGATTCCATGTGCATCGCAGAAGCAGCCTACACCTTCTGTATAGATTGAAGTAGTTCCCACCTCTGCTTGTACGCAGTCTCCGGTTAGACAGGTTAAATTCTGGTGGCAGACTTGGAAGACTGTGGCGTATTCAGATAAGATAGGCGTTGGGATGGGTTTGCTACTCAGTGATCTCTTAGGGCCAGTTGTCACAAATAATTGCTTTCCAAATGCCTTCATTCACAAAACTTAAAGATACTACGACACCACTCTGATAATACAATTAGGTGAAAGTGTGGTGTCATGCGATATGATATTATTAGCTAGTTGTAAGTTAGTGCAGACAATCAATTAATTATTAATCTTAATTTAATGTTGCACAATTTGACATGTCGTCATAGAGACGTTTTGTATTTCAATACTAATAATTTTATTAGAAATTTTGTTTTGACACGAGATACTGTTGATACATAGTAATTTGAGTCAAAACAGACAGTAGACATAGTAAATTAATAATTGCTAAATTGGTAGCATCTCATATTTTTTATCTCGTTATAAGTATCTACTATAACAGAGTTCACGAGCTCGTGGTTAGAAGTAGGTAGTACTAATGAGGGTAAAAGGTAGGAGTGTCAGCTGACAGTCATTTAAACTAGTTCGACAATGAGAAGGCCGGCCACATAAAATGTACAAGCCCTTCCCAGCAAAATCTTAGGCTTAGAAACATTTTTAAACAGTTTTAATGTACATTATCATGTATGCAACTGAACACTGGATGTTACAATTTGAGTTACTCCCTTATTATGAGAATTACAATATTGTAAGTTCATACAAACGCAAGAACGCCATAGGGTTCCTTAACTGTTGTTGGAAATACTTTAAAATGCAAGAAACGTAAAGATGTTGCAAATCTCACTATTGAGAGGACTATTGAGCTGTTGAGCTAGAGCTGCATATCATTGTGTGTTTACCGTCCCCCTGACGCAGACTTCGCGTTATTTTAATCCACTATGGAAAAAGTATTGCTCAAAACTTTTGTACATAGTAAAATGCTTATAGTCTGCGGAAATTTCAATATAGGTTAGTTCTTTTTCTGAGAGGCTGCTTAATTTGTTTAAATGTTTTAATTTACATCACCTTTTCGAATAACCAACAAGAGTGACACTAACAACATCCACCTGTTTAGATAATATTTATTGTAGTAGTGTTCCAATTGATACATCAGTAATTAAACATTTCACCTCAGATCACTATGGTCACAGCACAGATAATCGCATTATGAAATTCCACGGCAGTATTGAACTAAAAATGCCCCTTGTACGTACCGTGCGTAGATGATCCGAATGACCTGTTTACCAGTTTGTCTAAATTGATAAGTGAGGAACATAGTGAGATTGTAAAGCTAGAGCGAATGTCAGGTTAGCTGATTGGGCTACAACCCTATATGAACTCTATACGGCTGGGGAATCAATGTTGCACGACCCAACGTTTATCTTGTACATAAAGAACTATTCCAAGTCCTTCAAAAAGTTTGTCATACATTAAAATCATTGCATTTGAGAAATTCAATAGAAAAGTCAGCAAATAAAATTAATACAACTTGGAAATTAATAATGAAACAGGTAAATCTAAACCTTGTAGTAACCAGATGAATTTAAACATAAACAATACTATGTTATCAAAAAAATTCAGGTCATGAATGCCTTAGATAGTTTTTCTCTAGTAATTGTGCTAGGTGCTGATATTGCGCCGTGTATGGCCTACATTTGCAATAGATGTCTTGACGAGAGTCTTTCCTCATCTTATGAAACATAGTGAATTAATCCTTTGTTCAAGTCTGGAAATTATAAAGATCCAGGTAACTATAGGCCAATTTCTATATTGCCTGCTTTAAGTAAGATCTTCGAGAAACTTATTCTTACTCAGTTATTGTCACACTTCGACCTCCACGGACTTCTTCAGTCATTCATTTGGAATAACTAAGGTTCATTCAACAGCCGATGCTGATACCATGCTCTTAGAACACATATTTAAAGCGTAGGAGAACTCACAGAACGCGATCGTCCAAAGCTTTTGACTGCGTGTGGCATGATACATTAATTTCCAAGTTAAAACATTATGGCATCCAAAATCAGGCAATTAATCTTGTAAATTCTTACTTATCCAATAGAATTCAAAAAGTTGATGTTGGTGGTGAAAGGATCGACTATTGTCATGGGGGTGCCACAGGGTTAAATACTAGGCCCTTTTTATTTCTAGTTTACACTATCAATCTCTTTTTACATTATGTGGCATAGTTCTGTTTGCTGACGATACTTCTTTGATTTTCAAAGTTAATAGATATAAAGCAAATTATGATACAGTAAATAATTCACTGTCGCGAGTTCTTGTAAATAATGTTTTGATCACAGTAAATAATCTTTTGCTTAATGCTAAAAACGAAAAGCATCAAATTCACATAGCCAAATGTAAAACATTATCAAACTAAATATTCAAATAAATGGGGAGACACTTGATCTTGTTAAGTCTAGTATTTTCTTAGAGCTTAATATTGATCCAGGGGGTCAGTGGGCACCGCAAATTGTGGCTTTAGCTGGTAGACTTAGTTCCACTGCATATTCAGTTTGTATGATAAGGCAGCTTACTGATGAAGCTACAGCTAGGCTTGTTTATTTTAGCTACTTCATAGTGTCGTATGGTATCATGCTGTGGGGTAAAACAGCTATATTTCCAGCTATATTTGTCTTACAAAATCGGGCAATACGTGCCATTTATAAAATGAAGTCACGTGACCCCTTGAACGCCTTGCGTTTCAAAGAAATCAATATTCTCACGGTAATTTCGCAATATATCTATGAAATATTATTACATACACATAAACACTTGGATAGTTGTATGAAGGGGTACTTGCATGGTATTTGGATTTATAAATACAACCAAACTAAATATACCAAAATTACGATTGAAGAAAGTAAATGGGTCTTTTATGAGGAATTCTGTACAGTTCTATAATAAACTTCCAAAAGGTGCATCCAAACATCTTACTCGAAGATAAATGGAAATTTCATATTCATATTCATATTTATATCATTTATTCACCGTAGGACCACTGGGAGCACTTGGTTTTGTCATGGTGTACATACATTTTAGCGGCCGCACATAAGCCTTGTCAGATAATTGCTACATCTGATTTGAGCTGATTTGCTATAATATCTGTACTTTTCTCTTTACATGGTTCTATTAGATTGTTATTTATAAGTAGGTATACTCATACTGATACTCATACTCATTTATTAAAACCATAGGAACAATTATTAAGAACACTTGGTCACGTCATACATTATATTTAGAAATTAGGTTATATCAGAGACTAGTTTTACTAGTCTCTGGTTATATCAAGTGGAGCGTGTACTGTCTTATAAACTTTTGCTGATGTTTATTTGCATTTGACTAACTTTCTTAGGTTTTTAAGTTCTCATTTAATATGTATCAGCAACTTCCTGCTCCGAGGCACCACACAGGTGCTTCCCACCTTGTGGTAAGACGTATCATCAAAGTAAGTCAAGCTGTGTTTGTTGCCTGATTCTTCTAGGCTTGATCGCGTTGGAACAGGAGTAATTTTAGTTTATAAGGCGATTCAAAATGATCCTTGTGATTTCAATGAATAAAATTCATTTCATTTGATTAACAGAGGGATCAAAATGCACTACCTTAGAGTACGCACCTACATTAAACATGTGTAGGTATCGGAGGTTATTGCCATTTATCGCTCCATACTGTCACCATTTTGTAGACATTAACATTCGTCTTTTAGGCAAACTTGCGTAAATATATACGTGGCACAATTTCAATGAGTAGGTACAAGTTTAATTGACTCATTAAGCAAACTTACGTAAAATAAATACGTGGCACAATTTCACTGAGTAGGTAAAAGTTTAATTGACTCATTGAAAACAACTTTATAGAAGCTCGTAACACTTTTGTCCATTCCCTGGAGTTGGTTCACATCAACAAGAACTTTATAGGTAGTTATTTGCTATAAGCAAGGTACCAGAAATAAACTCATAAATTGGTTGACATGAACTGGAACATTTTGCCTCAAGGTTTTGTCATTTAATTATGGTTGCGACGTGTTGCGAGATAATAAGCCACCATAAATTTATTTCAAGTAAGAGGGTACTTAGTAAAAACTTTTAAATTCGTGTGGCCGGTTAAAAATCATGTCAAAAATATCTAGTTACGACCACGTTACGACTGATTTAAATCACTAAGAATAAGTACCCTTCCTCGAGTTTTAGAAAAGTTTTCCATGTATTCAATTAACACAACACTACGCAACTTTTAGTCGAATTATCGACTAGGTACTCACAATTTTTTATCCTCGTCGCCAATGTGGGGTTCAGACACCCATTTATGGGTCTGGGAACTGGTAGGAAATCAGAACAAACAAACGGATAGTAATAAATTACAAACGACACGCCCGTCCGGTTCGAACGTTGTCCAAGCAATGACATTCCACGGGGGCGCCTCGATCGCAATCGCTTTATTTCAAAGGCTGAATACCACACTATCTATTTTATCTCCACTTAAAATCCTGCTTTCAGAATTTTTTAGAGTATTTTAGTAAAATAAGCAAAAAGTATATCGGAGTTCAGGATCTGTAAAAAATAAAGTAAGAATTCCAAGCTATTTACTTTGAAGTCACTGATGAGTAATACCTACTCCCAATTTTATGCGAAGGTGTATGCGACGGGAATGTTTGTGTCGAGCGTGGATATTCCCATCTGTCACTCCGCTTAACTTTATAGGTTTTAAGTTTTAAGGCTGTCAGGGCAACTCATGTTCCTAAATTTAATTATTGAACGGTATTTGAGGAATCATTTTTAGGGGTCCATACCTAAAAAGGTACCAACCAAACCATTACATACGATAGAAGTCATCTAATGATTTCGTTGGTACCTTTTGAGGTATGGAACCATTATAGGATCCATAGAAAACAGTTTACAAAATACTGATTTTTGATTATGGAAATTCTCCCATTGTTTTTTATGGGGGAAGCTTCGTCCAGCATTGGACGTCTTAAGGTTATTGATGATCATGATTCAATTCAATCACATGAATCATTTTGGTTTGCTTTATTTCTAAACTAGGAGACTGAATGCTTGTTACTCCGCGACCATGACTTAGGTCGTCCTCGCAACAAAATCTATCACAAAATATTTCAAACCATCCCCCTATCGCCGCCTCAAAAACTAGCCTAGTCACAGTACAAAATAGGGTATTTTAACGGAGCGGGCTGTGGCCTGTGTGTGACGGTTGACGCGGGCACAAAGCGGCGAAGTTTTTGCCTGGCGTGTCGGTGATTTCAGGGTCCACTAGCTTTGTGTGTTGCCAACACCGATGAAAGAGGGTAGGTATACTAGGTATGGAGTACCCAACGGTTATTGCCGGTATCTTAAGGATTGTTAATGCAAACGTTAATTTAGTTTGTACGTTTGTAATATAATTAATATATATATGCGTAGTTATGATCCCACACTAGAATTCCCTGTGTCGTGGGTATCAGGAACTACGAGTACCGTGGTACCATAAGACCCAGATCCGGAACAAATATATGCAGATCATACAAACATTTGTCCCGCAGCGGGATTCAAACCCGCAACCTTTTGCGTCTCAGCTGGCTACACGCCCTCTGTACCACGAAGGTGGTCTAAGTTTAGCCTAATCCTTGTTTTATGGTTATCATAGGTTTGTTCCATGCTCCCTATTGTGTGATTTCATAAAATGCAAACAAACAGGTCATACAGCGTGTAATCCCGAACTTTGCTAGTGACGCGAACAATATCAGTCCTGCTAATCTCCGATTAACTGAGCAATGTGCAACACTCTCATTTGCCAACTTTCACGGTAAATCTTCTGAACTCCGTGGTGGTATCCTAATAACTATACTCTATTCTGTTCGATGTAGTACTAGTGTTGTATATTCTGTGTGCGCGCATAGTGTTTCCATTGTCCGCGTTGGCTTTGAAATGTCATATTTGGGTAATTGTCTGAAGTTCACGGTGTTATTGTTTCCCTTTTTGGTTTATAAATCATAGTTTGTTTTGACTTTGAGCAATTGCTAGTGTTTTAATGAGCTTTATTTTAATTTAGAGCCAGGGTGTTTCCGGCCTGAATAGACCACTTCCCTCTCCTTACGTGGATGTCGTACAAGATGAGTGAAGGAATACACCAGGGAATGAAAAGCATCAGCCACCTGCTTCCTTAAAACAAATACTGCAACCACCAAGCTTGCCAAGCGTTGTGGTTAGGTAACCGAACGGGATGTGGACCCCCTCGGGGGGAGGCCTATGTCCAGCATTGGACTTTTATGTGCTGATGAAAATTTCAAATTAAGTAATTCTTTAATAAATATTGAATTGATGTTGGAAATAGTGGCTCAAACAACAATAAAAACAAAAATAATATAATTATTCGTAGTTTATTAAGAAGCAGGTATCTGCTTAATTATAAATTATAGCCCAATTATATCGAGTATACAAATACAATACTTGTAACATTCTGTACAACCACAACTCATGAAATCCGGATGAGTCTGCAGTCATATCTAAGGCCAGATCTCGTATAATGGAAATCAGCGCTTTAAGCGTTTTTAAGTGGCAACTACAAGCTGTTATATTATCCGTTAATTGAATTGCAATAATAAGCTCCCTCTCAAACGGTAGTCTAATAAATTACTCTGTAAAAGGCTATTTACGTCCAAAGAGACAACGCATTACAAATCCATCACAACCCCCTTGTCCACACCTCACATAGCGACACGGACATTTATCATTCAGGATCAGCGACGATTATCGGTGCTGCTACCCTATTTCTTTTGGGCATGCTTCGACAAAATTTATTTCACCCTTTAAACTTTCTAATTTGAACTTTAATGCTATAAACATTAAATTGGTTCTAGAATGGTAATGTGTTGTTAGGGTATTTTTATCAGTTGTTGTGAAAACTACCACTAGCCTGGTATGGCATATACGAACGGATTGGGTTTATTACTTTAAGAATTTATAAATTCAAACCCTGTTGTTAGTGTAATTACAGTTGCTTTTCTAATAGTAATATATGTTTTTATCAGAGCATGTGTAAAGGTGCATTCATAACAAGACGCATTCCATAGGGATGGGGAGAATGCATCTGTTGTCGATAACGCGTGATGTATAGTCAAAGTCAAAGTCAAAGTCAAAAAGAACTTTATTCATTGAAATCACAAGGATCATTTTGAATCGTCTTATATAAAATTAAATTACTCCTGTTCCAACGCGACCAAGCCTAGAAGAATCAGGCAACAAACTCGGCTTGGCTTACATAAATGGTCCGTCTTACCACTAGGTGAGAAGCGCCTGTGTGGTGCCTCGGAGCAAGGAGTTGCTGATACATAGTAAATGAGAACTTAAAAACCTTAGGAAGGTAGTCAAAAGTAAATAAACATCAGCAAAAATATGCAAGACAGCACACGCTACGCTTGTTATACTTATAAATAATAATCTAATACAAACATGTAAATAGGTAAGTCCAGATATTGCAAATTTCCATTTTAGCAGTCGAGGGGCAGAGCGACATCAGGCCACGCGGCTTTATCATTAATATAGTCATCAAAAGTGTAATACGCTTTCTTAATTAGATTCATCTTTATGTAGGATTTAAATCTTCGAATAGGAAGTTTAAATGCACCTTCTGGAAGTTTATTATAGAACCGTACAGAATTCCCCATAAAAGACCCACTTACTTTCTTTAATCGAAATTTTGGTATATTTAGTTTGTGTTTATTTCTCGTGTTAATACCATGCACGTCACTTTTTATCATAAAACTATCCAAGTGTTTATGTGTATGTAATAATATTTCATAGATATATTGCGATATTACTGTAAGAATATTGATTTCTTTGAAACGCTCCCTCAAGGAGTCACGCGACTTCATTTTATAAATGGCACGTATTGCCCGTTTTTGTAAGACAAAAATAGCTTGGATATCTGCTGCTTTACCCCACAGTATGATACCATATGACATAACACTATGGAAGTAGCTAAAATAAACAAGCCTAGCTGTAGCTTCATCAGTAAGCTGCCTTATTATACGAACTGCATATGCAGCGGAACTAAGTCTACCAGCAAGAGCCACAATTTGTGGTGCCCACTGCAACCCTGCATCAATATTAAGCCCTAAGAAAATGGTAGACTTGACAAGATCAAGTGTCTCCCCATTTATTTTAATATTAGTTGGATAATGTTTTACATTAGGCAATGTGAATTTGATGCATTTCGTTTTTTTAGCATTAAGCAAAAGATTATTAACTGTGAACCACTCAAGAACACGCGATAGTGAATCATTTACATCATCGTAATTAGATTTAGATCTATCAACTTTGAAAATCAAAGAAGTATCGTCAGCAAATAGAACTATGTCACATATGTCTTTCACAAAAAAAGGGAGATCGTTAATGTAAACTAGGAATAAAAAAGGGCCTAGTATTGAACCCTGTGGCACCCCCATGACAATAGTCGATCCTGAAGACCTTTCACCACCAACATCAACTTTTTGGACCCTATTGGATAAGTAAGAATTTACAAGATTAATTGCCTGATTTTGTATGCCATAATGTTTTAACTTGGAAATTAAAGTATCATGCCTCACGCAGTCAAAAGCTTTGGACAGGTCGCAGAAAACTCCGATCGCGTCCTGCGAGTTCTCCCATGCTTCAAATATGTGTTCTAAAAGCATGGTACCAGCATCGGCTGTCGAACGACCCTTAGTAAATCCAAATTGATGACTATGAAGAAGTCCGTGGAGGTTAAAGTGTGACAATAACTGAGTAAGAATAAGTTTCTCGAAGATTTTACTTAACGCAGGCAATATAGAAATTGGCCTATAATTACCTGGATCTTTTTCGTTACCAGACTTGAACAAAGGAATTAATTTACTATGTTTCATAAGATCAGGAAAGACTCCCTCGTCAACACATCCATTGAAAATGTAGGCCATGCACGGCGCAATATCAATAATTATAACACCTAACACCTTTGTAGATATTCCCCAAAGGTCTTCAGTATTTTTAATATTAAGTGACTTAAATGTCTTAACAATATCATTGGCATTAACGTATCTGAAACTAAACGCGACCTCACACTTATCAACACTTAATTCCAATAAAGTAGATGCTCCAGAGGCAGTTGATTTTAAAGATTGAGTCACAAAATTAGGTATACTAGAGAAAAAACTATCAAAGGCATTTGCAACCTCAGTATTATTTGATAATGTTGTATTGTTTACGTTTAAATTAATTTGTTTACTACGAGGTTTAGCTTTACCTGTTTCATTATTTATTAATTTCCAAGTTGTCTTAATTTTATTTGCTGATTTTTCTATTTTATTTCTCAAATGCAATGATTTTGCTGCATGACAAACTTTTTTGAAGGTCTTGGAATAGTTCTTTATGTACAAGATAAACGTTGGATCGTGCAACATTGATTCTCTAGCCGCATAGAGTTCATATAATTTATTCCTACTTCTATAAATACCGGTTGTAGCCCAATCAGCTAACCCGACATTAGCTCTAGCTTTACATTTTTTTAACTTAAATATCTCACTATGTTCCTCACATATCAACTTAAACAAACTAGTAAAAAGGTCATTCGGATCATCTACGCACGGTACAAGGGGCATTTTGAGTTCAATACTGCCCTGGAACTTCTTAATGCGACTTTCTGTGATAGGCCGATAAGTGAATTCCTTAGGTTCATCTACAAAATTACAAGTAAATATAGCCCTGTGACCATAGTGATCTGAGGTGAAATGTTTAATTACTGATTTATTAATTGGAACACTACTGCAATAAATATTATCTAAACAGGTGGATGTTGTTAGTGTCACCCTTGTAGGTTCTTCGAAGAGGTGATATAAATTAAAGCATTTAAATAAATTAAGCAGCCTCTCAGATAGAGGATTAACCGGAATATCTATATTGAAATCTCCGCAGACTATTAGCATTTTATTACGAACAAAAGTTTTAAGCAATGCTTCTTCCATAGTGGATTCAAATAATGCGAAGTCTGCGTCAGGGGGACGGTAAACGCTTACAATGATATGCCGCTCTAGCTCAACACAAGATAGCTCAATAGTCCTCTCAATAGTGAGATTTGCAACATCTTTACGTTCCTTGCATTTTAAAGTATTTCGAACAACAATTAAGGAACCCCCACGTATGGCGTTCTTGCGTTTGTATGAACTTACAATATTATAATTCTCATAATAAGGGAGTAACTCAAATTGTAACATCCAGTGTTCAGTTACACACATAATATCAACATTAAAACGGATTAAAAATAATTCTAATTCTAAGATTTTGCTGGGAAGGCCTTGCACGTTTTGATGTACTACATTTAACGTGCCCGGCTGTCTCATTGTCGAACTCGTCAGTTTAAATGACTGTCAGCTACTCCTACTTGTTTGCCCTCATTAGTACTACTACTAACTACGGGCTTGTCGGTGAACTGCGTTATAGTACTTATAACGGGATCAAAAATATTAAATGCTAACAATTTAGCAATTATTAATTTACTATGTCTACTCAGGTACACAGTATCTCTTGTCAAAACAAAATTACTAATAAAATTATTAGTATCAAAATACAAAACGTCTCTATGACGACATGTCAAATTATATAGCATTAAATTAAGATTCCATATTTTTTGATTGTCATTGGCACTCAAAGATTTTGAGTAAGGGAAAGCACATAAAATTAATTTTCCCAATCCTGAATCTAACTTGTGTAGCAAAGTCTCAACCAGCCTAATAATATCTAATCGCATGACACCACTACTCTCACCTAATTGTATTAACAAAGTGGTGTCGTTGTCAAAGCAATCCTCCCTCTTTATAGAATCTATAAGTTTGTGAATAGGGGCATTTGGAAAGCAATTATTTTTCACAACTTGCCCTAACAGATCACTAAGAAGCAAACCCATCCCAACACCTATCTTATCTGAAAACACCACAGTCTTCCGGGTCTGCCGACAGGATTTTACCTGTCTAACCGGAGACTGCGTACCAGGTGTGGAAACTACTTCAACCTGAACAGTAGGTTTAGCTTGTCTCTGCGATGCACATGGTGCTATGTGTATTAAAGCACCTAAAGCTGATCCAGAAGGCTCTGATACAGGAAGGTCCGTCTGTGAGCTACTATTACATACTTGTACATATGTGCTATCATCACTCAGTATCTCTACGATATTATTCATTTTCTGAATATTGTCAGATGCTTCTTGTTCAGCTTTTTTATATTTACACGTTACATCATGAAGTGATGTTTCTAAACTTTTGATTACCTCTGACATATCAAGTAACTCTTTTGAATTACGTCCAATCAAATTATAGCAGGAATTAAGTTCCTCATTCATATTACAGTTTTGCTTTATATGCTTTGCATAACTCAGGACATTTTTATGCTTTTTAAGCTTTTTCTCAGTTTTTTTTATAAAATTACTTAGCCTTACATATTTTTTTATTCTTTTACTCCCTTTCAATTGTAGAAATTTACTTTTACAATTTGGCGTAGTGAGATCTATCATTGAGATGTTAGAACAACTGGCCATGAGTTCGGTCTGTAAATCCAGACTCCTATAATTATTATTTGAGGGCACATGCTTCGACTCTAAATGTTCTAGTTTACATCTGCACTCCGCAAGCTCATGCTGTAAGTCTTTATTTTCCTGAAGCAACACCTCGTAGGTTTCATGGCAGCTGTCCACGGAATGTAACATGGACTGAAGACGGTCCATCTGCTCGAGTACGGCTTCATATTGAGAGTGAAGCTCAGAAAGTTCTTTCTTGAGGCATGTATTCTTGCCAAGAATCACCAACATTTCAGCCTCACTCTCGTCACGTTCTTGTAGTAGCTGGCTGCGAATCTCATTGGATTCTTTGAGCTCTGCCACAGCCCCCTTGTACTTGGCTTCCAAGTCGCATGCCCTCCGAGTCATCATGGTGGATGGTATTCTGAAACACAGCAGTAGGCAAGTGGGTATCTAGAAATGGATAGTGACAGGTATAGAATAGGTGGAAATATAAAAAAAAACAATCAGTATAGATGGGGGTGGTAGAAAGTAACAAGAATCTAGTAATAGAATTAAAAGTAACAAGAAAAATAACACTTGCTTAGCTAACCAATTATTACCAACTCAATTTAAAAATTACTTGGAATTTCTCACTACTAATTACTTGACACACAAGTAAAAGAAAGATTACAAAGTAAGACTACTCTGGTTACTACAAATTAGTAAAAAAAATTGAACAATAAATTCATGCATTTAACTAAATACTACTCCGGTACAATTAATTAGTTTTATTGTGGAAAGTACAACCTACAGATTACAGTTAGTAGGTATTTTGGGGCCAGTTAGTGAACAAGAATGATAATATTTTTGTAATTTTCTAAGTGTCTCTGTAGTTATGTATGTGTGAGGCAGTGTTTAGACTACAATCATCTTCCAAACTTTGTCAAGGCGAAAGAGTGCAAAACTTTGCCTATTCGTATTGTGTAGTGTAAGTGACTCACAAGGAGCCGAGTCAATGTGTGGTAACGTGTGTGAGGTGAGAAAAATGTTATGTTATTAGAACAAAAAATACTCCCCAGGTTTATCGATGTAATCCAGCTAACAGTTTGGTGTGTAATTCACTTCACAGCATCCTCTGGAAACAAACTGCTTTCCTCTTGTGGATTTTCAAACACGTCAACCGTTGTGTCCAAGTCCGAAATTTGCCAAAGTTTTTTCATATGTTTTTATAGAACACAAACACTCACACGTGTGAAAGTGAAATATACTATTTTTAACAACATAGCGTAAGTTTTATGGTAATTAACAGTAAAACCTACAATAAAAACTAAAATAAAAAAAAGTATAGTAACAAACAACATTGCATACCCCGAAAAATTATCGACTTATTACTTCATGTATCATTCATCATCATAATCAGCCTAATAGAAGTCCACTGCACGAATAAGTCTCCTCCCTAGAATGCCACGGTGAATGGTTTTGAGGCGTCTCCATCCACAGACTTCATGCGACTTTTATGATGTCTTTAGTCTATCGCGAGGGAAGGCCTCTTACTACTTCGTTTGGTTTGTGGTCGCCACTCGAGAAGCTTTATTTCCCAACGGTTGTCAACTCTGGGAGCTATGTTGGTGATCTTAGTTCTTTTACGGATTTCCTCATTTCGGATTCTATCACGTAGTAAAACTAATAGCATAGCTCTCTCCATAGCCCGCTGCGCGACTTCAAATATAAGAAAATTTTATGTTGAGTCGCCTGTCTGGTTTGAACTTTAAGGCTTGTAGCCACTAACCTTGTTCCTAGCAACTGATGACATGATTTAGATGATTTGGATTTATATCTTTCCATTGAAAGATATAAATCCAGGGCGGATATTTTGTGAGCGTATGTTTATCTTTTGTTAAATGTGCCAGGTATACGAGGCACTTAGATTGTTGTATATCAAAATACATTGAAGGTAAGGTAAAATCTCTTGCTAAATTAATGTTAAAGAACTCCCTTTTCCGCATTGGAACTCTATGGATGGTCTATTATGCCATCCATAATGCGTGATGATGTTTTTATTGTTGCATAATTACAATAATCTCCCCCCTAGTCTACTGGTCGTCTGGTAGTTACCATTATGGTCACGAGGTTATAAAAGTAATTTGAAAATGGCCTAAAAAGAGAACGGGTCATACAATAAATTCATAAGCCACCAGGTTGCGCTCAACGGGACATGCAGTAACTACTCGTTCATACTGTGTTACAGGTCATAAACATACCTATTTTGGCTACATTGCCCCCTTGGGGAGTATGCATCTGTTGTGAACCTCGCTATTTCGTGATGTATGTCCCGATGTCAACGTAACGACCGACGACCCCTTTGTAAAAATCTCGTTTCAATTGAACGTTGGGCTCCAATTGAAACAGCGTAGGGCTCCCAATTCAGAGGTAATTGGAATATTTTATTCGAGTGTTTGTTTGAGTTTGATTGTGATTTGTGAAAGCTAATTCCGGGTGAATTTATTGTTTTAGGAATTTTGTTTGTTTGGGTGTGTCAGTTGATTTTAGATTAGCTGACGACAGATTGGAATTGAACAATTATTACTTTTAGGTTCTCTCGATCTCACAAAATTCAAGATATTTATTTGCAAAAATTGGTCTGATAAGAGTAATATAGCAGTAAGTACCAGTAATATAGTAGTTAATAGTAGGTCATCGCAATGCGTTATTACACTCTCAGTATATTTTGAATGAAGCGATCTTATACATAGCTCCGAAATATCGGTTGGTATTATCGCGATAGCATAAATACTTATAATTGGTATAACCACCAGTGTTATCGGTTCTGTGTGGTAGAGGCTTTATGATGAACTTTGTAGAGTTAGCGAATACAGTAGTTTGGTTGATGTTCTCAATGGTAAAAGCAGAATACTACGGTGAGTTCGGTACAAAACCTACCATGAGCTCTTATAGCGATTCAGTTCAAAAACTATTCCATACAAAATATCGATTCGTCGTTGACATTCGTCATAATTGAATAACATTAATCGTAGAAGTCTATAGACCTTCTAACTGTGCCTTTCAATATAGCTGTGGACATCACGGAACCGATTTTTACACTGAATAGGTTTTGGACTGAATTGCTAAATAAGAGGTCATGATAAGGCCTCTGATCTCATTGCTGAATGAAACTTATTTGTTAAGCTTATAGACTATTTCATTGTACGGTCATCAAAATCATTGAATCTACACTAGGTACTTCTTAAAAATGGTAAACCATTAGGTATGATAAAAGGGTGATTTATATAATCTAAATTACCCTTTCAATGGCTCGCAAAAAGCCATTATTTGCATAAAGCCTCAGGTACATTGATCTCGGGTAATAGCAGCATATCAGTCAGATCTGCTATTTAAAAGGTATTGGAATATCTCCATCAATTTTTTTAATCAGTTCGTAGTAGTTATTAAGGGTCGGCGTGCATTGGTGACATTCTTTAAATTGCAAACCTTAATAACCATGGCAGTCGATTGGTGTTTTGTTGGAGTCAGTGGATAGAGGCGGCTCAAGACCGTTTGTAGTATAGCATTCAGTGGGAGAGTCTGTCCAACAGTGGACTTCTACAGGCCGATGATGATGAATGACCATGATCTGATATTTTTTATTTCAATTAAGATTTGTTTCGTTTGCTATTTCTAAATATCTTTGAATATTTCTGGTACCTAACCACCGATCACGTTATTGGTCGAAACAAATCTTTGAATATTTTTAAGTAGTCTACCTTTTTGTATTTTTTCTACTAAATACGTACTTATTTCGTTTGTAATTAGGTCACTCTGCAATTAATATTATTACAAAACCTTGTAGGTATGGCCAAACCAATCTAAGGTGATAACTGAACAGGGAATGCTGAAAGCAAGCTGCAGGCAATAATTTGCATGAATCTCATCATTTCTGATTATAATATTATGATTATATTCATGACTAGTGTCCGCCCGCGTCTTCTTTCGCATTATAAATGGATAAAAAGTAGCCTTTAACTTAATCCAGGTTCAGTCGTTAAGGTGCGATTGAGAAACAAACCAACATCCATACATTTATACTCATTTTTTCGATCAGAGTTTTCGTAACTTTGCTAAACGGTGGGGATGCACCAAGCAACTCTAACATGACTAGTTAGAGGAGAGACACTAGTAGAACATATAAGGAATTGTGCACCAAGAGTGAATCACAAGGCACACGACACAAACATCCCAGAATACATTTGCTTATAGTCGTAAATATAAAATAGACGAACAAATATATAGTAACAATTCCGCTCCTCTCCAACGAAAACTCTGAAAGAATTCGACACGTGTTTCGCCTCTCAACGAAGCATCCTCAGGAAACAGTAGGCTCACTGCGTGCTAGAACAACAAAGACACACTACTGCAAAAACTCCGCAGCCATGTTGCCTCGCCAAACGCCAAACAGAAAGTCCCTTTCTGTAACTATATATTTGTTCGTCTATTTTATATAGTAGACGTAAAACTAAAATCAGATCAACCAAGAAACAAAATAAATATGTTTTCTCATCAATTGAAGTCGCAAACACTTCATGCAATTTATTTTTTTGACCTCTAGACTACGTGTCATTCGCATTTGTCTGCTGATATCCATCAAATCAATTCAGATCACACCTTTGAATAAAATTAATAAAGTTCAAACTGAGTATTGTTCGAGAGGCTCAGAAATTAAATAAAAACACTTTGCAGTCACAACACCCAAATGCTAGCTGACAAATATACCTACATAACATAAAACGCAATTATATACAAAATCGTTGCGTGATTAACTGACTATTAACGCACAGCTTAAGCCACAGAGACGTGAAATCTGGAGGGTAGATTCTTTTAGTGGTTTAGGGGTTCACCTTGGGGGATGAATTTTGAAAAGAATTCCAAGAATATTTTATTTAAAAACATTAAAGCGTAGGTATATCATATTTTTTATAAGTTCGATTTGGTTCAGTGGTTACGGTAGTACGAAACCTGCACCGCGCAAGCCAGACTCATGCATAAACGGTTTTTTTAAACTGAAGCGCTACCTACAAGTGTATATTATATCTTAGGGGGATAGGTTTTATAGAATAGAAAATTCAACAATTTATGTCTCGCAAAATGTTTCTTTCTGTTGTCTGTCTCTGTCAATGTGTTAATTATGATGTGATCATACTTTCACTTGTTAAAGCTTAATGCTTGAATGTACAACCCATTCATGTGAGTAGCGTGTCGTGAGTGTTCAACACTGGTTTATAGCCCTCAATTTATGTAGTTGTGGAATATTCAAACAAGCATAATTGTAAGACTGTCGATCACAGAGGTAGGTGTACAAAATTAAGTACTTATACGAGGTTTTTGTATCAGAAGCATTTGGTTAATTCTCACACTGTTGAATAAAACCTTTTAAAGGTAGGTACTAGGCACGTTAAATACATTATATAATATTATAATGTTTCACTTGTTGTAACATAGAGTATGTACGATTCAGGTTGTCTGAAAGAAATAAGCTATAAGCGGTATACAATACTCAAACGACCGCCCATTATCCATGAGTTTTTGGCCTTTCTGCCACTGCAAATAACAACAATATTGAAGACTTTTAGTTAAACTAGATGATCCTCAGATTAAATTAACATAATATCGTCAAGCTAAACCACTCCAAAAATATAAAACCGCAAAATAAACCAGATTAAAGTTCAGTGAATGTCTACAACGATGTTTAGCTCCACGTCACGCTATTATTTAAATTCACTTCAGTGTATAAACATTTCTAAACTAAAATATATATTGGGACGCAAAATGCTAGCTTTATTTCGTCCTAGGACAATTTACCTATGGACGTCAACGAGTACAAAATCCTGAAATTGTTATTTAAAACTTATAGCAAAAGTAACCTTATTTAAGAACTGCAATTATGTTTACTAAATATAACTACAGTTGGTAATGTGTATCTTTATAGATGCTAGCTTTAATTATTAAGTAGTTAGTTGACAAGCCTCTTCATTATATTTATTATGTATGTTATGTAAGATAATGGCTTGCCTCGCCCGCCCGCCGGCAACACGGTGCGGCGCGGATCGATTTTATTACTGTAATCTGTATTGTATTTTTAAAAGTACACAAAATCTAAGATTAGCGTCACTAAAGAAAGATAGTTAGAACTATCAAGCGTGTGTTCTTATCAGTTCGTTGCAGTTTGTTATAAAGAAAACCAACGACAACTGGCTCTTGTATAACTGTATGAAATTTTAATGCCTAAACCGTTCGTTCATTCATTTGGTCACCTGCTTTGTTCAGTGTTATGGCCCTGATGGCTCTGTAAACTACAATAGCAGTCAAATATTTGACAGTGTGTGGTAAGAGCCCACCCATTCACCACACTGGTTTATTCATCATCATTCACAAAATCCTTTTCAAAATGAGTCAAATAGACTCGTGGGATAGTCCAGTAGAGAAGGTCCTAGATTCACTCACCATTACTAGGCTTCTAGGCATTAGACTTTCAAATCGCGTTCGTCGAAGCAAATGCATTACGTATTCTACAGATCCACCTGGAACGAAGTTTTTGAGCTTATAGAAAAAATAACAATAGGTTTATCAGTTGTTGTAAAAAGCTAGTACCTTTGTAAAATAGAAGTAAAACTTTTATGAAATGGTGCACCTCGAGTGAAACCTTATGTTAAGCAGTAACCTCAGCCCATTACAAATGCAATACATCTCCACGTCCGAGTCATGTCCAACTAGAACGTGCCAGACTTGGCATTGCACTAATCCTGAGACATAAAGGTGAAACTCTAGGCTTCAAGACCGGCTCCGGTTTGAAGGCTGACATTTCAAACCAAGGTGAAATCTTCTTCAATAGCCTTTAATTAGATGTCCTTACGTTAGACGAAGGATTTGCCATAATCACCACGCTTGGCTGACGGATTGATGATCGCAGTTTGGTGTTAAGTACTCAGGTGGAAGCTGCTGCTCATCCCCTGGTGTAATCCCTTGGCTTTTACTACATCCATGGGAGGGGAAGGAAGGGTATATTCTTAGGCCGGACACACCACGGCTACCATGGCTACCATCACGGTTTCTAAGAAGAAATACCAAGATGTATTTCTTATTATAGTTGCCAAAGTGACCAACAAGTATTCTGCGACTCTTATTCAGCTTTACTTTAGTGACTATTATTATTTTATTAGCTATTTTTGGAGAACGGCTTTTTGAATTTCGTGATATTAATTTATTTGGCAGGCTTCGTTACATAATATAGTTTTTAGTTTTGCTGGAGTTTATTTTTTTATTTAAAATCTTTTTTACACCAATAACATACTTGTTCAGAGAAATACTGTTATCCGAACATTATAGAGCTCGTAGTTATCACACTAATACAATTATAAATGCGAAAGTTTGCGAGTGTGTTTGTAACTTCTTGGCACTCAAAAGGCTGAGCAGATTTGAGTGAAATTTGGACTGGAAATACCTTATACCCTGGATTAATACATAGACTACTTTTCATCATCATCATCATCATCATTGATCACGCGGGTGAAACCGCGGGGCGCAGCTAGTTATAAATATATAAAATAATTGCGCGACTAAGTTACTGACTGACTATATCAACGAACAGCCTAAGCCGTACGTCCTAGAGACCTAAAAATTGGAGTGTATGTTTTTGTGTGGTCTAGGGTGCACTCAAAAATGAATTGTCGAAATTCACCCGCTAAAGGGGTGTTTAAGTTAATATGGATAAAAATCTATGCGGACGAAGTCGCGGGCGTCTCACTAGTTTTATAATATAATACGACATTCCACTCCACAGAACAATGGTTTATTTTGTGTTTCCACTTTAGTATTTGTACTTATAATATAATTAGCCCTTATTTCTGAGAGATTCCACGAAATGTATCACTTAACTAAATTAACCAAGTTGATACAATGTAAACATTTTCATATATTCACGTTACCTGTACTACATATTTTTAGGGTTCCGTACCTCAAAAGGTATCAATGAAACCATTATAGGATCACTTGCGTGTCTGTCTGTCTTTGACAACCTATTTTTTCTGAATATACTAAACGAAAAATGTTGTAATTTGGTACATAATACTGAGTTAAGTGACCCAATCACGGAGGTATAGCGTAAATAAACGAATTATGATTTAATTTTGATAAACAGGCCCCTTAAATGTACCGCCAATGCAGCGTAAGGGGCAACGTTGGCGTGGACGGCTAAAGGGTGTTGAGAGGTGTGCTGCAGTTTCACTAAGCGCTACTCCCGGCTTTATACCTTTAACACTTCCACCCTTGAAGAATAGTTTTCACTCTTGCGACTCTACCCTCGGCCAGCTGGCTAAGGCAAGCCGAGGGTCAGAGGTCTCTGTTGACTCCAGGGAGTAATAGGGCTCCGCGTTGTCGCCACTCACCAAACGCTCACCACAAGCGTGCCCTGTGGTATTATTATTATTCTTATTATTATAACAATACCTTCAGAAATATTCAACTAGCAATAACAAAATTGCTATTTACACAAACATTGATATTCATTTTATTTCAGACAGGGCTAAGATTACACAGTATCATTCACATTCAGGAAAATCTTACTCGGATTTGTCGGCTCACCCAAATTCATATCGAATATAGCCATGGTTTCTTAAGAACAGCGGCCGTCTTATGCCGGTTCTAAAATAAAGGAAGCATGACAGTTATTTCTCTGACAAAAGATTAATCATAATAAATGCCCTATTACGTCCGTCACATAACGGTTGCTGCTACATAGGAAATTCTGGCTCGAGAAAGGTCCTTGAAATCCGAAGCGGGATCTGAAGTATCTCGGATACAAGGTAACAGTTGTTTTACAGCACAAGAGGACGTGACGATTCCGGAAATAGTTTATGGCGGGAACGAGTGGACGTCATCTGTGTGCACAGAGAAAGATACAGCTAGGTCACTTCACTAATGCGGACAAACAATTTTGTAACGGGGGAAGGATAAAAACTTAGTTATCCCATTGATTCTGGTAGATTTATACCTATACATCAAAGCCTTGTGAGGATATGCATTATAATGTGGGTTAATGCATGATTTTTTCACTCAACGCTATTATTTGCGGCATTTATTTATAATCTATCCTACAATGTGACGTTTGTCATTTGACTTAAACTAACTAAAGGGTTAGACATTGTGTAACTAGTACTATTAATAGTATTAGTGATATAAAGAGGATTAAACTCGCTGCGTTACGTTGCAAATTGGGCACGATCTGATGACGTGTGACAAACAATATATTCCATTACTAGATAGTGAACTAGCTATTCTTAAGACTTATCTGTGAGGATAAACTTTACTGTTTTGGTAAGA
Organism: Epirrita christyi; assembly: GCA_951392215.1. Lineage (NCBI taxonomy): Eukaryota > Metazoa > Arthropoda > Insecta > Lepidoptera > Geometridae > Epirrita > Epirrita christyi. The sequence continues at coordinate 15,249,897 of OX595849.1, forward strand.
GTCAGATAAGTTTAATGCGACTGTCTCGAAGCTGGACTCGAGATGCTGGGCAAAAGGTGTTAGAGTTGCGAAAATTTGATTAAAATGTAGCTTAGTTTCAAAGAATAATGAAAAGATTCAGGGTGGTAATATTTTACGAACAGTTGGAGGAAGGTAGAGTCAAAACGTATACATTTTATCGGCCGTTGGAGTCGCGCTTTCTTAGTGAGGGGTTGTGTGTTGTTATAATCCTAATCGTTTGCACCAATGAAGCTTATGATTAAATATCATATTGTTAACACGTGGAAGAATACATCAATAGCGAGTACTTATATCTATAATATCAATTCCAAACACTTTGTTTTGCTAATCTGAAATTAAAAATAATATTTAAAAACATTACCTATACAAAATAAAATTTCACGACTTTAAGGTGATTGCTCTCGCATGTGGCGCGAAATTCAAATTTTATTGTGTTTTTTGTAAATCACAGCTAATCAACACTTCTTGAGATAGAGAAAACAGATTTTGCGAAAACTAGGAGACCTAGCACACATGTTTTAATTGATAGTATCTCATAAATGTCATTAGTTAAGCTACGCATACCTTTAAACCAAAAAAACACTGTAAAAATCATTGAAGAGTATTCGTAGCTGAAGTAATGATCTATATGTGAAACTGTAAACTAAAACATGTGTGTTAGGTCTCCTAGTTTTCGCAAAATAAGTTTTTACTATCTCAAGAAGTGTTGATGAGCTGTAATGAGCAACAACGCAATAAAATTTGAATTTCGCGCCACATGCGAGAGCAATCACCTTAATCCTCAAAATATTCTCAGATCTTACTCAGATCTATGACGACATCCTACTACAGGCAAATTTGAACTATTGAACTATTTAGTGAACTATTGTCTTTGTTTGTCTTACTTTTTGTCACGTCGGTGACGAAGTTGCCAAACGTCAAATCTTAACCCCATGTGGACACAGCATACTATTCTAGAAGCTCTCCCTACTGTTGTTCGAGAAATATCTACGAATTGCTAAAATTTTCCCGCGGCTTTGCTTGCATGGTACCAGGTTTAAAATTTAACGTATCAGTTCAGGACAAAATCTATCTTTTTTCCTCATCAAAATCGAAATAGTTGAAATTGGCTCAGTCGTTACAAAAATAAACAAAAATAATTTCCAAACTTTCAAATTAGGATAAATAAATATTATTAGTATTTTTAGTAGCACTCCGTTTTACGCACGTTTTGTTACGATGCTGTATATTTCATTTGTGGTTTCAGTGTAGGTAAGTACTCGTTCTGTTTCATTAGAGCAAAGCAAGGCATATTGGTCGGTGAAATAGGCAATATTGCCAATCAGACGGACCGCACAAAGAGCCTCACCACCTGGCTAGACAATAGCCAACTCAGCAATATCCAGTTTACAGACCTGGGCTTATCAATTCAGGCTTTTTAATATCTTGGACAAAATTAATTTCAATATCAAATATACTAGACCAAGTTTTCATCTTAAATTTATTAATATTTTGGTTTGAAAGACAAAGTACATAATTTAAATAATGACACATTTTTCATTAAATCTGACTAATCCCCACACATCTTGTAGAGCCAAAATATTTGCTCAAACATACCACAGACGGAATTGAATAACTGGTTCACACGATCACGGCAACAGGAGGCTGGGCTTATTTTGATAAAAAAAAAAATAAGCTTGAATTAAGACACAATCCCTTATAATGACAATACCCAAAATCATATAACGCTACATTTATTTGATCAGCTACACAAAAGTCTGAAGCTATTGCTAGATAGACCAGTTATTTTTATTAGCCTGGATACTGAGGAATATTTCATCACCGAATATTTATTTTTCAAGAATTTAGCAATCTAACCTTTACTGCCAAAGTCACACTTTGTGAGTTCGCTGCTCTTTATAGAAGTCAAGTGTTTATCACGCCTATCGGGCCGATATAATGCATTCTATTACCAAACAATACTTGACCTTATTACTCTGCCACAAAGTTAAAATTACTTTTGGGAGCAATCAGAGTATTCACACGAACATGTGCCCAAGAGTTTTCATCAAGAAATTGAACGAAATGGTTCTTGGATGACTTGATATCGGTTAATAGAGTTGTTTTCGATGATGTTTTAATTTTAATTTTTTAATTTAATTTGGTTCTCTTGTTTATTATTTCCACTTTTCTGGGCCTAAAGCTACCAGTCTATTTAATTACATTCAAACTTATCCTATTTCATTAATGACATCTCATAAAAATCCTTTCTAACGGTTTCCTTGAATACATAGCTGTTTAGCGATAAGGTAACAATGCAGTACTTCTAAAGCGTGGCGTTTGCCGATTGTTTTGTATTGATAATCGTACGCCCGGGGATACCGGTGCCTGTGCCTGCTTTGTACGAGCTCACACCCTGTCGTTTGTTAGGAGTGCGCAACTATAAAGACTTGAAGGTGACTTTAATGTGGGTACTATCTTCATTGTCTTATTTCATTATAACATCTACCAAAGTTGTTACATTCATCATGCATGTAACGCTCGCCATCGAAGCCCACACGAGCTGTAGTACCGAGTAACGGCCCAGCGAGTCGGTTTACGGTCACTCTGGGCTTCTTACGACGCGCTGTTTTGTTTCGGACGATAATCGAGCGGCCCGCAGTGTACACAGTAGGTAATTTTTGTATAGAAATAGAGATCCGAGTTTTTTTTTATTTCTATCTTCAGGTTACTAGGTGTCACTTCTATAACAGTATTGAAGGTAAATATGAGTTTGTTTGTCGAGATGTACTACATACTTAGCTTTCAATTTAATTTCGAAGTGTATAAAAATTATCGGAGTTCTATAAAACATTTTTCACTTCTTTGTATTACCATTTTGAGACTATTAATGTTGTTATCAGCCTCTTGGTACCTACTCGTTTTAGAGCTCACTGAATCACGGTACGTTTTCTAAAAAGCTTGAGCAGATAGGAATCTAAGTTGTCTCACTGCGTTCGCTCCGCACATTTCCCTCGAGACCCCCGCCCCCCGTCGCCCCTACCCCTTACAACCTGCGCTACAATTTACAGCCTCATTCTACTCGCCCATTTTGTTTGGCGAATTATTTTACCAAATTGTATGAAAAAACTTCGATGCAGTAAGTCATGTCGGGCTGATGATTTATGAGCGGTATTTACATTTTATTTGCAGTTACATTGAGGATTGAGATAATAAAAGAGATAGCGTTGAATAAGACCGAAACGCCATTTTTATAACTCTTCTTGATTAGGCGGAGATAAATATTTAGCTTTGTTTCCAAAATGTATTTCTACTTCTTTACTTTCTTGTTGATTTACTGTTTACTTAATGTCAGCTTTATTATATTATTAAATTGGCACTAATATTACATTTGAAAGCCTTTTATGTTAATTCAGTAAATTAACCAAGTCAACCTAAGCTTGTTTCAGTACCTAGTAGCAGTAGCAATAAATGAACAATTAACTTCTTAAGCTTTTAATCCCGTAAGCTATTAAACTAAAAATGTAGCTTACCAACGATGGCGTAGCAGACATTTATTGGTGCATGGTCTGACCGCGGCGATTTGCCTTGCTAATATAAATTAACCTCGCTGCATAACGGATTGAAAAAATTAAAACACCTTGGCTTGAAGAATCTTGCAATACGTTTTATTCCTGGGAACCTGTTATTGGCTCTCTATTATTATTCTGTTGTATTATTATGTTAAAGTAAGCTGTTGGTTCTCCTGAAAATAAATAAATAAAACAAATACCTATTTATGAATGTATAATTTATAATAACTAACCTACTATTCAAATGTAATCTAAACAATTTAATTTATGATAGATAGATAGATAAACACTTTATTGATCACCACACAGAAACAATAAACAAGTTATTTTACGATAGAAAGGCAATACAAAGGGCGGCCTTATTGCTGAGAGTGATAATAAAGAGATATTATGATAAATAGTATGATATTCGACATGCTCACATTATAAAGTAGGCATAAGTAATCATCCAAGGAACAAATTCAAATTTGCTGTATTCCTAGAACTTCTTAAATTAAATTAGCTAACTAACTGCATACATCCTGAAACCGGGTATACAACTAGACAACCCATATTTGACGTCACAAAATCACGCACGGACAGTTTGGTTCGGTGATTTCACCAACAAATAAACAACTGTTTAGTGTACATAACAATTCTTTTTGACAGAAATTTTCAAATATTATCTGTCACCTTGACCAATAGTTACGGTAAACGCTTGTTTATTTGTTCGTAACTGAGGCCTAAGCTAGTTTATAATGATATTTTAAACATTTTGAGAGTCTAAATTTCATACATACACACGTATGTGATCATCTAGCATGGTTCAATGTGACCAATCACCAATTTGAATTACTTGTTAAGTTATTATATAACTCAAATCACTTATTATTATTAATATCTGACTTAGTTGAACGAGAGCACCAAAATCTCTGAGTCAACTTAGAAGAATTGGTGTTTGTATGTTTTTCCGAGGGTTACTTCTGACCCGTTAATCTGATCATCATAAAATTTGGTCCAATATTATTTTTTCATTTTGCCATTGGTTTTTTCTTAATAACCCTGAGATATGATGGTCATGAAAAGAGCCAGTGTAGTGAAAGGATTGCACCTAGTAAGTAGGCTCCATTCTCGCAGCCAATACAGTCCTTTATATCGGTAGTCGGGTAATCACCGGCGATTTGCCTTGCAAATAGAATCACCCCTGTTTAACCAACGGAAAGAACTTTGGAACACCTTGATAAATTCGTTTTCCAAGTGTTTAAAACTTTGTCTTTTGAGCTTAAGTTAATTATGGGGTAATTGGGGTGTCTTGTGAGTTGAATTTGGTGTGAAAATGTATATCTATGAAGAAGAGGGATAACGTGTTCATATAATTTTTTCATGGAAAGCTACGCCACTTTACTCGTGTAAGTAGTAATTTCATAAGGTTATGAATAACTTACTTCTAAATTGTACTAAGAGAAAAAGAGATAGATGGTTTTTTTACATGCTTTTAAAATGTAAATTATACAGAAATGTACGTATGTGTCTCAAACAACTGTCCAAACTATTTAGTAGCAGTCGTAGAGCTCATTGCAAAAGCATTTTGCATTACTATCGTCACTATACATTATTTCTGTTGCTAACAGTACCTGATGCTTGTATTGCTATAATCCAATTTGACGGTTATGGGTAGGTACCGGTAAAATTACAAGCATATATTATGAGACTTTTCATCTTTATGTCTCAGAATGGTGAGCGCAGAGCCACATAGGGCAAATCCCTAAACTAAACACAAATAAAGTACAGTGTCATAGATAAAGACTTGGTTATTGATTGATACTGGTATGTAGGGCACAAGAACATACTCCTAACAATATTCGGTAGGTAAGTAAGTACTAACATTATAAAAACTTTATCTACAAACATAAACCGATAACACAACGGGTTCTTCCTTAATTTACTACTGTAATTAGTCTAAATAATACATAGGTTCTACTTCATACTCTAAACGAACCAAATTAAATCTTATTCCAATGGCTTATAGTCTATAATGGGATGCTAGAAATTATAAGAAGGTTCAAACTACAAAGCACACCGACGAATTATAATTCCATTGTAATTTGAACCGTATTACAAGCAGGTTACGGCTTATATTAGTTTGGTGTTTTAGGGTTGGGTCGAGTGCCCAGTGGGCCCATAATGTGTGCATTCTGGACCTTAGCGTAATTTACCTAAGTAAGGAAGTTTTGTTGTGGACGGCTCGTTTATTTTTAGAGGCGGTTATTCGCAGGGAGCAATGTGCTGTACAAGGACAAAATTAATATTATATTCAGACATCCTCGGTCGCCTCTGTTCACGAGCCTACGTTTCTAGATGCAAATTGTTTAGTGTGTAAAATTGGTAACACGACAATCATATCGATCTATAGATCCCCGTCCTATCACAACATAGACAATTTTATTAGTAGCCTTGAAAATGTTATGACCTCGCTTAATACTTACAACAACATTGCTGTAATTGGAGACCTAAACGTTGACATAGCTGATGACAGTTCTGATAGGCATCTTAATAAATTCTTGACTGCTACGGCTTCTTTTGGCCTCTTACCTGCTTATACAATACCGACCAGACTTGACAGATGCCTTGATCACATACTTTTAAAATGTAAGGTCCCTGCTACATCGCTGGTAATTGAATCAGCTATCACCGACCACAAACCCATCCTTCTGAGTATAAGCTCAAATCAAATATCTAAATGTACCCGAAACATTATTAGTTATGCAACCAAAATGAACTACCCGGAGATACAAAAGGAGATAGAGATGTCAGACTTTAGTGGAATTATGTATTTATCAGACGCAAATGAGGCAGCTAAGCAATTTATTGATATTATTACTAACATTGTAGCCAAGCACACCAAAAATATCAAAATTTGTAGATCCAAAAGAATCATAAAACCATGGATAACTCCTGGTTTAATCCGCTGTATCAAAAATAGAGACATACTACACTATAAATTGAAGAATACCCCTGATAATATGATAGTTAGAACTACTTATACAAGATACAGAAATTTTTTAACTGGTCTTTTACGTAAAATTAGGATAGAATACGAGAGAAATGAACTAAGACAGGCTAAGAATGACCCAAAAGCTACTTGGCTTGCTATACGAAAAATTACTAATACCTTTTCAAAACGCGAACAACCCTCTGAACTATTAAAATACAACAGTAGAGCGTCAGTAAACCAAATAAATTCTTACTTTGTAAGCGTGGGCAAACAGCTGGCAAAGGATATTAAACCACCAGTAAATCCATCCCTATCAGATAAATATCTCTCACACTATAGTACGAGTAATTCCCTTGGCATTATTGCTACTAATGAAAATCAAGTCTTTAATATTATTCAGGGACTCAAGGGAAACTGTGCCACAGGTTGTGATGGAATCCCTGCCAAAATAATTAAGGATTCGCGACACTTTTTGTCTGCACCGATTGCACATATTTGCAATGTTTCTCTTCAGACTGGCGTTTTCCCTAATGTCTTTAAAAAGGCACTGGTTTCACCGATATTTAAGAGTGGAGATAGAAGTGACACGTCTAACTACCGACCAATTTCAGTGCTCACAACGCTTTCAAAAGTCTTAGAGAGAATACTTAATCTACACTTAAGTGAATTTCTCGAAAAATACAGCATAATAGCAAAAAACCAATTTGGCTTCAAAAAAGGTGTTTCTACTGAAGATGCTGTATTAAGCCTTACTAACACTATTGTCAAAAGAGTTGATAATAAGGATAAATGTTATGCTGTATTCTTGGATTTATCAAAGGCTTTTGATACCGTTTCAATCGATAAACTGATTGCTAAGATGGAGCGTGTTGGCATTAGAGGCGTAAGTTTGTCAATTTTTAGGGATTACCTACACAAACGTTCACAGTGTGTCAAAGTTGGTAAACAAATCAGCGATGAAGAGCCCATAGATATTGGCGTCCCTCAGGGTAGCATACTGGGCCCTACTCTCTTTCAGATATATGTTAACGACCTATGTAACCTCTCAATACCTAACTGTGATATCTTCGCATATGCTGATGATACTGCCTTGGTGGTTTATGGTGAAACTTGGACGGAAGCCAAAGCCAATGTTGAAACTGCTATTAAAGTCGTAATGGACTGGCTTTCCTCTAACCTCCTTACCCTCAATGTTCTTAAAACTCAATTCATTCGTTTTTCCATATCTTCTGCCTCTAAACCACCGCTGGAATCATCCGTCATTCGAGCACATGCAAATACATGTAACGGCAATACTGAAAGGTGTTCCTGTCTTTCCCTAGCTATGGTTCCTTATGTTAAATACCTTGGCGTCTATATCGACCAAAGTCTAAACTGGGACAAGCACGTTGAAATTACGACAAAACGTAGTCGTAAACTCATTTATATTTTTAAATGTCTACGACAATCTTCTGACCTTGATACCTTGAAGTTGGTCTACTACACTTTGTGCCAATCTGTTTTGACATACTGTATCCCGGTATGGGGAGGGACCTACAAAACCACCCTGATAACTCTAGAAAGAGCCCAGCGTGCGGTCCTTAAGACAATGACCTATAAGTGCATCGCCTATCCTACTAACTTACTTTACAGTGAATGCGGATTACTCACTCTCAGACAACTTTACATTCTGAAAACAATAATCCGTAAACACTCAAGACTGGTATTTGACCCACACTTAGCACTCAAACGACAAAGTTTTCCCGTTTGTTCCCTTCCGAAATGCAGAACATCTTTTGCTAACCGTCAATTTAACTTTCTAAGTTGTTTTCTGTATAATAAGCTTAATATAATTATTTCTATGTATTCTCTAAACAAATACGAAGTTCAGAATAAAGTTAAAAAATGGTTGCAGAATTTGAGCTACGATGACACTGAGCAACTATTGCTCAGAATAGTATAATGCACATACATTTAAATACCCATACACCCGTCAACACACCCACCACACATACTCATACTCACACACTTATACCTTACACTTACCTTTCATACACCCACTCACTTTCACTTTTCCATGATTTTATGTACTCACTTATAGTTTTTAGTACTGTTCTATGTTTTTATAAACTATAGTGTTTTTGTTATTTTTTGTTTTACCGACGAGTTTTGTATCCTTTGAGTACTTACTATAGTAACTGCATCTTTTATAAATTGTGAGGAACACTGACTCCTAAAATACAAGTTTTTAACTTAGTTTAGGGGTTAAGGAGCCCTTTCCTGTTATTTTTCATAATGTACAATCTGTATCCTTTTAAGTACTAGTATCTAGCATCTAGCATCTTTTATAGATTATGAGTAACATTGACTCCTAAAATACAAGTTTTTAACTTAGTTTAGGGGTCAAGGAGCTCATTTATGTTTTTTTTTTCAGTGTACAATCAGTTTATTTTATTGTTAAAATTTATTTTATACCTTTGTTTTTAAGGATGTACAAACTTGATTGATCAATAAACTTATATTATTATTATTATTATTATTATTATTATCCTTTCAGAAATCATAAAAAAGTGTAAGTATGTAGTTACAGTTATTACTCTGACGGAATACATACCAAGAGTAATATTTTTTTTGTGAAAACACCGAATACACTGATTTTATATGTTATAATATTCTATAATTATAATTATATCCACTAAGCCAATGGTGCAAATTATTGTTATGTATTATGTTATATTTATATGTATGTAAATACATCCAGTACTTGCGACTGAATCATTGATGATATGTTACGGATTTTAAGCAATAATACGAACACGATACCGATATTCCCATAGTTACAAACGCTGTAGACGGTTAGCGTTCTGTTAATAAGAAAACTAGTATTTTCGTGGAACCTCGCCACCCAATATCGACGGTTACAGAACAATATAGTGTTACAGAGTAATAATAGCAGACCCTAGGACCAAAATGACACAAAGCAAAGCTTAATTACAGTAAAATTAAACCTCAATTTTGGTCTCTCTATAGAATCTAAGGTAAAAACCGCAGTTAAAAAGCTTCAAAAGTGAAATATTATTTTTCAGCTCAACAACTGTTTACCAAGCCCAAGTACGGTCGTGTATGGAGCACTTCAGCCACTTGTGAGACGGTTTAGCCAAATATCAACTTGCCATCTTGGACTCTATAGTATAGAGCGACGGGTCATAAAACTTATTAATGACGAGGCGCTAGTTGAGACTGCATAACTCGAGGCACTGTCGTAAGGTTGCCTGCCTTTCCATCTTCTACCGCATTCATTTTGGATGGTGCGTTCTGATACTACAAAACCTGATTTCTCCTTCTCTTTTCCGTCACAGGCACAAACGCGGTGCAGCGTTTTGTCTATTTTGTTGTAGACATATCACCCACACGTTTTTATCTTCCGTGATAATGAGGACAGCCAAGGGATGTGGATTCCAGTATCTGTGTTTCCTACAACTTATAATGTGGGTATCTTTAAAAGATGACTAAATAGGTATCTTCTGATTAAGCGTGATTACTCAGGCTCCATCAGCGCTTACCACCAGGTGAGATGTAGAAAATGCAAAACGAATTCGATTCTATAAAAAAAATTAGGCCTTTCTGTTTTCTGATTATAGTCGTGGCCCTTGAGCAGTCTCAGTGGGATGTTCGTACATAAGTATACGGTTTATTTATCTACCTTACTTAAATCAAATTTAAGTTTTACTTACTTAAAATTAGCTTGTCACTGTTTGATGCCATTATCCAATGGTGAGATGGCAATACTGTTTTATGAAGGCTTTTTGAGAGCTTTATCTTTACCTAATTTTTACTTCAAGGTGCTATCGTAACGATGGTATTAGTAACGTTGGAATTATTCTCAACAAGAGTTTAAGATAATTATGTAGATGAGAGATAAAAACGTAGTCAGTCTGAATTTGAATCCTATCAAAATATTCTAGGAGAAACCTCTTTAGGTAAATTAAGATGAATCTATAATCAAAGGAACTTTTACCAACTACGACAAGTTCATAAAAAGAACTATAACTATTCAAAGAGTAACAAAAAGTCATGCTCAATTTTGAAACATTTTCTTAGATTCTTACTACATAAAACTAAGTTTTTCTTCTAAAATAACCCAGTTTTCTTAAATTTCTTATGAAACTCTTCAGAAAAAATGATCTTTCCAGAACCTGCAGGTGTGCATGACGTAAAAAATAAAGTTTAAGGTATTTTGCCGGAGAGTCAATGACCCTGTACCGTAGAACCTTCGCAGTAAGTAGTGACAAAAACTAAACTGTGCCGTTGCTTCGAAATAAATAAAATGTTGTATGTTATATACAAATAACTGTTCGATTTTGGAAATTTAGCTTTTAGGAAAATCTATGAATTTGAACTAGTTATGTTATAAATATAAATGTAGAGTGTTAGGCCAGCCTCGGCGCCATTGCCCGTCCTCAGGCGATCGTTGCCATCTATTCGGATGCATGAGTTTCACTTGACCCATCTAATCACACGTCAAAAGCAACCTTGTCCCTTACATCGTTATGTAACGTTTTCAAACGCGGTGTTGCGGATTTTGTGAATCTTCTGTTCCAAGCAGACTACGAGATACATTGCTCTTCAACAAACCTCAGAGTTTGGTTTTTTAAACTGTTAAAGACTACGTCTGTGCACCATATGTAAGGACGAATAAAACATACATTATGATGCGTTGTGACAGAAGAAGGTTTTACTTCATGAGCTTTTTCATAGACCAACAGGGCGATTCTAATACGTCGGAAACGTTTCCGATCAGATTCGTTAGTTTTTCATTTCGATGTGGTAAGTAACTAAAACAATTTACTCTAGTAAAACACAGTAAAAAACAATAAATATTGTACATTACTGTGTTTTACTTGAGAAAATTGTTAGAAAATTGTTTTAGTTACTTACCACATCGAAATGAAAAACTAACGAATCCGATCGAAAACATTTCCGACGTTTTAGAATCGCCCTGCAGTAGCTGTTCCATGCGTTCTCGATATAGTTGTAACAATCTCCCCTTTTATAATAATTTAAAAAGCCCCCCTTTTGCACTACCAATAAAGCCTACTCTATAAAACCTAACCCGGACCTTACAGAAAATTTGTTTATTTGACCAATTAATCCCTATTTATATACAGTATAATAAATTTAATATTGCTCGTTAATTGCCTAGCAATGTAAAGAACTATTTTTTGAAAAGAATAGTAACTCATACTTCTTAGGACATATTTTCAAATGTAAAGCCCCTTAAGCATGCATTGACAGAATCCGCACCTGGAAGCCTTGCGGAATCCCATGTTCCTCGACCAGACCTGGATCTACCCGAAGTATCTATACCTCGTGAAAATGATTTCACAAAAAGCACTGTCTAGATGCTGAAATCAAAACAATATTATTATAAATCTGAAACGGCAAGAAATACAAACATAGCAAGATATGAAAACATTAGTACTTTACGTATAAATTCCACAAAAACCATTGAGAAATTAGTTTCCAAAATTGTCAAAATTAGTGACAAGAAACTGCTGTAAAAGTATGTATTATCTTACAAATATCAAAATTCTCAGATAAAATTTAATTGATCGAATTTTTCAATACAATAGTATTTGTTTAATTATTTCTATTTTTTACATTTAAATCCCCCATAGAGATTGTATCTAAAGGAAGCATTAAGGCCGTACCGTTACACCACAAAATAGAGGGCGAGCCACCGGCGCTGCTTTATGTTCCTTGTGGTTACACGGTGATCGATGCGCTTATCTTGTTTGTTCTCGAATTAAAGAAACTGGCCCAAGTTCATGTACTCGTCGACGTATTGTATAGCTTTCCCTTCGAACTCGATCTTCCGATTAAAGGCACTGGTCATTAATGATCTGCCAGTAATGAAGGCTTTTGTTCGAGTCCTGATCAGGTAGGCGTCTCGCTGGAGTCTGTTTGGTCGGGATTCGGATAAAAGTTGTTAATTACCTACTTCCCAGTTACTGTCTGACGGCTATTATGTATTTTTAACAAATAATTTAAGTGTACCAGTAGGTACTAACAAAAAATGGATTTTAAGTATCTGACTCAATAAATAAAATTATTATTATTATTAATTGTGACCTTAGCCGATTCATCATCAACCCTAGGTTAACTAACCTCAAGGTTTATTATGCTCAGATCTTGTAGCAGATTTTGCAACCAGTCCGCGGTGGGGCCAATACAACAATATTTTTGCGAAGCACAGGTTCGTACACCTCTTCTCTGCTGTTCTATTTTTGAACATCAAAACCTTTCCTCATCTTTGAACTGAGACAACAAGCCGTACAAAAAGTTAAATTAAATGACTTTCCTTACATTTGTTAATAAGACAAAAATACACTTCTTAGCTTTAGGACTAAATAAATATACAAAACAAAGCTCCCAAACAAATAATTAAATTACTTGTAGAACAATACTGGATTAAATTCCAGTATCTAGTTAGGACAAGAAAGTTTCTCATTGTTTATGATTATCCTTTAGGTTGGACTCGTTCATTATTTTGGAAGACTTTCACTTCTAGATACTCAAGTTGCTGAATTTTAATACCTATAAGTTGTTGACTGGCTAGATTACTTCTGCTGAAATTGTTTTTAGGTAGCATATTTTAGGTTTTAGGATGTGGTGTGGATGATAACAATAATAAGAACTTTTTTGTTATGAGACAAGACGTGCCTTAGAGAGATCATGATAATAATAATAATATTTTAGTGTAAGTACTGGCGAGCTTCATTCATTATTTTTGTTAGTTCACTGTCACAACACAACAAAATTAAAACTCCATTTCAATAAAAATATGAAGTAAACTCGTCGAATCCATTTGAAGGGTAAGAGCTGGTGAAATTACACACCCGTAAAAGATTTTAACGATCCAAGGTGAAGAACGCAATAAGAGTAGGAAACGGGAATTTTCATTTCTCGGTCGGTATTTTAGAATGAAGAGGTTAATAATTGCTGCCCATAAAACTTTCTTGATGCATTTTTGTTTGATCTTTAAAAATGCAAGATAAATAAACTTTGGCAGTCTAGACAATTAAATGTAATTTCGAGATATATATAATTATGTATTATATACGTTGAATTTATCTAATTTACGCTTAACATTAGCCCTATACGGCACTAGTGCTTTTGTGTTATTATTATTTACTATGATGACTCATTTATTTATTTACCCATTTTGTGTGTTTTATCTTTTCGACTACAGAATTTCTTATAACCTTTTTCATTTTGACTATTTTCGATGAGGAAATCAGATACTGTACTATTACAGCAGTAAAATAAAACTCCCTATCAAATGCCCACTCTGTCACTGAAACACCTACGTCCGTAGTATGTATATATGTATTATCTGTGTCTTAGCCACGGAGAAAAAATTTACAATAGCGCGCATTAAACAATATTGACAAAGGTAGAGGTTTAACAAAATACTGGGAAAGTTCGTACACAGATGTAAAACATTGTGTTGCAAAATTCATCTTAATTGCGCTTATATTAACTTACTGTCATTATATTTTAAACGAGCGAGGCAAGTTCTCTCAAATTCAAAATTATTTATTCCTGTACTCAGTATACCTAAATTGCCTTCAACATCAAAAATGAAGTCTGTATCTCATAATTGGTACTAAACTGGCCACTTCCAACTTTTCCCACCCAGAAACCTCTTAAAATCATCCTATCTGTCCTAAAGATATTGTTTCAAAGTCTTTACCAGGCTGCATTAGGGTATAAAATTCACCTCTGTTGCCCAGCTATCTACGGCGCGGCGCGGCGACGGCAAACGATCCAATCAATCAGTTTGACGGCCAATACGAGCCCTTCTCTTATCACCGGTAATGTGTTCGAATAAATGTTATGAGACTTAAACGTAGATATTGCTACGCCGTAGGACATTCGTAGAGCCTCTACTGTGAGATTAAGGTTAAGCTGCTGTGGGTAAAACAAAGAAACCAATGAGAGTAGTATTTGGTGATTTTTTATTTTATTATTGATATAGTCAGCCTATGGAACCATCTGCTTTCGTATTGAAGTCATGTATGTAGGATTTTTTGATATTTGTTTATATATCCAGTAATGCAACACTTCAAATTATATTATAATTTTGATATGACATGGGGTGTCATATCAAATAATATATAAATAAATATATACCAAAATTTCGATTAAAGAAAGTAAGTGGGTCTTTTATGGGGGATTCTGTGCGGTTCTATAATAAACTTCCAGAAGGTGCATTTAAATCCTACATAAAGATTAATCTAATTCAGGAAGCGTATTACACAATTGATGACTTTGATAAAGCCGCGTGGCCTGATGTCGCTCTGCCACTCGACTGCTTAAATGGAAATTTGCAATATCTGCACTTACCTATTTACATGTTTCTATTAGATTATTATTTATATGTATAACAAGCGTAGCGTGTGCTGTCTTGCATATTTTTGCTGATGTTTATTTACTTTTGACTACATTCCTAAGGTTTTTAAGTTCTCATTTACTATGTATCAGCAACTCCTTGCTCCGAGGCACCACACAGGCGCTTCTCACCTAGTGGTAAGACGGACCATTTATGTAAGCCAAGCCGTGTTTGTTGCCTGATTCTTCTGGGCTTGGTCGCGTTGGAACGGGAGTAATTTTAGTTCATAAGACGATTCAAAATTATCCTTATGATTTCAATGAATAAAGTTCTTTTTGATTTTGACTTTGAATGGGGTCTAATTTCCAAAATTTCGATTTATGAAAGTAAGTGGTTCTGTTGTAGGGAATTCTGTATGGTTCTATAATAAATTTTCAGAAAGTGCATCTTAACTTCCTTGACTTTAATCCTTCATAAAGAATATTCTAATAAAAGAAGCGTCTAACACTCTCGAGATGACTGTACTAATGATAAAGCCGCGTGGCCTGACGGAACAAGAGTAAATTAACAAAATACTTTTGACGTTTGACTTTTATTACAGTGGGGTCAGCACGAATAATTTACGTTACCAAGACGCTAGCGAGACGATCGCAAATGTCAAAATATTGGCCAATGACATCAGGGTAACTTGAAATCTTAGTAAGTTGATTGGTTCATATTTGAAGTTTACTATCGTAACGCTAGCGTCTCGATAACGTTAGATGTTCGTGCCTGAGCCTCTGGTCCCAATTATAAGTTTATCATAGTTTTAGACAAAACCTAAAATTTTATAAGTATTTTGTAAGAAAAATTTCAACTTGCACCTTTGGCTTTTTGAACTAAATAGACTTTTTGATTCTTATTAATTTGGACCTCAGAAATTGAATTATGAAAACCCTTTACACTTCTGAATTCAAGGCAGCGTATTTTCCTTTACGATATTATTCTGTAAGATGGCAACACTGACAATCTGTGCGCCCGGCAGCGTCAGTAGTGATTCTAGCAATACAGCCAGTTCTCTTAACAAAATCTCGGAGCGGCGACTTCGACACAGTCAAAAAAGAAATCACCTAGGTATTTCCATTACTTGCAATGCAGCCGAGCTTCTTCAAGGCAAACTTTATCCATGCTACTTCAACTCGTGTTTTACGAAAACAGGTTTGCCTTTGTTTGAGTTTAACGATATATTTATGTAGATGAGCTTATTAGTACGTGGTCATTAACATAATAATATAACACCCAACAGTTGATGCATATTCCTGATCCCACACTAGGATTCCATGTGCCATGGGTAGCAGGAACTCCGAGTACCATGGTATATCAACACCCAGATACGGAACAAATATTTTCAGATTATGCAAACATTTATAGAAAAAAAATCCAAATCAATCATTTATTTTATAATTACCACATACCAATATGTTATGTATAAACATAATATACATATTATTATACCCTGTACCGTAATTTTTTACAATTTTGATAGGTAGTGGTTTAAACAAGCTGTTTTGAAAGAAACTATGACTCGGACCAAATGAGATTAGCCTGCACCGCCCTCGCCCCCTACAGGGCATAAAGGGGCCATAGGGGGGAGTTTTATTGGACATGAAATTAAATCAGAGTCGGTGAGAGCCGCGATATTCTTTCCCTAACGAAGCGGCTAATATGCAGCATTGTAAAGGGTATTATTGTATGCTCAATTTTCTCTGTGACTTTCCTGTTTAGAATAAAACAGAATATTTTTTTATGAATATCTTTCCAGATATTATTTTACAATTTTCAGGATGAATTTTGTGATTATCCCTGCTTAGAAGTAAGCTTCCCAAAATCACAGAAAGGATTTTAATAAAGTTTTCACTGGTGGTTAGGTTTGGTTTGATATGGTTTCACGGATGAGCTTGTGAGGGGGTTTTTATGTAATTAAGAGTGTTCAGCTTTATAAAGCATAGTGGACGTCAAGTAGTACGTTATGAGAAAACGGTCTACATTATCAAAGTAAGCCGACGAAGTAAAACTTACTAAGTACATATGCTAAGCAAAAAGTTTGGACGCATGCCTCTGTCTACCATGGATCCGAGGATAACCTCCATGGGATGAATATCTTGACTACTAAATATGTATGTATGTTTACCTAAGAATTAGCAACTTGAAGTGGCAATGGACAGGCCATATGGGTTTGGGAATAAAGGTTCTAAGAATAAAGACACATCAAAATTGAAACCGGCTAAAGACCATTGGTCTATGAGGGAGGCCTAACGGTGGACTTTACAAGTTGATTTTGATGTTGATTGATGTTGACCTCAGTTGAGGTGAACGAATAATCCAGTGATAGGTACAAGAAAAGTTTTAGCTTTAGCGGCCATTAATATGCATCCAATGAAACAAAAGTCATCACCATCATCAATGAAAAATAAAACAATTCAATTCAAACAGATTAACGCAAATAAATTTAAGCTTTCAAATGTGCGAGTTGAATTAGTTTCAGCAATCCCCTATTTGCATCCGACTGACCAAAAAGAGAAACAGATGCGCATTTCCACAAATTGCTTTTATAATTACGAAGTTGTTATGTTTAATCAACATCCGCAAACGTCTCTAAGCAAATTACTATCAAAATGTATGTAAATTGTAGTTAAGCAGTGTCAACATGGAGCTGTGCAAATGGACCCGCGCCACAGTCTATGATGGCTCAGTAGTTCAGTCTCATTTACAATTATTATTGGAAAATTTCTTTAGTGACGTTAATACGAACAATAATAAAGTGTCATTCTATTATCATTATTATCTCGCATTATTGCTGTAACTGCGTGCCACTGAAGCCCAATTCTCTAATTTTAAAAACATTCCAGTCACAATAGAATCTCGTGTCAGTCACACTGTCACGTACTTCGCATGCGAAGATTAAGTAACAGTTACTACGTAGCAGTGTGACTGACACGAGATTATATTGTGAATGGAATATTTTTAAAATTAGAGAATTGGGCCTCTGATATCAATGAGTAAACTTTTTATAGGTCTGTGGTCAGTATAATGTCCAATTTAGTTGTTGCAGTTTTTCATTTATCGTAATTTCAAATAATAACTGGGTTTTATTATATTTTGTAACATCATAAACATTTAAAATTTTATGTTAACCCTACGAAAACATATAAACATATGTACCTATGTTTAGATAATAATTATATTTAAACTAGTTAGACTTACAATTGTATATAAATTAATTGCTACTTTTGTAAATACTAAATGTTTGTATTTAATTAAACGAATTAAGTATTACCTAAATATTAAACGTTTTTGTACTGACTTACTAAAAAGGAATTGGCCAAGCTAGGTTGTAGTGTAACTTAAATATTTCTTCATTCATTCGGAAAAGTAAATTGTACTTTTGAAAATCTTTTGCAATGTTACTGAACTGATAAGTACACTGTGCCACCTGCCTTCCCTAGTTCCTTCCTACCTTACTGTAGTGGGTGTGAATGTAAGCAAGAGTTTCCTAGTTGTACCTATTTGAAAATAATGTTTAGACGACATAAAATTAAAAGTAATATTGAAGACTCTTCCAACTGTACCTACGTACTGGAATTTTAGAAGTAATTTCTGACAGATGCACTTATTCAGGCATATAATACAGGATAATATAATGCTTATGCAGGAAGCCTAATTATGGTCGTCATCATTTGTACTGGTATTTGTACTTGTATTTGTATTTATTTATTGCTCTCATACTAAATAATAAATAATAAATAAATGCTGGACATTTCACACAACATTATCTAGCCCCAAGCTAAGCAGATTATGTGCATACAATATTGTTAGTAATTGGTCTTATTTCTACTATTAGTCAGGTAGGTACATGAACCCCGTCAGGGCGCTGCAATTTGGAGTCAAGATCAATAATAAAAATTACAAGACAATACTTATGATAGTTAATTAAAATACAAGTCAAAACAATTTCATATGGGTAATTCCACAGCTGGGCATAGGCTTTTTCCATGTAATGCTACGATGAACGGGCTTGAGCCGTTTCCATCCACCGCCTCTGGCGTGTCTCAAATAGGGGGTCGTCTTACACTGAGTCGACATCTGGTTCGTGGTCGCCGCTCGAACAATTCTAAAAGCACCAAAATACAACTGAATATTCTTTCAATTAAAAACCTTCTATGAATATTTCAACTGTGGTCCTCCGCAATGTACGGCCACTGAAAAGTGCAAGAGTTTAATTAAGACGGACGGGGCCGGAATAAATTACGGTCCAACTTAATGTCTTCGGTGTAGCGATTTGCATTCGCAGCGTCATCGTTCGTCACAGTTAAATGATTAGGTACCTTCAGGCATGTGTTACTTTAAATTAAAATGAGTTTTATCTGATTAGAAATCAGATTCCCAGTAAGTTAGTTACAAAATTTAAAAAATTTAAAATTTAAAAACATTCTGGTCACAATATAATCTCGTGTCGGTCGCACTCTCACGTATAGTAACTATTACTTAATCTTCGCATAATACGCGAAGATTATGTGTAATAGTTACTATACGTGACAGTGCGACTGACATGAGATTATATTGTGACTTGAATGTTTTTAAATTAGAGAATTGGGCCTCTGGTTGTACTGTTTCAGTGTCATTCGAATTCTGATGCCTGTGAGTTTTGCTATTTTAGTTATGTCAAATAGAATTGAGTTTTTGCGCGCTGTATTTTAGTTTTACCACCGTGACAGGAACTGCCGTGGTGTTGTCTGACCTAAAAATAGACGGAGGGATGTTGTAAAAGTAAACAGGGATTAAACCAGGGATGGCAGCAGCATTTTTCTACTACTAATACTGTTACTACTTCGCTTCGCTGGTTCTTTTTTGGTCACCCTGCGTCAGATTCCAGTATCCACCTAAAGTACCTACTCAACAAAAATACAGCGATCACCAATCCTCCTGCCAATCGTGATGATTATGGTAAATCTCCCCATTGCATTATTTGGATCCGCGTAGCCTCGTCTAGCAGTGGACGTCTACGGGTGATGGTGAGGATGTGACGAAGGTTATTGATTAGTATCTGTTTTAGTGACGTGAGAGCGAAGCTCATCAGACAGAAATTCTCATTTTTACTGTCTAGGACCTGCCCCCGTATTCTCTATCTCGCGACAGGTTTACAACAGGCGTAAATTGCGCGACCATAGCTGTCAAACGTCGCTTTTCTCATACAAAAGTTACCATTTGACAGCAATGATTGCACAATTTGCAAACCATTCGCGAGATAGAGAATAGCCTGCCGAACGGTGCATAATTTGCTGCTTGGGATTTACGAGTCTTGGTGAAGACTTAAGTTTGGAAACAGGAACTGATAAAGAAAATCTACCTCTGTGAGCTCAAGATACTTGCTAAGTATGTGATTACCATCCTTGGTTAATGGAGATACAATCAGCAGTTTCTAAATGCATACAAGTAGGAAGGAAATTGTAGTATAAAACTTTTTTTTATATACTTGACTGGCATAACATAAAATTGATTTTAGAACCGTCAGGCCTATTATGTTTTAATTGTACGTTATTTATGGTTGAATTATTCAGTATTTTAACAATACTTTATAAAACACAACCCAAATTTAAAGCAAACACATGAATAAATTCACCTTAATAATCTAAATTTTTCATACCGTACCTACTTAAAGTAATCATGGAGTCTCGAAATAATTACAATAGAAAATTATAAGGGTATTATTTTTGTATAAAATTTGAATCATAGTCATACACGCTTTTTTGTGCTACTGTGATGTTGTTAATGTTAAAAAGTATATGTGAACATTCACGAGTTATTCTCGGAGTTATTGTCACTTATAAAATATGCCAAACTCTCCAAAAGTGTGGAAAACAACTTAACAAAAACAACATGGTTTGTAATAATGTAGTAATATGTATTTAAAGTGCGCTTTTAATTGAATTGTACTTTTTAATCTTCATCAGCCGGAAGAAGTCCACTGCTGAGCATAGGCCTCCCCAAAGCATGGAGGGTTTGCCATTATCACCACATTATGACACTAACCCAAAATTGTAAAACGCGTAGATACTGTTTCCTGGTAACAAACGCTGGATGAACCCTATTTGCGGAACATGGTCATGAGATACAGAATCACGGCTTTGCATTAATTATTAAATTGAAATTTATTTTAATATTACATCTGAAAAACTTAAATCTAAAGGTTTTAGAAATAATTTGAATTGTATATATATATATATATATATATATATAAAATCAATTGCTGTTCGTTTGTCTCGCTAAAACTCTAAAACGGCTGGGCGGATTTATTTGATTATGTTTTGTTGTGTTCATAATTGTCACGGAAAGGTTTAAATGTACCGGGACCACCGAGAACACCGGGTACACCAGGACCACGTGAACGAAGTCGCGCGCGGGCAGCAGCTAGTTACTTATTATTTTCGGAAAAGGCCTTTGTAAAACTTATCATTCACTATAATACTCGCTTAATAAGCATCACCACTAAATTTATATAATCGAATCAAGACCATGAAAATGATTAAACTAAGCGTCGAATTCACTTTCTCCCTAAGGATTTTCTTGGTCCAATAATTATTTTCACATGTACGTATGGTACATAAATATCTCGAATTAGAACGTAGAATAATCTCCCCCGGTGTTTGGGGCGCGCGCGGTTCGACTGATTGCGCTGAGATTCAATTATTGAGTTTTCAGCCGCAAATCGAATCTATAACGAATCACTGAGAATTACGAGGATATTGAAATTGTTAGATATTACGTGTAAGCAATGTACTGTACTTAATACTTTATTTTTCCACCTACAGAGGTTAACGCTTAATATCGGACGGGGTATAAGCTTGAACCGACACTTACTCAAATAAAAATATAAAAATCACTAAATAAGTATAATTTAAAAATTGTTCACCTATAACGCGATCAGAAAATGTAATTTTTATACTCTTATAAAAACAGTGCACCAGTAATTTTCAATGAAAATCTATTACATTCCCGGTTTCTTTATAAAAACGCACCGTGTTTAAAAGGAAATTAAGTAAAATTGTATTATATGAAAACCCATTACATCCCGGTATCTATTCCATAGACAATACACTGTAAATTGTTTTAACTAGGATTCTCTACTACTATACATATACTGATACTGTCACTGGGTGACATGACAGTCATTCGCCATTCATGATTTCTAAAAAGTTCTCTTAGGTTTCTAGAAAAGTAATCCTAAAGTAACTTTCGTGAATTACATCATTCATTTTGTAAAAACGGGAAATTTTCACGTACGCCCGATGACGCGGACACAAGCACTCCCCCCACCCCCGCGCCGGACGAGCCGAGAGGAGCGAGCTCAGAGACGCAGTGCGAGGAAGGACGCGGAAAGAGTGTAGCGCGGATCCTATACCCACCCTGATGAAGACCCTCGATTAGGGTCGAAACCTGTTGGTGCTTCCACGAGCCGAGAGGAGCGAGCTCAGAGACGCAGTGCGAGGAAGGACGCGGAAAGAGTGTAGCGCGGATCCTATACCCACCCTGATGAAGACCCTCGATTAGGGTCGAAACCTGTTGGTGCTTCCACCAATATTACGTGAAAATTTCCCGTTTTTACAAAATGAAAAGTAACCTTGTTATTCATAATAAATTTTCAAACCTTCGATAGCTAAAATAGTTTTTGTCTTGTTTTGACGTATGACATTTTTATATCAAAGAAAACAAAAGAAAAGCTATTTTAAGCCCAAAATGTAGAAAACAATTTTTTGAAAGAGCCGGCCGCTATTCGCATGCGAAACAAATTGGCGCGAATCGAGTGAATGTGAATGTGATGTGTGTACTCTGTTAGGCAAAGGGCACCCCGTTTGGATGAAACATTAGTTAATGAGAAGGTACCTACATCTTTTTGCGACCGATAATCACCTACCAAACAAATTCTGCTGTTTTTTATTTGTGGTAAAATGATAAAGTAGACAATTAATTAAAGAAAAAACTTACGAAAGTTTTTATCAAAAAATTAATTAAAGGTTTTAATCCTACTCTCCTCATAAAATATTTTTACTTAATAATCTCTTTCTTCTATCTTTTTTTGTTTATAATAAATACTTTAACTTTGATTCTAAATCTCTAGGTATGAATAATATACTGTTCGTATGTTACAACATTGAAGGAGGTATTCTCATTAATAATATCCAATAACATCTTGTTAAAATTATTTGTGGAAATCACAGACACTGGCAAATAAACACATTGAACTCAGCAGCAAGGCTTTAATTCCCTTATCAGGTTCGGTAATTGTTTTGATTGTACATTCAAAGTGTATTAGGATTATGAAGGTATAACATTACGGCATACGATCACAAAGCGAGTAACCGCAGTAAGTTCACAAAGATCGGTTCCCGAGGACAGGGTGATCCGTTTTCAATATGCTGTAAAAGATGATGATGAAACAAGATGTTGAATATTGAAATGATTTTGTGTGTAAGATTCAGCTGAAATTAAGGCGCGGTATGATCCTAAAATCCAAACATCAAAAATTCCAAAAGTCCTAAAGTTACTAAAGTTGAAAATCGCATGTCATATTTTGACGATGAAATAGGTTTGCACTTGTGGGGGTTTTTTGAATTGATCGAAATATACAAATCATAGATAAAATATATGCGGGTAGAACTTTAAAATACAAGTCTAGCTATTTAATTTGTAAAATAAATTGTGTTGCTGTCGTTCAAAATTTGAATGCCAACGCTTTTTTAGGGTGATCATTTGTGCAATTTTTTCATGCGAAACCAGACCTTTTTTCAAAATTTTGTTCGGTTATAACTATTATTACTACCAAGTTATTGTTCTACATACTTACATCCCTATATAATTATATAATTACCTATTTTTTGCATCTCATTATTTAATTTCGTCACATTGCGACTGTTGCATTGGGCATTCAAAAATACTACATTTGAGATCAGTAACAGGAGTAACTTTAGTTTATAAGACGATTCAAAATGATCCTTGTGATTTCAATGAATAAAATTCTTTTTGACTTTGACTTTGAGTCCTCGTCTTAACGCTGAGTACCGAGTGAGAAACGGATTATTTTATAATCTTGAGTTGATTCTGGTACACATCTTTCTAGCAAAATTTGCTCCAAAACAACAACAGGCGCTGATAACTGCCAAATTCTGTCACCAACTTACTCATTAAGGTTCACGTAAGTTAGAAAGTGTCAGAATAGCGCTTGAGAAATGAAAAGTGGGCGAAAATAACGATAAACAATATTAAAATATATTTTTGCGACAAAATCGAAAATATAAATTCACTTGGTTCTTAATAGCAATATGATAGAGGTATTTACGGTAGAAGGACATTTTAAAAGCATGTTCACCATTTTTTTTTATCTAAATCCTGTCTTAGACTTTTGTATGCCCTTATAAATATTATAAAGATTAAATATTTTTTTCTGCCATAAACTATGTAAATTTTACTGTAAATAAGTTTAAGTGAAGCCTATTTAACTCTTGTCGGCTGCACATTAATCAAACAAGAAATCTTCATATAAAACAAACAAAGCGCCTCTCTAAAAGAGCATTTTAGTTGAATATCACGTATGACATAGCAAATGTTACATTAATCCTGTATGTCAGGCCTCAGTTGTTTGCAATCATTTATAAACAATTGTACTCATATTTGTAAATAAAATATTATCTAATAATTTACATCATAATATTAAAAACAAAACGAAAATAGCCTAAAATGAAAAGGTAACATTGTGATTTCCTTATATCGAAAAAATATTGTACCGTTATTCCGTTTTAGTGAGTTAGTCCACCGAATAATAATGCATTATTTTGATAAAAAAAGATAAAAAATAAGTACGTAATCAATCATGTAGAATTAATGGAAGTCAAGAATAGGTTGGATGTACAAGTCATTTGTAGTTTGGTCTGAAAAGCATTGCAAAAAGCTGGCCATACACCATCGGTTCAAATTAATTCAGCATTTCGATTATTAAAACGGTCCATTTACTCTTGGGCATGATCCAACCGTGGAAAGAACACTGATTAATCACTTATTGATTTTTTTATGCTGATGTATCATTGATATATAATATTAATAATAATAATAAATGCTGGACATTTCACACAACATTATCCAGCCCCAAGGTAAGCAGAGCTTGTGTTCTGGGTATTAGATAACTGATATACTTAATACAATACAATACAAAGATAGATATTTTTTATTATACAAAAACAACAACAAACAACAATGTAATGTTGTATTAGTATCAACTCATTCAGCGATGCTCTAAAAACCATGGGTAAGTAAGTAGATACGTATCGAATGAAATCCAAATGGCATATCGTATTTCAGTCGTAATAATCCAGAGTAATAAAACCAATGACCCGCCTTCATAAGGTTTCTATCTATTAGCTATCTTTTCAATACTTATGAATGATACTAAACTGTCTGTCTGTCTTTTTAAATGAGTCTGGCAAGCCAGTTATGCGCCATAAACTAAATTCGATGCCACATTTTTTTTTTTATTTAACCTTTATGAATATTATCCTGCATGCTACGACCCACCCGGCATATTATGGTAAAAGTCACCGTCCCCTATAGACATCGGAAACAATGGACTCTGTCGACCTGAAGGACTTTTTAACGTTCTCGAGTTATTACGCAGACATCTGCGGGGAAATTGAACACTTTTAAAGACTCAGACAAAGATGGTGGCAATCACTAGCTTGTAATACATCTAAATCAAATTAAAGAGGCAGTAAATCTAAATCCTAATGCTGTCTCTGTCGCTCGTATTGAAAAAAGAGGATGGGTTAAGGCGGGCATACTGTGACGGCCCCCCTTCCGCCTTTGGACGCAACGTCATCCACGGTGTCAAGCCTTCTTCAGGTCTTACACCCCTCTCAAAGCCACCTTCGCTCACCGACTCAGTGGTCGGGTATGTCCCACCGGGACAAACGATAATATGTTTATGATCTGTCGGTCTACAGTAATGTATGGTTGTATTGCTCGAAAATACAACCTTTGTCTGACTGAATGTAACTTGAAAATACTAGTGCGTGATACGAGTGAGTTGCTAGTTGGTGTTTAAAATGAAAATGATTAAGTTGTGAGGTATAAATGTAGGTCTCAGTAGAGACACTTCTTATTTAAGATGCAAGCGGTCATTCGTCGATACTCTACGTATAAGTCATTTTGAATAGCTTGCGCCTCGACAAGGCGTAGAGATTCTGACTTGATCCTCTTATATATATATTGGCCGTGAGCTACTGAGCTCATGCAGACCGGGATCTTAGACCTTCTGCGGAGAGCTCGCTACCTGCCCTTCCGGCGGTGAGTTCCTCAGTCTTTGGTGATCTCAGAGGTTGTGTGCCTCTATCTTGTGATAAATTGTGTGTGTATGGGGCCCCTGATATACGGTATCCTAGTTCGAACGTTCTGGAGATCACCTTCCACCGAAGTGGCACGCAAGATACGCAGAGTACAGACAAATAGGGCTTATTAATATTACTTTGAAGATGCGTGTAGTTTATACTTGAAATCACCAACCAGCTACCTTCTCGATCACTAGCAGGGCAGTGAGTTAAGTTCAGAATAATATAAATTATTGTAAGTACTTACTCGATTTGATCACGTATCTCGGCTAGATGCTTAATACTACCTATTCAGTTAGGTTAGGTTAGACTTTAAGATAAAACGACCTTTTAAGTGCAGTAATTCAGTGTTTGTTTAATATTAGAACACACACGACACGAATGTTATGCAATTAAAACAGTTATAGCAGTTTACAGGCAAACTTATACTAATGAGTCCGACGACTGGCTAATGACAGTGTTTGACTTAAAGTTTGAACGTCAGATATAACATAATTACAGCATTTTGGTCTATTTTGAAGTCATTCCACCACTGTCGGCTAGCGAAAGATTCACCTATGTTAAGTAAAACTCACATCTATGAATTTTCCGTGAAAACCTTCCCTTTCGACTTTGCGCGCCTCAGAAAATCAAGGCGTTTCCACTCTTGATTTCCTTACACATAACTTCAAGATTTTAATATGACTGTACTTTGGAGTACCGACCTCAGTAGAGATCGTCTTAATAAAGAGTTTAAATTCTCTGAAAACGGACAAGCTAGAATATAATTATATATATCCAACCGACAAACACACAGGTATATGTTGACCTTAGTTTGATTGATCTACTAGTAACAGACAGGTATGCCTAGTTTTAAGGCTTTGTCTCTGGAGAAGAGGTACTTGCGATCAATCAGACCCTGGCAACGGTACAATAGAACTTAGCTTTATTCTCGAATCAGCGAACTCGCTACACCACACTGACGTTATCAAAACCCCTTCTTTATATTTACATATTTACTGAAGCTAGCGTTTGCCCCTTTTATACATCACTCAGTACTATATGACTGTGAAAAAGAACCGCTATCGCAAAGACACTGAATTTTGGAAGCTTTAAACGTGCGCCCATCTAAGTCGTGGTCTAGAACCCGAATGTCTTCGCTTCCCCGTGAGTCGTGACGGATCGATTCTCCCTTATCCCTCCACGATCTCACGCGCAGAAGCCACGCCTTCCATGGTGAAAGCCAGTCCTTTGTTTCTCCAGACGTAATTTGATTAAGGACGCTTTTGGGCTGCCGTAGTCCCACGGACAGATGTCGCCATGAGTCTCGTTCATATGAAAATAAACATACAATTTGTGTATTTACATGAGACAATTACAGTTCTCTGTCATGTTCACCCATGATGTTCAAGATACATAGTTTATTATATCTGAAAGGATTATACATAATCAGTTAATACAACAAACAGTAATTTATTGACTTCTTCAATTACGAATTACATATTCTTACTGTCGTGTCATACTGGCCTTATATAACACGACTAGTAACTGTGTTCTATTTAGGTACATTCATGCATTGTATTAACTGTTTGTAATATCAACGTTCTTTATTTGGTTGCACAAAATAACATCCATTACCAACTAAAATTATGTCCACGCGGTCAGAAAGTGTCTTCAGACGTCTGAACCCAACATGTGAAACACTGAACATGTGTTTACACTTAAGTTAAAAGAGATTTCGTTTCTTATGTTATTGCAACCATAAATCGCCTTCAAACTAAAAATCCTTTGTCTAAACTATGGCCAGAGTTTTTATGCGGTGAACTTGCACAAAAAATTAGGACCCAAACCTTTCTAACAAAAATTACATTGTGCGCCAGGAAGCAATCGACCGTTTCTAGGTATTTTTGCTACAAGATGATACAATAGCAACACGTGTGTTGGTGTACCATCACATTCCACCCTCTGAAAGTTGAACTCGAAGAAAATTCAAGTTTTTAACTTTTCATTCATATATAAGTCGCTATTATTCTGCGTATCATATAGTATCAAAAAAAACATGATCTATTTTGTAACTCTCGCTTCATGGCCATCCTCAGACCTAACCTAGGTCGAACCGTATTATTTACAAATAAATATAGTGGTTATCAACCACCCCCAAACCTTAGTTGTACGTTAGCTATCGCTACTATATAATTTATTTTCATTTATTCTGTTTATCTATTTAAATTTTTATAATTTTGTATTTACATTTAGGTATTCAATTTTATTTTAATTTATTCCATTTTTTATTTACATTTATTCTATTTGTCTATTTAAATTTATTCAATTTTCCATCAGACGTTCTAAGTGTGTGATTGTTTTGTTTTCGTAATATCGTGACAAATAAATTGCGTTATAATTACCTCGTACGTGACATTCATCATTAACCAACGTGTACACATTTGCACATACAGCGAAGGGCCCTTCGCATATTAGTGCAAACTTCTTCGTTAGACTCTGGCTCTTGTCATACTTAGGTAATATTCTCAATTTAACCATCGATATTTAGATTAAAATTTATGTACTTACAATTATGTACTTAATTTATTACATTACGTTACGTTACGTTTAGTTATTACTCGTACAGCCACAGTCTCCCTATGTTATATCTATGCAAGGTTGCCTGGAAGAAATCGCTCTCAGCGATAAGGCCGCTCATTGTACTGCTAATTTTAATAGATTATTAATTCTAATTAAGTGTTAATGCTATCTATCATCTATCTATTCTCTATAGCATGTTCGCGCATAAACTCTACACTACTCTACGTTTCCTGTAATAAATCTCTTAGAGTATGCATCAATCGTCAATTTATTCGATAAGTTCTTTTATCAACTCTGAAGGACAATAAGGAGAGAAGGTGCGTACTCGTCTGCGAAATTTATTAGTACTGCCTTCGATGCTAATAGCAACCTACAGGCTATAAAACTAGTTTGTAAACAGTGGCATAACTCGTGGTAATTACTCAGAGTTATTATTACGCCGCTTTTAAAGATATACTTAAATTGTACACCAAGCCTCAGATGACCCGAAAAAGGTCGATGAGTCGTCAGCTCAGGTAGTCCTGACCCATCAAGCACTTAGCCGTTGTGCGATATTTTGCACGTCCAGACAGCTTCTTATCAATAAATTGTCATAGCTCTGGTTTGTTTCTGTATCAAACTGCTTATTCTAATTAATCAATCAGGTCATAGCGCTGGTTTGCTTCTGTATAATACTGCTTTTTTTTCATTTATCAATCAATCGTCATAGCACTACCTCTTGTCTCTGTATCAAACTGCTCACTTAACTACATCAATAAATCAGTCATACCAATGGTTGTTTCTCGGTCAACCCGCTTATTTTATAGTATCAATCAATCGTCGCGCTACCGGCTGTCTCTTAATCAATCTGTTTATTTTATTAAATCTATCAACCGGCGCATTCATGCTAATTTCTTATTTTGTCTGCATATATCACTACATCAATCAATAATCGCGATACTGGTTGTTTCTTGGTGAATCTGTTAAACCAGTTACCAAATGTATACAAGTTACTTAGGGAACATCGTACCCTTAAACAGTTATGACTTTCACTTTTGGTCTATTGTATAGAAACTTGCACTTTCTTATCTCTCGCCTCGGTTGTAACAATAAAACTTTACTGTTTTCATCGTTCTTTCGTTGTACGCACTTGCGCACCTGCCATAGCCAGCTTTAATAGCAGGCAAAGCTCTGAATAGTCTATATCTAAAATAACAACAAAATATTCAAAGAATACATCTAAAATTAACTCTACCTTCGCGCTCATTAAATTGGTATTAATAGCCAATTTGTTAATTTGTCCTTACAACTATGTTCTGCTCAACATCACGAAGGAACTCAGCTGCTATAAGAATACTATTAGCGCCTTTGCGAGTGAACCACAGACGTTGTGTTTCTACGGAAAAATGTCTCATAATAGAGTTGACCATATCACTTTCACTTAACGGGATCGTCAGGAGTCGAACCATGTCAATCTGTTCCGCAAAATGCTCGCTCATAGTTATTTGTGATTTAGAATTCCAAGATGAATTAATCAATCGATATTTTGATTTTTCTTGCTGTGAATTACTCCAAAATACTGTTTTGAAATCTCGCTCAAAATCTGCTAAACAGCTCCATTTATCACTAAATATCTCTAGTAATTTTAACGCCGACCCAGCTAGGCATTCGGTTGCTATGTCAACCGCACGATTCTGACCATTAATCGAATTAATGTACCTTTTTAGTTTTTGTATGAACTTCATCGGATT
This sequence comes from Epirrita christyi, assembly GCA_951392215.1. Classification (NCBI taxonomy): domain Eukaryota; kingdom Metazoa; phylum Arthropoda; class Insecta; order Lepidoptera; family Geometridae; genus Epirrita; species Epirrita christyi. The sequence goes on from OX595849.1 coordinate 15,280,520, forward strand.
TGAATCGTTTCTTCCATGAAAAATAGGTTTATCAACAGCTGGTCGCATAATATAAGTAAATTCTGGACTCGAACCAGAAACTACAGACTGTACTGCTTGTACGGAAGTTTCTACCAGACCTACGGTTTGTGGTGATAACGGGTTTACCTGTGAATCAGACAGAGCTGAGTTGGTACTGTCCGTTGAGCATGTCGTCTCGCTTGCACGTTCTCGTTCCCTTTCTAGCGTAACTAGACGCCCTACAATTTCATCCAATCTATTTCCTAGCATCTGAAAACCTGAATCGCTTGCTACAGCTGCTTGATGAACTTTTGATGTGCGATTTCTTTTTGCTTTAGGTACCTCTGCAGGTAAATGTATGATTGAACCTCGTCTGAGACCTCTCTTCGAACCGCGGGAAGACATAATATTATACCCAAGCTATTATAATTATCATGCACAGAAAGACAAACACTGAATTTCTATAATAATTGGTAACGGGATGAAGGATCGTTTTCTCAAAACAAGTCTTACTGTATTCTCGATTTGAACAATATGGAATACAATGAAGCAATATAAGTAACCTTTTCTTTCTGTTTAAAAAAGGTATTTGAAATTTAAAATCCTGGTTTTTGTGATCGTCAGTAATTTAATTGAACTTTCGTTTAAATTTCATAAGTAAGTGATCGTCTATAGTTTAAAAATTCCTACGTTGTGTATATTTTTTTGTATTAAATCAGATAATTTTTCTAGCGGTAAAACGCTAAGCTTTACTCGGCTAGATCCTCGGTCTAGGCATCAAATGTGACGGCCCCCCTTCCGCCTTTGGACGCAACGTCATCCACGGTGTCAAGCCTTCTTCAGGTCTTACACCCCTCTCAAAGCCACCTTCGCTCACCGACTCAGTGGTCGGGTATGTCCCACCGGGACAAACGATAATATGTTTATGATCTGTCGGTCTACAGTAATGTATGGTTGTATTGCTCGAAAATACAACCTTTGTCTGACTGAATGTAACTTGAAAATACTAGTGCGTGATACGAGTGAGTTGCTAGTTGGTGTTTAAAATGAAAATGATTAAGTTGTGAGGTATAAATGTAGGTCTCAGTAGAGACACTTCTTATTTAAGATGCAAGCGGTCATTCGTCGATACTCTACGTATAAGTCATTTTGAATAGCTTGCGCCTCGACAAGGCGTAGAGATTCTGACTTGATCCTCTTATATATATATTGGCCGTGAGCTACTGAGCTCATGCAGACCGGGATCTTAGACCTTCTGCGGAGAGCTCGCTACCTGCCCTTCCGGCGGTGAGTTCCTCAGTCTTTGGTGATCTCAGAGGTTGTGTGCCTCTATCTTGTGATAAATTGTGTGTGTATGGGGCCCCTGATATACGGTATCCTAGTTCGAACGTTCTGGAGATCACCTTCCACCGAAGTGGCACGCAAGATACGCAGAGTACAGACAAATAGGGCTTATTAATATTACTTTGAAGATGCGTGTAGTTTATACTTGAAATCACCAACCAGCTACCTTCTCGATCACTAGCAGGGCAGTGAGTTAAGTTCAGAATAATATAAATTATTGTAAGTACTTACTCGATTTGATCACGTATCTCGGCTAGATGCTTAATACTACCTATTCAGTTAGGTTAGGTTAGACTTTAAGATAAAACGACCTTTTAAGTGCAGTAATTCAGTGTTTGTTTAATATTAGAACACACACGACACGAATGTTATGCAATTAAAACAGTTATAGCAGTTTACAGGCAAACTTATACTAATGAGTCCGACGACTGGCTAATGACAGTGTTTGACTTAAAGTTTGAACGTCAGATATAACATAATTACAGCATTTTGGTCTATTTTGAAGTCATTCCACCACTGTCGGCTAGCGAAAGATTCACCTATGTTAAGTAAAACTCACATCTATGAATTTTCCGTGAAAACCTTCCCTTTCGACTTTGCGCGCCTCAGAAAATCAAGGCGTTTCCACTCTTGATTTCCTTACACATAACTTCAAGATTTTAATATGACTGTACTTTGGAGTACCGACCTCAGTAGAGATCGTCTTAATAAAGAGTTTAAATTCTCTGAAAACGGACAAGCTAGAATATAATTATATATATCCAACCGACAAACACACAGGTATATGTTGACCTTAGTTTGATTGATCTACTAGTAACAGACAGGTATGCCTAGTTTTAAGGCTTTGTCTCTGGAGAAGAGGTACTTGCGATCAATCAGACCCTGGCAACGGTACAATAGAACTTAGCTTTATTCTCGAATCAGCGAACTCGCTACACCACACTGACGTTATCAAAACCCCTTCTTTATATTTACATATTTACTGAAGCTAGCGTTTGCCCCTTTTATACATCACTCAGTACTATATGACTGTGAAAAAGAACCGCTATCGCAAAGACACTGAATTTTGGAAGCTTTAAACGTGCGCCCATCTAAGTCGTGGTCTAGAACCCGAATGTCTTCGCTTCCCCGTGAGTCGTGACGGATCGATTCTCCCTTATCCCTCCACGATCTCACGCGCAGAAGCCACGCCTTCCATGGTGAAAGCCAGTCCTTTGTTTCTCCAGACGTAATTTGATTAAGGACGCTTTTGGGCTGCCGTAGTCCCACGGACAGATGTCGCCATGAGTCTCGTTCATATGAAAATAAACATACAATTTGTGTATTTACATGAGACAATTACAGTTCTCTGTCATGTTCACCCATGATGTTCAAGATACATAGTTTATTATATCTGAAAGGATTATACATAATCAGTTAATACAACAAACAGTAATTTATTGACTTCTTCAATTACGAATTACATATTCTTACTGTCGTGTCATACTGGCCTTATATAACACGACTAGTAACTGTGTTCTATTTAGGTACATTCATGCATTGTATTAACTGTTTGTAATATCAACGTTCTTTATTTGGTTGCACAAAATAACATCCATTACCAACTAAAATTATGTCCACGCGGTCAGAAAGTGTCTTCAGACGTCTGAACCCAACATGTGAAACACTGAACATGTGTTTACACTTAAGTTAAAAGAGATTTCGTTTCTTATGTTATTGCAACCATAAATCGCCTTCAAACTAAAAATCCTTTGTCTAAACTATGGCCAGAGTTTTTATGCGGTGAACTTGCACAAAAAATTAGGACCCAAACCTTTCTAACAAAAATTACATTGTGCGCCAGGAAGCAATCGACCGTTTCTAGGTATTTTTGCTACAAGATGATACAATAGCAACACGTGTGTTGGTGTACCATCACAATACATTGAAGGCAAACAAAATTTTAATAGTAAACAAAGAGAGATTTTATTTTTGAAACAATGAACCAAATTAATTTCTATTATAGAAAAATATGAATCGACATAACTATTAATTAAAAACAAGGCCATTATAAACAAAAAAATACAATTAAGACCTTCATGTTAAAAGTAATCTAGAGATGAAAAATAGAGTTCAGGTCACCTCGTTAGATGGCAATACTGTTTGACCGAGGTAAGTGCCAGCCATTTGGAGTCTGATGTACCAACCTCTTGGGTAACTTATTAAAAGGGAATCTACACATCAGGGGTACGGACCTAAGGTTTCTACCGCAAAAACAGAAATATGTATCCATTACCGATACATATTTCTGCCTCTTGAGGTTTTTTACTGCCGCTGCCTGTCTTGTATAACTAGTATAATTTGTTAACAGTCACTCATGACAACTAACTGTTGTTTAATAGTAGATTGTATCATAAGGGAGCAAAATAATATTTTTAGGCGAGGGCGCTTTTTTGAATCCAGAGCGAAGTGAGGGATTCTAGAGTAGAATCCCGAGCATAGCGAGGGATTCTTTAGTAGAATCCCGAACGTAGCGAGGGATTCAAAGTACGTCGCCCGAGCCAAAAAAAAAAAATTGCGCCCGAGTGTTACACTCTACTTTTCATCACCCACTATGAGAAAATAAAAGGCGCCTCATATTTTATTGAACGAGCGAAGCGAGTTCTCTGAGTCAAGTTGGAAGAATCAGCGTTTGTATGTATGTATGTATGTTTATCCGATGAAAACTTCCTAACCGTTAATTAGATCTTCATGAAATTTAGTATAGGGGTAGATAGTATTAGTACAATTTGTAGTCAAGGTTATGAGCTATATCGGTTGGGGGGTTGATGAGATATTGGGTTCCAAGAGGGGGTAAAAAAAAAAAGTGTGACAGTCAGATCAAGTGGGATGCCTTATGAAAGCGCTTTAGTTGGACATTTCAAAACTGTTTTTATTAAGTATTTAGACAATTATAGTTTTTGAGATATTAGGGAAAAACAAAAACGTAAAAATCTTAAATTCTAGGGTACTTCCAGCAATCCCACAATGCTGAAATTTGGTATGCTGGTAGCTTTTGTGGCACAAATACAGTAAAAAGTCTGAAATTGAAGAATTTAGAAACTTGTACTCCATAAAACAATAACCAATATAAAATCCATTGTTGACCTCCCATTTCTAGGAATTTGAATGATGTTGGAGTTCTATGTATCGTCAAAGGGACGTTATCAATTGATTCGTCAGGTACTTGACATACTAACAGGTATGTAGTATTACGCCCGTTGCTTAGTCCTATTTAAAGGTTATTTCGATGATGTGTAGGAAATTACCTCAAGGTGATTTAAAAAAAATAATAATAATGGAAAATATATTATGACATATATACATATATTATATCATAATATATATTATATGGGATGAAAAATCTCATTATATGTAAGTATTGCTTGGGATTAGTATTGTATATAAATTACATTAAGCTTAATATTTTGAATAAAGACACGTAAATATAAATCATCATTCGTATTTTTCGTACTTCTGGTGAGTAGGCCTTGATTTCAATTTGCGAGAGTAATATTCTATTTCTAGTACTATTTCTCCCATATGATTTTGTGTCAAAGTAATTTCGTATGAAGCTTATTTCTACATAACTACCGAGTCGTTTTTACGTGCGCTTTGGAGAATTTGAATTTTATGAAGGCTTTATACGGCAATGAACTGAGCCGTTATAAGTGTATTGGGGTTTATTGTAGCGTTTACGGCCCGATCCGTTTCGGCAACGAGTGAGCCATGATTACAGAAAAACTGGGTTGATTGGAGATGGGAAAAAATAAAATAAAAACCAGTCGTTTTATATAATATACATTCATACATACACAGAGGCAGAGCCCCAGAAGGCCTTTTTTCACCGTATCACAATCGAATGTACACGTGACTTTCCCTCGACCAACTCGGCCAATGCTTCTTTCCACACTCCTTAATACACCAAGCACATAAAAATATCATCGTAAGGTTCAAATATTTATACGGCTGTGACACCATCTTAGGTCTACGGTAGTAACAGTGGGAAATTTAAAATAATGTTTTGAGTAATTTCACTCAAAGCAGTGCTTTACAAAGTTCTACACACTCTTCTATGAAAAAGTGTATAGTTATAACAAAAGAAGATCAAATACCTATGATATTTCAATGTAAATAGTTGAATGTACGCCCACCCCTACAATATACGTAATATTCAATCGGGCCGGAAGCCACACAACCGTCGATACGAATGAGTGCGCGATTGCGATGCGTGACGAAACCTTTAGATCACGCACTTGTACGACTCATCTATCTGTAACCTATTCTTGGAAATTAGATGACACATTCTTTTACTACGTGCCTCTTTGCTGCTGCGTTTATGACAGTAGGCGTCACAGTAAGAATTTTAATAGCGTGGGGTAGCGAGAACCCCGAGCTTTGACAACACTATTACTACGTGCTGGTAAGTAACTGCACTCTGATGGCTCGATGACCCAAAGTGCGTCTTATCTTGCTGTATGATAAAAGACGCCATCCTTTCCATAAGATGCGTATGTTTTTGCCAGTCACTGGCTTAAAACTTACACGCTGGTTATTAAATTTATTTTAATATATTTTTCGTTTGGTACATCAAAGCCCATGTTTTTCTTCTGTGTAAAATTTTACAATTACGCTAATGATGTATCCAGTTTTAAAACAATGTTTAACATAATAATACATTCGAGACAAATTATACATGTGTTTAATTTAAATATAAATCAGTGTGTTCCTTATTTATCAATTTAGACAAACTGGTAAAAAGGTAATTCGGATCATCTACGTACGGCACAAGGGCCATTTTGAGTTCACTGTCCTGAAACTTCGTAACCCGCGAGAAGTCGGTGGATGGAGGTGGCACAGACAGTTCGTTGTAGCATTCTATTGGGCAGACCGTTGTCTAGCTGGTGGACTTCTATACGCTGATGATGATGATGATGATAAAACAATATCTCTCAACGCTCTTAGCCAATTTAGATATAATTTGGTAAAATGTACTGGTCGCACATTTTACCAGCGGTTTTCTTATAGGTAAAACATAATAACACCCACGCTCACATAAATAGTCTTGATCCCACTCTATAGGATGTGTCGTAGGTATCAGGAACTACTAGTACCTTGTTACCACAACAACCTGACCTGGAACAAATATTTGCAGATCATGCAAACATTTGTCCCGCAGAGAAAATCGAACCCGCACCTCTTGCGCCTCAGCCGTCTACTCGCCCGCCACGCAACGGAGATCGTTTCGCGCGGTGGGTTTTTAAACATCATCCACAAAGGAATAGGTTCTTACATAAAATAATAAACATTATGATTCGTTACTGAGGATAATAAAAACAGCGTTCAGTCGCCATAGGCATCAGGCGCCAGTTGCCAGAGGTCGCGGACGTATTTATTAAATTCAAATTATTATACATTTAATTTTAATAAACTGAACGCTTACGCTTTTTCAATGATCTGTTATCACGATGGTTTAGGTACAATGTACAAACTTTAAGTACCAATTCTTCCGAGCTTTATTTATCTCGCCTCTTGCACTCTTGCCTCTTGTTTGCACGATTCAAATCTTGCGAAATGATTTTGACGCAGTTCCCACTATGCGATCTAAAATTTTGCATAAGTTTCGATGACAGATGGATCTCTTCGAAGGGTTGACCTAGCAGTGTTTAGGCTCATGTTGATCAGCTCACGGTTCAGAATGCTGATTCCAGTTATTTAGTCCTACTATAGAATCGAACTATTGATTCTCTCTGTGAATGAGTCTTTGTGGCTCGATCAATCAGACTACGCAGTAGGGCCACGTACCAAAGCGAAACACCAAGATAGATTCTATGTTACTCAAGTAAACATCAATTAACATTCACATTGAATTGCATGGGTCACACAAGTGATATTATAGAAAAAAAAACCGGTTAAATGCGGTTAATAGGCTACCATATTAACTACTAGGGAAATATAACATAACAATCAACACATTTCATACGAGTAGGTATATTTTCCGTTTCCCGTGAGAATTTAAAGACTTAGGATTTTCATTTAGGGTTTCCTGTAAACTAGGCCTAATGTTCTGTACTTTTTTTTAAATATTAGTCTTAGTAGTTTTTGGGGGGGACGACGAATAAGTATTGCTTCATCTCTTCGGTTTTAAAATCAAGGCTTATAAATACTAAATTACAGCTGTATGATTTCAATGATTAAAATACAATTTACTTTCTACTAAATTTTATATTACAACAGGAATTTTTTCGAAAATTCTGCAAAAAATTTACCCTAATTTTTATAAATATTCTGATCAGAACAAAACCATACTCGAGCAGAATTGTAAGCCTTTATACGAAAAGATTTAAAACACCTCTTTCTAAAAGTTCCTAAAAAGATAAATCATTTACACCGAAACTTAATAATTCAGCCATTATGTCTCGCGCAGACTTTCCTCTTATCCCCCTTTTAATTCAGATACCTTATTCCTGCTTCATGCCGAATAAGGACGATTTTAGACCTGCCACGGCCACATATTATTTTAACGTGTGTTTAATATTATCATATTTTTTTTTTTGCTCAATTTGCACAACATTACAAAGAAGATTTCCTTCAATAAACTCATAGGAACTTTAAATACCAATAATCTACTATTTTAGTATTATGTACTTATTGAGTTCAAACTTAAATCAGTTTTTTTTTGCCTATTACGGCATGCCAAAAATGAAGTTGTTAAACGTATTACCAGGTATAAGTATCGAGTATTACGTGAATGTACCTTTCATGTCGTTTTGGTCTAGAAATATACCTAAACTCAATTATGAATTTATATACAAATTATAGGTTTCTGTTAATCACAAGTGTTGATGGTGTTGTTCGTGTAGTTCTCTTCTTTTGGATACCGATTTTCTTTTGTGGAGTAGTACTTATTATTAGTTTCCGATTTATCTTTTAATTTCGCAATTCTTGTCCTCATGCCCTGGATGCATTTAGCATCTAAAGCAAACATAGGCTCTGCACTTACGTTGAATAGCCTCTCGGCGAATGCAAATGCCGTAAGTGCAGTCCGTGGTATCCTCATGTTAGAAGTGTACCTACTTCGTGCGTTACACTGTGATGGTCGCAAGGCGACACTTCACAGTAATTATGAAACATAATGCTAACTTGTAGAGGGCTCTATATAACAAAATGTTTATACCAAGGGTTGATACCAGTTATCAACCCTTGGTATAAACATTTTGTTACTTGTATACCAAAGTTACTTTGGTAAAGTTGGTTTCCAAAGAATGAGATACATCAAAGAGCATATCCACCACGTTGGTTCATTTTGGGTTAGCTCCAGGGACAAAATTATTCCTTCGTTACGATTTGTTTCACTTTGTGTTAGCCAAGATAATTAACAAATGAATTTATAAAGTTCCGAGGAGATGCTATCTATGTTTAATGTTAATTGTTAGAATCTTGACGCATTTATTTCGATTTGATTTAGCTCTACAAAATGCATAATGCTATTATTATTTATTTGATGCCACTATGTTGCTTTCTGTATATATTTCAATGTTAAATATAAAGTATATACAACTGTAATAAAGTTAAGTAATCTATTTGATAAGTGAATATATACGAGTAATATTTCTTAAATCTTTTGACTAAAATCATGGCTTAGAATAATATTGAACTTGATATTTTGTTCCAAAATTGAGCCACTTCATACAAAATATTAAAGACATCGTCCATTTCAACAGCTTGATTTGTTAATCGTCTTAAATTAACCAATTTGTAAATATTCAAATAGTAGGTATGATTATATTTTAAGGATGTCTTAACAATAATTTGTGTGGGTATAAATTGTGTTTTGTGGCGGTGTATTGCGGCATGTATAGAATCTAATTGTTTTTTTTTATTTTAATATTATTTTTTCCTTAAACTTAATAACACTAATCACTTGTTCGATATCGTTACTTATGTTAGCTGTCTGCACATACGTTTTTGTTGCAACCAAGATCAAACTATGATTTTGTTAGTTTGCATGTTTTTTTGTGGTTGTAAATAAATAAATAAATATTCTGTAAGTGGTAGCTGTTCTGAACTTGTGGTGAAGTAAGTAGAAGGCATATTTTTTTAGCTTGTTTTGTCGGTAAAATAATGATTAGTGTTTTGTCAGTTTCACCTTCTCTCACGTCCTGAACCCTTCGCCCACGGTGACTCGACACTATTTAGACTTATATTTAAGTTTGTCTCGTATTAAAAGACAAAAGCATAGCAACTCGCTAATTTGAAAGCCCCTCACCTGGTCCTCAAAATTACCGGTTGAGTTACGGCGGCAGTTAAGACGTTTGTTTAAATATTCATCCGGGAAGGAGGTTATTTACTGGTTTTAGTGTTGTTTAATGAACAATGAAAAAGGCCGTTCAAGTTTTGTCAAAAAAGCCGGGCAACCCGATGGAAAACAAAGCCTTCCAGTTTGGGTATCATTGTCCAACCAGGTTTTTTAATAACATTGTTTGATTTTCGTGTGACGACGTGGCAGATGATGAAGTCCGAAGCTTTAGGAGGCAGCTGGGGGCTTAGTGCGAGTTTTGATAGTTTTCGAAAATATAATGAAGTTTCGTTTCCTTGCATACATTTAATGCAGCGCCCCTAGCTAAAGCGAGAAAAAAACTAAGGACGCTGTCAGTAAGTGTATGGAAGGCAACAAAACTTCAAATAGTTTCGAAAACTATCAAAACTCGTAGGTACTAAGCCCACTGTTGACTCATGCCTTTGAAGAGACCCTAATTTTAGTTTTCAGGAGAGACAAACGACGGTCCGGTGTTCCACTCCTTAGCAGTTCACATCATAAAGGTGGAACCAAAGCGTTTAGTGCGAATAGATGGTATACTAATGAGGTTAGGTTTATTGTATAGTGTAGATTTTAACAAACATATTTACATATTTTTTGTAACAAACATATTTACGCAATAAACACCAAATGAACAACCAAGAAAAAACTATTGATCAACTTATCAATTACAAATCAGTATAAAATAAAAATCTAAATGTTTTATTCAGCAACAACAACATTTTGTAAAGAATATTGACTAGGCTACCCCTAAGTCGGTAAAAGATGTGAATTTATTGAAGCTTAACTAAATTGGTATGGAAGCTCATTTCCTTGCACGTTTTGCGAACAAAGAATAATCATCTCCATTTGTTTTGTACGATAACTCAAGACTGTACAAGAACACACACTTACTACAAGATCTTGTTTTCATGTAAAAAACGGATAGTATGATGATATTGCCCGGACAAAAGGCTGTTTCGGCTAAAAAGTTAACAACTGGCATCTCTAAAAGCTCGAAATTTAGGCGGCAAATAGAATTAAAGGTTGCAATAGGAAGTTTTGGGGCCACGGCAACCTTAATAAACTACTCACTGTGCGGTGTTTTACCTTTAAATTGTATAAAATTTTTGTGTAAATACTTCGCTCGTTTAGTCAACTAAGATTGAGACAAAAATAAGCCTGATTTAACATGAAACGACACGGTGGGTGGAAGCGGCTCAAGTTCATGCGTCGTGGCATTCTAGAAGGCCTATGTCCAGCTGTGGACTTCGACAGGTTGATGATAATTAATTTTCACGAAAGACAAAAGACTTTACCCCATTTTTGATGAATTGTAAATGAACATTATAACCAACCCGGTAATTTGAACTCGGACTTTTAATTGAATCATGTACTTCATGACGTTCGTAGTAATTACAGTACCATGTGTGGCATTACATTCTCGGTGCATACTGATCGATCTTGTCGGCGGCCAATAAATATGTAATCACCTCGTTGGTAATTACACAATGTAGCTGACACAACCAAGCAGTTTGTTTGCAAGCAGGGACAGTCACCCATCAGGAGAGTTAGTCTTGAAGTAGATTGTTTGTAGTGGATTATTCCTCGTCGACCACGATGCCAATGTGCCTTAACAGCAGACGAGAACTGTTAATCAGCACTTGTAAATCAAAAATTTTTACTGATGATTTTGCAAATATTATCACTGCTTCTATAACCAATTTACAATTATTTAAAAAAAAGCATCATTTGACGGACATTTAAAAAATAAAAATAATAGCTTTGGCATATCCTTCAACTGTTAATGTAAGTGGAAGCCCAAATTTTACCCGCTTGTCACATTCACTGATCGAGAGTAGACCAAATGCCAACAATTACCTATGTGTTTTTATTTTGTTCATGTAATTCAGTAGCGTTAATGTAAGCAGTAACTTGTGTAGTTTATATAAAATAATAGACAATACGGGTAAAGAAAGTACTATGTCTGTTATAAAGAGAATAAAAGCGTAATTTTTAGGAAAAAAGCTTTGTAATGGTAAAGAGATATAAAAAAAGATGTGTGACGAAAAAGACAAAGAAACATGTATAACAAAACTGTATGTATAGCTAATTCACTAATATATTACTAAGTTAGCGAACAATCACTTATTTATATTCAAAGCATGACGCACATTAGTTCAATTTAGTTAGTTATTAGTCCAGTACTTATGTATTGGTTGTGCACATTATATCAGTTTGCTTCATGAAAGGTAATTAAGTTCCGCCTCGGTGCGCTAGATTACTACTTAATAGTTACTCATGTAGTTATGCTTGGTGCATTGATCACACTAATTTAGAATTTTATGCCTATGCATATAAACATACGTATAACTCCCATATTTAAAAAATAATAGATACTAGTTTATCCTGTCTGGCCTCCCCCATAGAATGCAATGAAGGATTTGCCATAACCATCACGATTGGCAGGCGGATTGGTGATCGCAGTGTTGAAGATTGGTCACTGCCCATCCCCTGGAGTATCCCTTTGTTGGCTTTTATGACATCCATAGGAGGAAGAAGAGGAGTCTATTCTTAGGCCGGATAGCCACGGCCACATCTGAACGTTAGGTATACCTGCTTATAATTCTAGTTCATCTTTGTGTCGATGGAAGTCGCTACATACGATAGTGTATAAATTTTTGAAACAAAAATTGCAGGTTCTACAGTAAAATGGGAAAATTATGATGTCTGCAGACGTATAAAACTGAATAAATAATTAAAAAAAATGATGAAGAAAGAATAGTTGTTCCTTGAAATTAGTTTTCGAACTCATTATGACTTTTATTAACGACTGTACCTGGTAGGCGTGATAAAACAAAAAATATAACAGTTACCATTGATGTAGAATATTAACATACTTACAACCATTGAAATGGGACAGAAAAGCCTTGCAAAGGTTAAAAATTAATAAATAAAAAGTAAGTAAAACAATTCATAAAATGGACTTAATTACAATCACTAAAACCATAGCATAAAGCAGACTTCTCTCGGTCTCTCCGACTCTATAAAGTGTGATTATCTTCCAAATAAGCCTCGCCTAGATTGAGTATACATTACCGTGATGCCTTCTCCCTTAATGTAAACACATAATTAACTTTTTCTGTATCGGTCAAACTTAATGGGCAATAAAGCAAGCCGGGTCATGTGAAAGTTAATGTTATTTAGGTGTAAGTAAAACTTGCATTCGCTTGTTCATAGGTTACATTTTATTATGTCTATTTTTGGACGTCTACAGACATTATCATGGTTTTTGCAGTGAAAAGGTTATTAGATACTGCAACATATTACTTCGCAAAGTATATAGGTACCTATCCAGTCATGTGATATGTTGATCTTTGATGTAAATGTAGACCCTTTAAGAGATTATTTAGATGTTGATGTTAAAATGAAATGCACATGAGACTTTTGATCTTTATGTCTCAGGGTAAGCAGCGCGCTTGTGGTGCCTCTGGTGTTGCAGGCGTCCATAGGCTACGGTAACTACTTACCATCAGGTGGGCCGTATGCTTGTTTGCTTGCAAAGTAGTATAAAAAAATGGCTGTTACCTAGGTACACAAAATGTTTTTTTTTAACCGGCTAAAATAGGTATCTAGTACTGAGTAGGTACACTGATAAAATGTTACTATTCGACCGTATTGTTTATAAGACAGAATACTCCAATGATTACCAGGAATGGATAATCCTACTAATATTATAAACGCGAAAGTTTGTGAGTATGGATGGATGGATGGATGGATGGATGGATGTTTGTTACTCTTTCACGTAAAAACTACTGAATGGATTTTAATGAAACTTTACAATAATATAGATTATACATCAGAATAACACATTAGCTACAATTTATAAAGATATTGTGTGAATTGTCCATAATATGACGATAAGTGTCAAGTAATTAGGAAAAATCTACCATTTACGAGCTATTCTGGCGTGCGCTGCCAAAACCGCTAGAGTTGTACATATGTAATGTATTGTAGAAATGTTTATCTTAAATCTCTCTTCTCTTCTTAGTCGTACACTCTTGACAGAGTGGTCGTGGTTAAGTAGGCCTTGCTTGAGAGGCGGCTCTTGCGATGCGTCTCCACTCGGCTCTATTAGCAGCATTGCGAGAACATTCGGTCATGGAAGTTTGTGTGCTGGACTTTATAAGGTCTGACCACCGTGTGGGAGAGCGACCCCGTGGTCTCTTACCCTCCATCCTGCCTTGCACTACAAGACGCTCCATTGAGCCTTCATTGCGTGTTACATGACCAAAGAACTTTAAAATTCGTATTTGAACAGTCGACGATAATCTTTCTTTAATCTTAAGTTCTTGTAAAATCGATACATTGGTACGGCGCGCTGTCCAGGGAATTCTCAGCAGGCGCCTCCAGCACCACATTTCCAGTGCATCGATCTTTCTCCGATCTTTCAGCCTCAATGTCCATGTCTCAGCTCCGTAGAGAAAGATTGGAAAGACGAGACTTCTCATAAGTCGAACCTTCGTGTTTTTGGTTATTCTGCGATCTTTCCAAATCTTTGCGAGCTTCTCAACAGCTGATCGGGTCACCGCGCAACGTCTCCGAATCTCATCTTCGCAACCTCCGACATTTGCAATGTTGGAGCCCAAATAGATGTAGTTCTGGACTACATCGCAGTTTGCTATAGTCTTGATGCTCGGTTGGTTGTTCTCAGCCCGGTCCACTATCATCATTTTGGTCTTTTCACGATTAATGGCAAGACCAAACCTCAAACTGTGTGATTCTAGACGCTGCAATAGACTTTCCATGTCTTCTTTAGTTGATGTCAGAAGAGTAGTGTCATCAGCATATCGCAGGTTACTAATCTTTCGACCCCCAATGGAAACGCCCTTGTCCCATTTATCCAGTACTATCCGCATAATGTACTCAGTGTATATATTAAACAGTAGCGGAGACAAAATACACCCTTGTCTAACACCAGCCTGTGTCTTGAAATTTGCAGTCTATTCCGTCAACCCGGACCGCCGCTGTGCCGTCCTCGTAGAGTCTTCTAATGAGGTACGTTAGGTGATCTCGACACTCCCTACGTATCATCGTCTAACTGCCAGATACACACTTATACGTTTGATGCATTTTTGGCATCTACACATGCCAGCCTATCATTATAACTTACAAAAAAACAAAAAAGTCTACTCTAAGTACTTTTTTCTTGATCGTATAACTATCCAACTTCATTATTTTCCCGCCATATAATACTGTATCTTCCCTATACACACTTTGACGCGGGGGGAATGAGGTGCGGGAGGTGGTAAGTACCCGTTACGCAGTTCTTGCGCGGACAGCGAGTAGAATGCGCGTGCGACTCGGTAAATATTTTATTGCCGCAAAATGACAAGTGGACGTTTCCGATTCCTGAACAACTTAAAAGCAGAGGCTACTACGAAAGGAAAAGTAGATGTCCTAGACCCAGCTATATCTACTACAAGACCAGGTAAGTAAATCATAATTAATGATTTACCAACTTTTTGTAATTTTTGAGGTCCAATCATAGGTATTATAGGTTTCTTGAATCAGTTGTGTGTTATTGCCTTTTTTGCTGACTAAATAGACAATTATTAGTAAGAACATTTTATAAACTTTCCAAAGTTTTTTGATAACCTACGTAAAAATGTGTAACTACGCACTTACATGTTTATACACCGGGATTCACTATGATCATAAAGTGTATCTAGGCACTTACATATTTATACGTCGTAAAGTTGATAAATCAAAATTCAGTAACTGACCTTTACATAGTTTTACATCGGAAAAGTATTGAATTAAAGATATAGTTACCTATGCACTTACATAGTTTTGTGTTTGTGTTTTCATTTCATATTATTTTAATAAAAAACAATTACATATTTTTGTATATATATATATATATATATATAGATATGTGCGTATGATCCCGGATAACTTCGTTGTTTGTGAACCGATTTTGTTGATTCTTTTTTTGTCGGAAAGAAGATAATTCCAAAGTTGGCCTCATTAAAATGTTGAGGATCTGATAATGATATTCAAATGAACAGAGATGCACTTCAAAAGTGCAAGGTGCTCTGTTCACATGAAAATTAAGTCGATTTTCATAAAAAAATTAACTTTGCCCCTTGTTGTTGTTTTTCAGATGTATCTCCAGTGCCTTTCTCAGAAAATTTTACCGAGGATGACCTAAGCCGAATGGGTGAGATGATATCTGACAGCGATGAAGAACCTTTTCTTGCACCGCGCATTTCCCCCTTGCATTCAACGAACACTAACGGTGATAGTCCTGCATCTTCTGAATTGCATGTCCCAGCTTCTCATATCTTATAATCTTCCTTGCAAGCTTGTGGTGGAGGCTCTAGCAATGACACAGGGAAGAATGACATTGCCTTTAGCTCGTCGCCACGCTTTTGTGAAAAAACTGTAAACCTGGCCCAGAAAACTCAAGAAAAACATCCTGAACCCGTGGAAAGTAAACAAATACTACTATTTACAATAAATATAAGTGGTACAGTACAAGGTAATTTGCCGGAATATAGCTTCTATGACCCCACTTTGGCAGCAAACATGCCTGAATCTCCCCTACTGCTACAGTCTCCCTCAAGCATTAATATGTCATCATCACTGTGTGAATCTCCCAATTACGTCCACATTATAGCTCAACAGATTGACCAATTAGGCTGCACGGAGTCACCAGCACCCACTCCAGTGACATTGCCAGTTGTCTCTCCGGATGACCACCTAGGTTGCGCTGAGTCAACAGCACCCACTCCAGCGACATTACCAGTTGGCTTACCAGATGAACAGTTATTAGGCTGCCCTGCGTCACCGGCCTCCACTCCAACGTTATTGCCAATTGGCTCTCCAGGTATGTCAGGGAATTATTCTGACCAGCTTGAAATCAATGACAGCGAGCCAGCTAAGAAGAAAAGGCGATATACAAATAAAAAAGATAAGGGTCGATTGCGTTTGGTCCATAAACACGAATGGCTAGATGTTAAGCGTAGGGACAACAGAAACTCAGGAAAACCATACACTGGATGAGACGGTAAATTAAGGAAAAAGAGAGAGATGGGGCCTGCTTGTGGAGACAAATGCATTTTTAAATGTTCACAAAAAATTAATGACTTTGAAAGAGACCTGCAGTTTGTGGCTTTTTGGTCATTGGGAGAACTTGTTCGCCATTGGGATTTTATCAATAGATATTGTGACAAAATCCCAAAACGACGTTTTACGTGTGAAGCACCCACAAGAAGAGAATCTACCATACGATACTACTTACCTACGGGAGTAGGTACCGAAAACTTACCTAGGACTGAGGAACCTAAAATAAGAGTTTGCAAAACAATGTTTTTGAACACTTTGGGCATAAAACAGGGTATGGTTTACTCTGCCTTGAATAAACTTTCTATTCAGGGTACTGTTCTCAAAGACAATAGAGGTCGTCATCCTAATCATAAAAAAGTTATAACAGAGGATGTTTTCGCCATCTTATCTCATAATTCGCCGCTATTAATTTTTTTGGGTTTTCGCAAGGTTGGCAAATAAACACACGTTCCTTGAACCTACCCCAGACCAATCCATTCTCCCTCGCACATACAGCGTCTGACATACACCTGCGTGAGTGGAAAGAGCATCGCTGCAGAAAGGCGATGCATTAGAAGACGCCATTTTTTAGGACTGATAAGTTTCGTCTGACCGGCATCGCGAGAGCACGCTTTAAACATAAAAAACCGCAAATTACTGTACTTAGTGAAAATTCTAAACTTTATAACCTTTATTCGCCATATTTGTGTTAGTGCTAAGTGTACGCAATTGAGGATTGTTCTTCGGAAGTCCTACGGTGAGGACATCAACCTCCGCCGCTTGCTTGGCTTGGCCGCGTGGCGTACCTATTTTGGCACGGCGGCGTTTTGGATAAACGCCTGCCTACCGCTACACCGGCACCGGGAGCATCAAGGATACTCTGGGAGAATATCGAGCAGTTGCAAAGATCCAGGTAGGACGCTGTACCCTTCCCAAATTCATATACCTTCTGAACTCCTTGAACGTGTCACTTTTCTACAGCCAAATTGCGATTAAGATCTTCAATTAACCCCGCGTTTCTCATAGTGAAGCTTTTGAAACACCGCATCTAGCCTTTAGAGGTTAGACAAGGGCTGTTCGCAGCCCATGCTATAATAGCCACCCCCCGCTCAAATGATCGTCATACAAATTTCCCTTTAAGGCCTTTGGCGCGTTCATTTTGTGGTCCTTCGAGCCGGATGGTATTTAACCCATTGCTCTCATCCCTGCTATCAGTCAAACTTCATTTCCATCCCTAGGGATCACCCGCTAACTGGGCTGAATTCGTTCAGTTCCATCATTTCGCTTAACATTCCAACCGCCCTTATAGGAGCTGCCTATCATATCTCAAGTATTCAATTCTGCTTTATTCCGCGATAATTAGGCCCCCCTATAAGTGTAATTACATTCGTGTGATTAAATTTTCATTTTAAATCCGCTTAAATACATACGCTCAGTTGCTAGAACGTAAGTTCATATATTAACTTATTCGCGCTGCAGTAATAGCATTCTAATATATTACGCAGCTTTCGCTAAACGGAACAATTAATTTTCTGGTTCTTATAGATAACCGGTTTGCACCTAGGCATAACCTACTACTAGATACCTATTTAGTTATAGGTTGTTTACGCAGTGGCGTGCGCCGTAGGTATTTACACGCATACCGATCTATTATCTGCATCACTTGGTCACGTATTTCGTTTTAATATTTCAAAATGCTTCCAATACGATCGGCTGGTTCGGACGGTAAGTTAAAAGATAAAACCGATCCATCCGCTTCTGAGGTGGACTTGGAATTAATTCTTGTAGAAAAAAAGCGAAATACGCTTTTCGAGTTTATACAAACTGTGTATGAGAATTCGAAGAAGGCACACACCGATGATGAATCTAGGGAAAGATTTCTATGTTCAGTCGAGACTGTTGATGAGATTCGAACCGAGTTTAGGGACCTTGTAAACGAGCATAATATACTACTGTTGAAAAGTAATCCCGCCGCTATACCTAGCTATCATGCATTGATTTCATTTGATGACCTCTTCGGCCGTATAAAACGTGTATTAAAGCAGGTTGAGCCTGTACCTTCGAGGGTAAATCAGCATGATTCTGATCATTTTGATCAGAAGGTCATTAGGACAAAACGCCCAACTTTGGCGCCAATCGAAATTATGTCATTCGATGGGGACATTCGGAATTGGCCCTTATTTTATGAGAGCTATAAGTCCACAATACACGAAAATCCATCGCTGACAGACGCTGAGAGGTTGTATTATTTGATAGGGAAGTTGTCCACTAAAGCGCAGTTAGTATTCTCAGGCATCACGCCATGTCCTACGAACTATCAAATAATTATGAAATGTCTCGTTGATAGGTATCAAGACAAACGTGTCCTCGCATCTACGTACCTAGATCAGATGATAAATCTCAAAATTAATGGTCCCGCTTCTTCATCTAATTTTCAATCATTTATGGATCAGTATGTCACAGCCGCAAATGCGATTAAAACCCTTAAAATCGATGATTTGACCGATTTCATATTTATGCATATCGCGTTAAAGAAATTAGATGGAGAAACGATTCGCGCTTTCGAGTCACAATATCGTGACATCGCGCTGCCTACCTTTAGTCAGCTGACGAGCTTCATTAGGAGTCAACATAGAATTTATCAAAATACGCAGCCTAGCGCGGCCGGCAATTCTACACGAAGTTCCGTTAAATCCCGCAGTCATGTACCTAACCCGCAAAGTTATGTAACTCTCACAGCTACTAACAAAAAATGTCTATGTGACAATGTTGTACATGATCATCTTTTTAAGTGTCAAAAATTCAATGACATGACACCGTCTTCACGTTTCAAATGCGTAAAAGATATTAGCGCATGTGTTAATTGTTTAGGTATTAAACATAAAACCCGCGATTGTAATTCAACTCTAAAATGTCGTACTTGTCATCAAAAGCATCATACCATGTTGCATTTCAATAGGGCGGACGCAACGCAATCCCACGATAGTGGATTGGTGATTGCGTCAGCTGTTCCCGCGACTCCGGGCGCGCGTGCGTCTCGGTCCGCGACATCAGACATAATGAGCGCGCCAGCCGTTCCTACGTCGGCGATAAGCGAGCCACGGGTATCGTCATTACACACATCCATTGCTGCGCCGTCGCAGCTTAGCGCAAGTAATGACGACAGCACCGCGCAATGTATGAGGCCCACTACGGTATTGTTATCAACCGCGCAAGTGGTTATCTACGACAATGATGGTAAAAGACACTTAGTAAAATGTTTATTAGATTCTGGATCGCAATGTAATTTTATTAGTTCAGAATGTTGTGTGCGTTTGGGTTTGAATTGCAATAAAAATACCCAAATGATTGTTCGAGGTTTTGGTGGTTCTGAAAACCCTATTAGAGGTTCCACAGACTTCAGAATATTTTCGCGGTTTAATGAAGACGTGTTTTATGATGTATCGGGCCTTGTCGTAGATCGCATCACGGATGACCTGCCTACCGTTCCCGTGAACAATGCCGCGTTTACTCATATCAAATCGCTACAACTCGCGGATAGTACGTTCGCCAATCCCGCTCCTGTGGATGTTCTGCTTGGAGCATCCATATTCCCGCACTTGTTGATGCCTGGTAAGGTACATAGCAACGTGCATGGAATTCCGCCCGCTATACAAACAGTGCTAGGGTATATTCTAATGGGTTCAGCGCCCGCGCTGCTCCCTTGTAAATCTACTTCTGCCTGTTGCGCTACGGTCCAACATTCCTTGGACCACCTTCTCAAAAGGTTTTGGGAACTCGAGGAAGTTTCCGCTCCGCCCACTCACAGTCAAGACGATCTTGAGTGTGAGACACATTTCCGCACTACCACCACGCGCGACGCTAGTGGTAGGTACACCGTCGCATTTCCTTTTCGTGACGATGTTTATAAACTAGGAGATTCGTTCTCCACCGCACAAAGACGCTTCCTGTGCTTAGAAAAGAAGTTGGAGTCATCAAGTTTTCTGCGCGCCGCCTATGACGATATCATTCGTGAATACGTTGAAAAAGGTTACGTAACCGAAATAGGACCCATTGATAATAATATTTCCGCTAAAACCGCATCCTATTTTGTCCCGCATCATTGTGTACAGCGCCTTGATAAGACCTCCACCAAAGTCCGCATGGTTTTAGACGCTAGTTGTAAAACCAGCACAGGTCTATCTTTGAATGACGTTCTTCATTCCGGCCCAAATTTACAGGGCGATTTAAACAACATCCTGTTGAACTTTAGGCTTTTCAAAATCGCCATTTCGGCCGATTGCCGTCAGATGTTTCTTCAATTGGCCATGGTTGAAAAAGACCGAAAATATCAGAGATTTCTATTTAGGTTCCGACCAGAAGATAAACTATCAGTTTTTGAATTAACTCGCGTCGCTTTCGGTATGAAGTCGTCAGTTTTTCACGCCATCCGCGTCGTTCATCAGCTGATCGCTGATGAAGGGCATAAATTTCCAGCTGCAGCTGCTATAGCAGCTGTTTCGACATATATGGACGATGTCTGCTATAGCATAATGGCAGCTGATTCAGCGCAGAAGGACGAGTCTATTGCGATCGATTCCTGTACCGAACTTATAAAATTATTTAAGTGCGGTCAATTTGACCTGGTAAAATGGACGAGTAATTCGGACACTGTCCTACGCGCTATTCCCGCCTCGCACAGAGCTTCGTCAGATCTCGAAATCGATAAGGATGTACCTCACAAAATTCTAGGTACGCATTGGGACAGGTCAGATGACGTTTTCAAGTTCAAGGTCGCTGAACCTGACGCAGGCTGTACCAAACGCATTATTCTCTCCGTCGTCGCGCGCTTGTGGGACAATTTAGGCCTAGTGGCTCCCGTCATACTTTATGCCAAGCTCCTTATTCAGGAGTTATGGTTATTGAAGTGTGACTGGGACGAGGCCCCCCCGCAACGCATCACGAGCCAATGGAGACAGTTCTGTGGCGAACTTCCGGCACTCAACGAGATACGTATTCCGCGGCATCTCGGGGTAGTGCAAGGTTGTGTAGCCAATCTCATTGGATTCGCTGATGCGAGTGAGCGTGCGTACGGCGGCGTCATCTACTTGCAAGTCAACAGTCACTCCAATGTGACTGTAAGGCTCGTGTGTTCGAAATCTAAGGTCGCGCCGCTAAAAACGATATCTATTGCGCGTTTAGAGCTGTGCGCCACGGTTCTATTGTCTAAGCTAATGCGTAAAGTGCTTGACAATTTTGAGTCAAGATATAAAATTTCTAATGTCTTCGCATTTACTGACTCTAAAGTCGTACTTTGCTGGATCAATTCCTCCCCGCACCGCTGGCAAACTTTCGTAGCAAATCGCGTTGTGAAAGTTGTGGACAATGTTCCTGCCAGCTGTTTCCATCACGTAGCAGGTGTTGAAAATCCTGCTGATTGCTTATCGCGTGGCTTAGCGCCCGCGCTGCTAAACAAACACCCTCTCTGGTTCACTGGACCCCCATGGGCATCCAGGCATCCATCGGAGTGGCCTATATCGGAATTCGATCGCGAAAACGTCAGTGAAATGCCGGAGCTAAAACCGCTTGCGCTCGCTGTAACTGTAAACACGTCAAAATCGCTTATCTATGAGCTCGCTCAACGCATTTCTTCCTGGTCGAAGTTACTACGCATAATTGTTTATATGTATCGCTTTTCAAAGCTATTACCGCGCAGATCTTATATAATTAAGTCTGATTTAGAATTTGTCGAAATTAAAATCCTCTCCGCATTACAACACGTCTACTTCAGTGACGACATAAATAAATTAAAAAACGATGAAAATTGTTCTCCCGCTTTACAAAAACTTAAGCCGTTTTTAGATGAAAACGGTCTTATCCGCGTCGGTGGCCGGCTTACCTACGCTGCGCTCAATTATACACAAAAGCACCCGTGTGTGCTACCGCGACATGATCACGTGGTCGATTCATTAATCGACTTCTATCATCGAAAATATTTACATGCCGGCCCCGAACTGTTGATGTCCTTACTCAGGAATCAGTATTGGATACTGGCAGCGCGACGAATTATTCGTCACCGTATCCATAAGTGCAACACGTGTTTCAGAGCAAAACCGCGTCCATCCTTCCCGATCATGGCAGATCTGCCTGTCTTCCGCGTCAACCAAGTTGACAAGCCGTTCACGCATACAGGATGTGATTATGCTGGCCCTCTCCAATATACACCCGTTCGTGGCAGAGGTGTCAAAAGCCGTAAGGCATGGCTTTGTATATTTACGTGTCTGACAACCCGATGCTTGCATATTGAAATCGCTACGGAGTTGAGTACGGTCAACTTCCTTGCTGCTCTAAAACGTTTTCTTTCACGCCGCGGTCCCGTGCAGTGCATATACACTGACAACGGGACTAATTTCGTTGGATGTAGTTCTTACCTCCGCGATCTTTATAAGTTCCTCGATCAACATCGCCCGCATCTTCAACATGAGCTATCAGAGAGTCGTATAGCTATGAGGCGCATAATCCCCCAATCGCCCCATATGGGCGGTTGTTGGGAGAGTATGGTAAAGGTGGTGAAGTCTCATTTGTTCAAGGTCATCGGCATGCAAATTCTCTCTTACGAAGAACTGCTAACGGTGCTAACACAGATCGAAGCACTTGTAAACTCGCGTCCGCTCACCGCTATGAGCAGCGACCCCGCTGAGCCATCAGCTCTTACGCCAGCTCATTTTCTCAATACCGCTCCGCTTCAGTCTCTTCCCGCCGCTCACGTAGAGAACGTTAGTCTTCAAGAGAGACATTCTCTGTTAGACAAAATGGTGCAGTCATTCTGGCAGCGATGGCGTACAGAGTACTTGCATCAATTACAATCTAGAGCCAAGTGGAACACACCATCTACTCCGATTCCATTGGGATCAGTTGTTGTGATTATAGTAGATAACGCCCCAGTTTTTTCATGGCCTTTAGGTGTAGTAGAGGCTGTTCATACCTCGAAGGACGGCACAACGCGCTCTCTTACCGTCAGGACGTGTAGAGGTACCCTCGTCCGACCTGTAGTCCGTGTGTGCCTTTTACCGAGTCAATGAGCTAAAGTAGAGAAGCTGCTGCTTATTTTAGATTAGTTTAGGGATAATCATTATAATATTAAATTTATGTCTTATTCTCTGGCTCTCTATAGAGCAGACACGCTAGTATGTAATTTTGTCGTCTGACTCTACATAGAGCAGACTCTGCCGCATATAATTTTATTATGTTTCTAAGTCCTATTAGTTTGCTTTCTAAAGGCAACCCTTTAAGGTCGGGGGAATGTTTTCGCCATCTTATCTCATAATTCGCCGCTATTCATTTTTTGGGTTTTCGCAAGGTTGGCAAATAAACACACGTTCCTTGAACCTACCCCAGACCAATCCATTCTCCCTCGCACATACAGCGTCTGACATACACCTGCGTGAGTGGAAAGAGCATCGCTGCAGAAAGGCGATGCATTAGAAGACGCCATTTTTTAGGACTGATAAGTTTCGTCTGACCGGCATCGCGAGAGCACGCTTTAAACATAAAAAACCGCAAATTACTGTACTTAGTGAAAATTCTAAACTTTATAACCTTTATTCGCCATATTTGTGTTAGTGCTAAGTGTACGCAATTGAGGATTGTTCTTCGGAAGTCCTACGGTGAGGACATCAACCTCCGCCGCTTGCTTGGCTTGGCCGCGTGGCGTACCTATTTTGGCACGGCGGCGTTTTGGATAAACGCCTGCCTACCGCTACACCGGCACCGGGAGCATCAAGGATACTCTGGGAGAATATCGAGCAGTTGCAAAGATCCAGGTAGGACGCTGTACCCTTCCCAAATTCATATACCTTCTGAACTCCTTGAACGTGTCACTTTTCTACAGCCAAATTGCGATTAAGATCTTCAATTAACCCCGCGTTTCTCATAGTGAAGCTTTTGAAACACCGCATCTAGCCTTTAGAGGTTAGACAAGGGCTGTTCGCAGCCCATGCTATAATAGCCACCCCCCGCTCAAATGATCGTCATACAAATTTCCCTTTAAGGCCTTTGGCGCGTTCAGAGGAAATGATAACCAGTGTATGTGACCACGTTAATTTTTATCATCTTAGAAATTTTATAGTCAAGTTTGGGTATTTATTATTATTAATTTAATAACTTTTCATGTCTGTGTTTATATTTTTGATATAGGAATTTTGCAAATGTAGATATCTACCCTATAACCTATAGTAATGATAGCTCTACTATTATTTCGATCTCAATTTAATAAAAAATGTTGTATTTCCTATTATTATGTAAATTGTTTAGTTAGACTTTGACAAAGTCAAGTTTGCTATTTCGTAATATTACTTGATAATAATTAAGTTGAAGTTCCTAATAGTAAAGACTGATTAGACGTGTTTGATAGTCGTTAAGATTTTAAAGCTGAGTTAGTTACCAACTCAGTTGGTTTTGTTTTTCTTATTTTTGAAATAACCATCCTTAAAAGGTATTTTTGTGTTTAGGTGAGCACCTACTTCCCTAATAAATGGTATTTTGAGGTCTTTATTTCTTGTTTTATTTAAGATTATTGATCAAGCGAACGAAGTCAGCGAAGCATCTTAGCATCAAGTCTAGCGAAATTAGCGTTTCTGTCAGTATTTCCGTACTCCTCTACAGATCGTATTTTACAACCGATCGGCATGAAACTTTCAGCATTAAACTTAGTTTCGCAAGCAAGTAAATATTCGACAATAAGGGCCTGGCAACCTGTATTAGGAACTGGTCACCTAACGAACTGATAAACAGGGCTAATTTGCCGAAACAGAATAATTATGTAGAAGCATATTATTAAATTATACAATTTCCAACGTTTAAATATGTAAGCACCAGTTAAACAGAATTAGTCTAATAGATCTACTAAGTATAACCGTGTAACAGGCAGTTGCGACATTGTTTTTCTTCTAAGCTTCCACGAAAAAGTGTGTATGTGCCACATACAGCATTTTATTAGGTTATATACACCACGTAAAAATATGCAAGTGTAATGAAATCTAAACTAGTATAGATTTGAATAAAAAATAGTATCCATCTTAAACTAGATCTACAGTAAGAGCATCTCACCAATTTTCACAGAAATATCTCAAAAAGGGCTCTAGTTATAGGCATTTGAACATTTTCAAATCTTTAAAACGCTCTCCTGTAAAATTTGTGTTTTGCAGATACACAACTATACGTAGGGAGTGTCGATCTGGTACGCCCATTACTACCAGTACTTCCCACAGCTTTTGCCACTGTACGGTGTCAAAGGCCTTGCGAAAGTCTACGAAACATATACACATAACATATACACGAAACATATACATATTATCTTAAATAGTCCTACAAAAAAGCCTGCCGCAGTATACAGGGTGTTTTTTTTAAATGGGACAGTATGGGGATATCCGAATCCATAAGAGATACGGGAAAACTGTCTTTGGAACCATTTGCTCATTTTGTATGAAAACGATTTTGGCATAGTTATTTTTTTGGTCAAGCGTGAGTTCTCCATAAAAATGAGTAGTTTTGATCAAACATTTTTTTTATGCGTATCGACTCAGTTTCATGTAAGGATTGTTTCATTGTATTGGAAGAAAAAAATCTGAGCAGCAGAAGTTAGTCAAATTTTATAAAATGTTTTCTCATACAAATTGTAAGTAATCTGGTACCTACGTTAATAAAACTATCGCAATAAATTTTCAAAATGGCCTCCCTCTTGCTGTTTCTAGGTACGGGTACGTTATAGAATACCACTGGGTGGTGACGACCACTGTGGCGCGGCGGGCAAAGGTTTGCCTGCGACGCAGGAGGTTGCGGGTTCGATTCCCGCCTCGAAAAAAATATTTGTACGATCTGCAGATATTTGTTCAGGGTATTTTTCTATGAAAGTATAATAAAAAATATCTATCTATGTAATGTATTGTATTAAGTATATCAGTTATCTAGTATACATAACACAAGCTCTGCTTAGCTTGGGGTTAGATAACGTTGTGTGATATGCCCAGCATTTATTATTTATTTATTTTATTATTTATTTCATGGATAAGATAGACTGTACGTTGAAATTGCAGGCCATAATTAGCTCATAGAACAGAAAACCGCTGAAGAATAAAGGTTCTTGATTGGCGACCATAAACCGGGCCATGACCCAGTGTAAGACGGTCCCACACTCGATGGACGAAGACATTGTAAATGAATGGAAGTGGCCAAGACCTTTCGTTATGGCATTCTATGACCCATGCTTATTACCCAGCAGTAGATATCCAACTTCCATCTGATAATTAGACTGTTAGACTAATTGTGTTCTACTCAGTTCATCTACGTTGGGTCAAGTTGCATAAAGGAGTAAACCTATAGAAAGTGTTTTGTAATAAGTATAGTTGGTGCTGAGATGAGTAGGGATAAAGTCTGAGGACCTTTTTCAACCAACAAGAGTAGGAACAGAGTATAGAACGTGGAATGATATTTTCTGGCGTAGAGATTGTCATCATCAGCCTGTAGAAGTCCATTGCTGGACATATACCTCTCCCTTAGAATGCTGCGACAAAAAGGTTTTGAGCCACCTCCATCCACAGACTTCCTGCGACGTTTATAATGTCTTTAGTCCATCAAGTGGAGGGCCTTCCTCTACCGCATCGTCCGGTTTGTGGTCACCACTCGAGAACCCCAACGGTTGTCAGATATACTAATAATGGTCTTGTTCACCATGGATCATAACGCGCACCACTGAATTTTATAACTTCAGCATTTTATTACTTCCCTTTTCCAATTAAAAACCTTCATTCAACCAGTAGGTACAATCAAATTCACCACTAGAAACATAGACTAACTTAATATCCAACGAAATGGAATTAACTCGGTTTTTCTCGTTTTCTCTAGAATTCGTGGGAGGAAGAACGCTTACGTACGGAACCGTAATTGAATGCAGAGTCAGGTGTGTGTTACTTCAAATCAGCTTGAAAAGTAAAATAATCTTTATTAAAATCTGTCTTTAGATACAAAATAGCGATAGTTGCGAGCTTTTCTAACTTTGAAGACGAAAAATTGATTCACTGAGCCATCACGCGCTAACTCTGTTCAATATCGTTCATGTGTGCCACAATGTGCATTAGTAATTTGTATTGGTATCGAAGTGAAATTTATTTATTTATTAACCGGCTTCAAAAAAAGGAGGAGGTTTTCAATTCGGTTGCATAATTATTGTTTTTTTGTAATATTAGCTAGGGTGTTGCCTTGTGTGCAAGTACGACTCGTACCAAAGGCACGTATATATGCAATTATAAACAAAAATAATTATAAAAACTTCCACTGTCGTCCTACCATGCCTACTATGTAGCATTGTAGAGACTTTGCTAAACAAACTTCTCTGCTCTAGACTTTGCCATTAATTTGTTCCACGAAGGCAGCATTTCTAATTTCAGCACTGTATAGAATGACAGAACAATAATGTTGATTGTTGCACCGAGCGGAAAGTGACTTCTTGTTGCACTATGACATCTTTATACATGTAATTCAGCAATAAATATACTTTGACTTTGACTTTGACCGAGTGTTGCTTTTAAAACACGAGTGACAAGAAGTCACTCTGAGCGAGGTTCGAAATCTGCTTTTTAGAAATATTTTTCACTCTATGATCCATATCCATGAGTAGAATTAATTACGTTTTAACGAGAACCGTTTCCAATGTTCGGTAAAAAAAAAATTATGACAGGCATTTTTTTTCCCCGGTCGGTTTTTGACCGTGGTCAGCGAGGCCGTGGGTGCAAGCTAGTAACCTGTACAGTGTTTCCGATTCTTCTTCGGGCTTATGACTTTTTGCAATGCAAAAAAAAAACAATAAGCTGACCAAATGCCGTTTTACATGTACTCAAGTAGTTTCAACATTTTGTGTGTGCCCTGCTACTCAATGATTAATCAATTCCAATCTTTTAAAATCCACAACTCACACTGGATTCTGATGTGATCCGGAAAGTTACAGAGTGTTTGATTGAGGTAATCGGTGTGGTATGCAGGCGTAGTGGTCCTCTACTCCACTGTCAAGATCTTGAACTATAGAGTTAACATAATTAACATTGTTAATACCATTATGATGGAGTTACCATTATATTCCTGGATAATTATAAGAGCTGTGTAATCATAAAACAAGATCATTGTTGTAATTATATCGCCTAAAGCTCTCACATCTTTAATTAATAACTAACTCTGAGTTGCTAGGATGTTTTGTTTGGGTAAGAGCGATCTACCGCGTTACTCCGCTCGCAATTACTTACTGCTGATATACAGCAGAATAGTGTGTACTACATAAAGAAGAAATATATACGAAAATGGACACAAATGAATCTGTACAATTTACTTGACATTGCGCTGTAGTACTCCTGGAGTAACGCGCTCACGCAGGTCACGGGAGTATACTCCGATGAGGACGTGTGCAATTTCGATCCATACATGCTTATCAATAGCGTCGTGTTTTTCTTCCTAACCTACAAGGTCTTTCTAAAAGGAAATAGCGCTAGCTGTCACATTTGACCCGGTTCCCTCTAGTTATACACAAAGGCTGAATATAATCAATAAATCGTCGGAAGTATTACTGTTTAGAATAATATTTTCAAATACACTTCTCATCAAAAAAATAGAAAAACTTCTCAAGTTTATGTGTTTAATGGATTATTAGAAAAATATTTTTATAAACGGACAAAATAAATTGTCATATAACAGTAAGTAGAACAATGTTATGAACTGCCAGCAAATATAATGATAGCTTTTCTTAAATAAATAGTCCTTATGTTTGCTTATTTGTAGCCAGAAAGAAAATCTTAGTAGAGTTTCGTTTTTTTTGATGAGAAGTGTAATTTATTTTTTTAACTAATCGCTAGTTTGGCTTGATAGCTATCGTATGGAATGGGAGAAGGTATGTAATACGGCCGTGATGACGTCATTCCAAAACTGGTACACAAGAGGCGAATAAAATTAAAATTATATTAATGTCGGACAAAAACACCGTAACGAAAGAATACCTTAGCCTTTTGGCGATGGAAGTAAAAAACAAAAAAATCATAATTAAAGAGTGGCCCTTTTTTATTAATAAAATGGAAAGGTTTTAGCGGCTTCCGGAAAAAGGCTTCGAGTTTGATATTCCGAAGTATTTGGCTCTGGAGCTAATGAAACCGTAACAAAAGTCTTTGGAAGGTGGAACTATTTGAGAAAACAGCTATTAATTAATTTTAGCTCTGGTTGTTTTGGAACTCTTCATGAGGATTCTTTCCGAGTTTGATTTGCCACATACCAAGTGAATGAATATCTAAAACATAAATTACGAAAAACTAATGAATTATTCTCTAGTTCGTAGACTCGGAGAACACTTTGTTATGATAAGTATTCGTAAATAAATCTAAAGTAAAAATATCTAAGAAGGTTAACAAGAAAAAAAAACAAGCTTATATAACTTAGTAAACTGTTACAAGCCTGAATGAATAGGTATTTTTTAAATCAAGCTCCATACACTGTAATGAAGTAACAAAATTAAAAAGTATGTTCTATGAGTTATCCTAGGATTGCGCTCTCCACGGAGGCAACTCATTACACGTTGGCATATAAGGAATAGCATTCAAGCGATTCGTAGAATATCAATATTATACTGTTTGTCCTGAAAAAAACAAGTTTAAAAATAACAATCTAGCTTAGATACCTACTGTGTAATAAACGCCTTTTAGATATAACGAAATACAATTGAACATACATACATACATACCTTTGTTCAGGTGTTTTATTTGGGCAACATGTCGGTCGATGTGCCAGTGTCAATCAGGTTTCAATATTTTCACTTTGAACCCTAGTCAAGGTATTTTTTTCTTATTTTGACTTTTCATGCCTTTTTTACAGCCAGCTTAACGTTGCCGAACCCCTCCAGCTCAATTTCATCTACCTGTGTTCTCTTCATAACAAAACAACAGCCGATGGCTAAAATTAAATTATCATCATAATTTTTTATTTTAGCTCAGTTCTACCAGTATTTTGTTCTTCCAATTACAGAGCTCATCAACTCTGGCAACCGATAGGGGCATTTTTACCCTGATCGCGTCAGTAATCGTATTCAGCACACATTCGATCGTAATTAAAGGGCCCTCTTCAAACCAGGCCGTAATTCAGTTTGATGGCCCCCTGGACCCCGGCCCGCCCGCTGGACGATCACTTCGATCTAAATTCGAATTAGGGGGTCCCCACATTGCCGGGTAAGTCTGACAGTTAATTTTGAAAGATAAAAGGTGTTAATGACTGCACTAGTAAAACGATTTCTAGCTTCAAGGTTTAGTTACGTTGAAACAGGAGTAAATTCACCTATTCATGTCATTCAATTCAATTCAAATTAATTCAATTAATAAAATACTTTTGAATTTGACTTGGCAAATTAACAAGGCCAAAATAAGGCAAAAAGCAAAAAATCAAAGTGATTCTTGTTATGTAATAAAAAAACCTCCTTGGTTTCACGTAAAAGCTTGCGTATACAGAAAAGGCGTGTGTAAATTTGCAATCCAAAGATTTTAGACTAAAAACTTTTGCTTCCTTCAAGATAAAACCATGCTTTTGCCAATTATCCGTCGATAAATTATGTGGGGTCTCCCCTATTCTTCGAGGGGCGACAAGAATAATATTTGTGCGAAAATTAAAGGGGAGCATCGACTATATTTGGAATAAATGGAATTATGATCTGAATCACCTCTGGGACGTCCCTTTATTTTTTTACCTTAAATGGGCGATTTTAATTAAGTCTTGATGTCTTTAGGGTCAAGCTTAATTCATCGTTTGGCTCAGCATCACGGCATAGGCGGCGTGTTTTGTTTGGAATGTAATCAACAACATGCGTGCGATGACATGCGCATCCGGGACGTCACCGTCGCATACAAATCCACGCACCAAATATGTTGCTACCACACTTCATTCAGTTTGCTTTTTCATTCTCTTAGCATATGCCAAAAGACAAAAGTATTTCCAAAAGTGTATACGTCACAAAATGTACGGAACGTCACCATCCTTCTTTCAAGTGTCTAGGAACAGTGGTTTAGACTGCGAGTTGTCAGCCAGTGAATCAGTCAGTCAGTCACTTTTATAAATATACACGATAATAAATATGTGGCTTGACTCTTACTGTTCTTATTAAATAGGGGTCAAAATAATTAACATTAAGACTCCGTGTACCGTAAGTAAGTACTTAGCAGAAGCTGAAAGGTGACTGTCCCACAGCAACATCCAGATACAGACTAACTATTCGAACAAAAGTAAAATGAAGTTTTAAGATTGAAACAAATAAAGAAACTACCTAGTATTGTTTTGCTCTCTACCAGAACTCCTTAGTGATCGATTTGAAGAAACACTTGGCCTGAAGTTTCTATCCACTGAGGCGAAACGCTTCGAAACAAGCTATTGTAAGATTTTCTTTACACGAAAATACTTGGGAAAGCATCGTAAGAAACGTTTGTGCGTTTACTCTCTTAGTATATAGTATTTCAGTTTTTCAACCTGTGATTAAGTACTCTTCTCTCGTGTAATTGGTTATTTCTTGGCCACCTTGTTCAAGATATATCTCTTCACATAATACAGTTTTATATGATCACAAATGACGGCTCTGAGCCGTTTGATAATAAAATTGTGACCGTTTGTTAATTGATTGAATATTACAATTATTGCAAAGCAATTAAATTATCACTTATCCGCCTCTCGAGCGTGGGAATTATGGCAAATATCTTCATTCTAAGGAGGCCTCGTCCAGCAGTGGCCGTCTATCGGCGTATGAAAAAAAAAAAAAATTTTGCTGAAATCTATGCAATTGCAACGCGACGTGTGCTTTGTTGCGGATAAACCTTTTATATGAACTTTTCTTGAAAACTATCGCCAAATATCGCATTACAAGGAAAAAACTGACAACGACACCCTTTCACCCGAACAGGAGTAATTTTAGTTTATAAAACTATTCAAAATGATCCTTGTGATTTTAATGAATAAAATACTTTTGATTTGATTTGTCTTATACAGGCAACACATTCACACACAGACAATCTCTATTAATCGGCTTCTTTCGTCTCGGGTCTTTACCTCATTTAGGTTATTACTACTTTATTAGCTCGTTATTCAATCAAACTTTTAAATAGTTGGCACCGCTCTTCGATTTACGGCTGAATGCAAAATTAAAATATATTTTATTGTTTCGATTCAATAGGCTCCTGAATATTCATCGAGTTATCTTTCAATATGGAGATTCGTAATAATCTGTGTTTTTATTGTAACGAGTGGCGGCGGCGGGTCTGTTATGAAGAGTTGCTGGAAGGATGGTTTCCAGCGATTGGACATAGAACAAAATGCCTAGTGCCAGCTATTACAATGTTATTGCATTATGATTTGTCATTTTATCAAATGAAATCTAAAAATACCTATTGAAAA
The DNA here is from genome assembly GCA_951392215.1 of Epirrita christyi. Lineage (NCBI taxonomy): Eukaryota > Metazoa > Arthropoda > Insecta > Lepidoptera > Geometridae > Epirrita > Epirrita christyi. The sequence goes on from OX595849.1 coordinate 15,313,725, forward strand.
AGTTTGAAATTGGTAACAACGAGTACATTACTAAACAAAACATGGATTATTCAAAAAAATCACTGATCAACTAATTGTGAAATGGTGTTCAAAAATATCTTTCGATACCAATTGTAAATCACGTACATAATAAATAGTATATTTTCAGTACCTAGAGGCTGACGCAAATATAAAATGGTCCCATTCAAAGTGGAACATGAAACTTGAAAAGTTCGAATGCAAACACACGAAGGCGAACATGCTTCTAAGGGAAACTTGAATTAGGATTCTTTCAAGTTCAGTCACCAGGTGTGGAAAGGAGTCTTACACGGTTTGACTATTCGGAATGGCGCAACGCGACACCTGAAAATAAAAATACAACTCCTTTGAGTTTTGTCTTTGTCCTGTTCATTTTGGAACCTAAAACAAACGGTAGATCACATGTGAAAATATTTACGCATAATATAGCAGCTTTGTAATTACTATTCAAATATTTACCACAAAAATCAACCTTATCGTGCTGGGATAAAGTCCAAACCCCCAAGGGCCAGCTTAATTCAACTGTCAAACGCAGCCTGCATCGACCATATGAATGAGTAAGCGCTGAACCAATTACTCAGGAACTTAAATTAACCGGATCGAACTGGATTCAACAGACTCGAACTGGATCTGACCGACTTGAGCTGAAAGGGACAAGTTTCTAACTGCGACAGGCGGAGACGTTTGTGGAAACTGCTCTAATCTGGGGTAGGTACACACTTACGCCCTTTGTTTTGTAGGCTGTTAGCTTCCTTTGTTTTCTTATAGACGACACAGTAGTATTGGTAATTCTTTAGTTCTCATCTCGTTGCTTGTGAAGGACCTGCCAGTTCATCTCACACCCCTATGGGTGAGTGGGATCATTTGACGCCTCTGGGAATTCATCTGAGATGAGCATTATCTTGTGTTTGACGGCGGATCAGTTTCGCTTTGTAGATTCATTGATATTGTAATTCGAACGAGAATTACCTCAATCACGTGAGACTCTTAATTCAAAGCGAGACGAGAATAGGTATTCACACTTCATATTGGTTCTTAGTGGCTTGGCTGATTAGTTACCTACATAAACACTTAAACTAACTACTACTAGTAGGCGTTTGTATTTCACTAATTCACTAAACATTCAACAAAGGACTCTACAGCTCTTCATTCTTAAAAAATATGTTTCTTACCCGACTACCAACAAGAAAGGTTATGTTTTTCGAGTGTATGTATGTATGTATGTATACTATGTATGTTTGGTGGTATATGTTTGTTCCTTTTGCTCCTCCTGTAGCCATAATGGCTTGATGGATTTAGGTACATGATAGGGTTGGGGGCGCTGTAATGGATGATGGAATTCAAAATGATTTAACCATTGAAAAGTCGTTTTTAACTGACTTCACAAAAAGGAGGAGGTTCTCATTTCTCATTTCGGTTTTTTTTTATGTTTGTTTCCTCAAATCTCCGGCGTTTATGAACCGATTTGGAAAATTCTTTTTTTATTTAAATAAATATACTTCCAGATTGGTCTCATTTTTTTCAAAATCCAGTTCTGATAATGGAATCCATGAGGAATTGAGGGAATTCCTCAAATATTGTTGTTATTGACGACCTCTGTGGCGCGGCGGGCGAAGGTTCGCCTGCGACGCAGGAGGTTGCGGGTTCGATCCCCGCCTCGGAACAAATATTTGTGCGATCTGCAGATAATTGTTCCGGGTGTTCTGGGTATTTTCTATGTATAATAAAAATATCTATCTATCTAATGTTATTATATTACGTATATCAGTTATCTAGTTGCCATAACACAAGCTCTGCTTAGCTTGGGGCTAGATAATGTTGTGTGAAATGTCCAGTATTATTTATTTATTTATTTATTTATTTATTTATATATTGTAGGCATACATATGGCGATTTTGATATTTTCACCAACAAACCAAGCATTTGCATTCAGAAAGTATCATAACCCTTTCACCACTATGGTTCTTTCATAAATGTTTTTTCATCCAGATACTTAGTCGAAATACTATGGCGGATGTCGGTTTTTTAAATGAAAAGTTATTTGTAATCTTTTTGTGTAACTATTAGGAAGGTTTTTCACATGCCACTTGAGAGCGCTGAAATAGATTATGGATGCTTAAGACAACACAGTTTTGAATGCAAATATACCAAATGCACTTTGGAGCAAGTTATTAGAATAACATAAAGCCACTGGTAGCTGCGGTAGCAGATGCGATGTACAATCTTACGTATGTCATTATTATTTATGAACTATGTAGCGTGTATTTTTGGGAAAAATCTTGCAAGCTGATTTTGACCCCAGTTTGACCCAGTTCCCGTTATTCGATGATGTAAAATTTTTCATACTTGTCAAGTTCCAATGACAATATTATTATTATGTTGACAAAAAGCTGATCTGATGACGGAAACACAAGGTGGACAACGGAGCTTCTTGATGAAAAATCCAATTGTGCTGATGTGTTGTAAACCTAACCCATCTTCTTTTTCTGAATTCCGTCCAATCTCCATCCTGCCGTTTCTATCAAAAGTTCTAGAGCGCCTCATACATTCTCAACTCAGCTTCTTCCTTAACACAAACAGCCTCCTTAATCCGTATCAGTCCGGTTTTCGTCCAGGCCATAGCACTGTTTCTGCTCTTATCAAAATCACTGATGATATTAGACTTGGTATGGAAAACGGACAAGTCACTGTTCTATCCCTGCTGGATTTCAGCAATGCATTCAATAACGTTGATTTTGATATCCTGTTAGCTCTTCTTCGCTCTCTTAATATATCTCCAACAGTAATTGACTGGTTTCATAGTTACCTGTATGGACGCCGGCAACGTATCCGCATTGACGATACATTTTCCTCTTGGTGTCAATTGAGTGCCGGTGTACCTCAGGGCGGCGTTTTATCTCCTCTTCTTTTTGCTATCTTTATTAATTCTATCTCCAAACAACTCTCTTCTTCCTACCACCTCTATGCTGATGATCTACAAATATATGCCCAAGCTCCTATCGAGTGGTTAAGTGAATGTATTGACAGTATAAACAGTGATTTGCACAATATTCACGAGTGGAGCCAATCGTATGGGCTGATAGTAAATCCTATTAAAACTCAGGTCATCGTTATAGGAAGCTCGAGGATGATTTCTCGTATAGACTGGCTTGATCTGCCGCAAGTAAAATTTGACGGTGCTACTATAGAAATAAGCGAGGTAGTAAAAAATCTGGGTGTTCTCATGGATAGACATCTATCATGGGGACCTCAACTAGCAGCGGTAAGCCGAAAAACCTTTGCTGCAGGCGCCTCTCTTAAACGGTTGCGAAACTTCCTTCCTCATTCCACCAAAATTGCGCTCGCACAATCGTTATTGCATCCTATTCTGGACTACGCTGACGCCAGCTATCTTGATTTAACCGAAGACCAGCTTAATAAGCTTGAGCGTCTCCAAAACTTCTCAATTAGATTCGTATTTGGTTTACGAAAGTATGATCACGTTTCGGAGTACCGTAACAGGCTTAAGTGGTTACCTATCCGCCTTCGCCGGAATGTGCACATTCTTTCTCTCCTATACAACATTCTTTTCACGTCTTCTACTCCGGCTTATCTGAAAGAACGTTTTCAGTTTCTCCACCTTTCTCACCCTTTATCGTTACGCTCTTCTGAAACCTTTCAATTGAAAACTCCTGCCCATACCTCAAAGTTCTACAGTAGTTCTTTCACACTGCAGGCTGCTAAACTCTGGAATGCATTACCTGTTTCGATCCGGCATGCTAAATCTCTTCACATTTTCAAAAGCATGGTCACTCAACATTATTTGTCATCACTCTGTACGTCATCTTGACATTCTTCTAATATCACCATTATGTATTATTATTGTATGTAGGTTTATTATTTATCAATAATATATATGTAGGTACTTATATAATTGTGTGTATTATATTATACTGGTAGAATATATTTATAATAATATATTTATTATTTTGTTTTTGAAATCAATTTGTTTTATTAGGTACTTGTCTTTTTGTGATTATACTATGATGTACGCCACCGTCCTTATTTGTTAAATAGTTTCTGTCCATCCAAAGGTTGTCTGGAAGAGATCGCTCTTAAGCGATAAGACCGCCCATTGTACCTCTGATTTGAAACATTGTATCTTTATTTTTGTTGAATTTTTGTTTATGGTGTACAATAAAGTTATAATCTATCTATCTATCTATCTACCCTATCATGGTCCGATGACAGTACATTGTGATGTTAGCAGCGAGCTTAACTGATGATGACAATGGAACTCATCGATAGATAATAGTAGATTGGTCGTTTTTGGACTCATTTTATAAAGCTTACAGTTCTAATTTCTCATTTAATTATAATCACAAGTACATTTAATAATAGCTTTATAAAAAAATACTTTTAGAAACACTTATACAAACTTTTAAATTACCACTTTTCAGTTTTCGATCAAGCTCATAGATTTGATTGAAATATAAAGGCAAAGAGTGAAGGCTTAGTATTTTATGAATTGGACACAGTGCCCATTTAAGGGTTGGCAGAGTCTCTTTAAAATGCTGTTTCACATCGCACCCAAATATTATTATATAGGTCGACGGTGTCCATGGAGCAGACTAAATACATGTTTTATTATGAGGATAGCAGATTCGTTTGCTATAGTATTTTTGCTTCCATAACCTGCTATTTCTGATTCAGCCAGCCTTGGTTCAAGTCCGCCAATAAAGCCATTTAAACTAGTGTGCAACATAGCCCAAGTCGTTCCCTCGACGGGGCTCGGAATATTTTATACGAACCCTTTTCAATCCGGCTCGGACAAGTACGTAATAACTATTTCTTTATTCTATGGTTAGTACTGTAGTTTCTTGTTAAAACTGTGATATTCTTCCGACTTGCTTTGGATGGAATTGAGAATTTATTGGGCAAAGGAAAAAAAATGGTTTTCTAACTCATTAGTTTGAAATACCTACTTATTTTGGTTTATTGTGAAAAATAAACATGTTTATATGTTTATTTTTCTACAATACATGTACATATATACATATACATATATTTTTGTATTATATATATGACATATATATATAAAATAAAATTGTTACCATTTTTGGTGTAGTTACCACTTTTATTTTGTGCATCTTTGGTGTTTAAGAAAACGGATTTCAACGATAAAACTGGCTAAGACGTGTCAAGCCACGCCTTTACACGCAGGAATCCCGAATCCAGTTGGCTTAGCTGGAATCCTTTTAGTTTTGTTATGTCCATTCGTCTGTCCGTAGGACACAGCCTGATTGATTCACAATGATGGACATACGGACGAAAGAACAGGACGAAAATAAAAGGATTCCGGTTTTAATTGGCTTCGGTACCCTAAAGAGTAGGTCTTATTTAGTAAAACTAATAAAAGCTCTATGGTTCAACGTAACTGGTTAAAGTTTGACGTAGTTTTGGCGTCTCGCATCGCGGCTGCAGTACAACTTTATAACATTTCATTTAAATTGAACCTAGTTTACTAGAAAATTCAATTTACTTGCTGTTTTATATATTCATTGGATTTTTTTTTTACCAAAATAAATTCGACTAAGGGCAACACATTTCTAGATATATATATTATTTTATTAAGTATGTAGAAATCTTTAAAATCATCGTTCAAATTAATTTTTGTGTAACGAATAAAAATAATTATAACTTTGACTTTGCCGCTGTTAAAAAGAACATAACTTAACATAACATCCAACAGTCACATACATAGTCCTGATCGCACACTAGGATTCCGTGTCGTTGGTATCAGGAACTACGAGTACCTACCATGGTAAAACAACACCCAGACCCACAACAAATATTTACAGATCAAGCAAACATTTGTCCCGCAGCGGAAACCGAACCCGCAAGCTCTTGCGTCTCAGCCAGCTACTCGTCCTCTGCGCCACGGAGGTCATCAAATACTAATTCAAATAGCTATGTACTTACTATTGTATCTTTTTGTTCAGTTTTCTGAGTAGGTTCCTAAACAAGGCTATGCTATTGATGGCATCTCTTATCATGAGCAGTCTAAAGATAGAGAGGTCATATAAAACACGCTAGTCATCGTTAAGGGCTCATTACACCAGTAATAAGAAATCGGCTTCGTTACAATAATGCGCGATCACAAATCACTCCCAGCGGCCCCGCGCATGTGTTATGGGCGATTACTCACTCTGAATATTTCGATGAATTAAAAGCAGTGCCACACGACCGACAAACGTGGCTGGCGACGAAAAGTAAACACACGATGGTAGTGCCTGGACGGGAGTCCAGTGACTGTGCGAATATCTATATTATCTACTGCGAAAGAAACCCGTTTTTCTGAAAGTTTGCAGTTCTTTAACGATGATCCTTGCGATTTTAACGAATTAAATACTTTTGACTTTGATTGACTATCATTGTGACCCCAAAGTAATGAAGGTATTTAAGTTGATTCTATAATAGTAGGTAGGTTTCCCAACGCAGCTTTTTAGATCACAATTTTAGGAGCATTATAAGTTTGGTTTAAGAGTTAGTCCGTTGTCCGTAGCCGACTAAGGAATTACACCAGGGGATGGGTATAAGCTACCTTAGTAACAAACTGTGATCACCAATCCACCTGCCAAGCGTGGTGATTATGGTATATCCCCCCATTGCATTCTATGGGGGAGGCCTCGTCCAGAAGTGAACATCTCGTAAAAATTGGCGCATTACATGAATCTGTTTCCAGTGAATATATAAACAGACATTATTATGTCTTTATTGTCTAGTTATGTATAATTCAATGACCTCCGTGGCGTGGCGGGCGAATAGCCGGCTGAGATGCAAGAGGTTGCGGATTCGATTCCCGCTGTGGGACAAATGTTTGTATGATCTGCAAATATTTATTCCAGGTCTGGGTGTTATGGTACCATGGTACTCGTATTTCCTGATACCCACGACACAGGGAATCTTAGTGTGGGATAAAGACAAAGACAAAGTATGTGACTATTGGGTATTGTGTTATGTTAATGAACAACTAAACAAAATGACCAATAAAACAGAAATATACCAAGCTTATCCTCCGATCCCGAAGCGAACTTGACAACTTTTCTGCCAATTGTTTTTTAAAGTATTCTCAGAGAGAAGGGGGTTAGGGGGCGCCATTATCTGAACCGGACTGAGATGTAACAGTTGGCGTCTTAATCTCGCTTATAATAGTGAGCCCGTTAGTGCTGGAGCCAGATCTAATTGGTTGCCCTGTAGATATTCCAAGCACCCTCACATAAATATATTTCCCTCGTCTGCTACATAATTGGAATCTACAGAAAACCTTTTCTTTTCTTTCAGTAATATTTAAGGCCAAATAACCAAATTTTTTTTAAAAATGATTTAATAGAAAATAGTCAGGTCAAAGAACTTTTTTCTGACACGCAAACTATAAAACAAGGGCCTGGATTGCATCAAATCGAGATAAAATAACACCCCATCTATATTTCTTCCCATAAATCAAGCAAAGTCAACAGCAGGGACTTGTTGGTTGGCGTCTCTTGGGCTTTATAAAAAAAACAGCATTGATCAAGAGCGCGAACGTCTATTCTAATCCATACAATAACATCATCTCACATCTGTCTCTAATACATGTACTAACTAATTTATGCATTCATTACTTTTGGCTTTGTTAAAATAACTGCGTAGATACACAATTCATCAGCGTGCATTTTCGCACTGATTTTCGCAATATGCAGGCGTAATCGTGCTTAATTCGTTTCTTCATCAAATCCAAATCCTAAGCCGAAAACTTTTTAATAGAATTTCTAAAGTTTAATTAAGCTAGTTATTTTTCGGGTGAGTGACGCCGAATGCCAGTTTCTGTCCATTAGTAAATAATTCTCGGTGAAAACAAACGCCCCAGTAATTTGAGTTGCTTGAGAAAACCACGTATTATGTATGCTTCTACAAACAGTAAAGGCTACCTACCATCAAAAAAGCCTTAAAGGTGATATTCTTCGTGGCCTTGCGCGTTTATCCAGTTGTAGACGTAGCAGTGATCATAATGATTGTGACTGCCAAGTGAACATAATATCAATACTGTTTGTAAGAATGTTATCAATTCTATGGTGAAACCTTAACAAACCCTTTCACCATACTTCTAATCTCTCTATCTCTAGGGGTGACCATGTTTAGAACCAGTAGCACGAGAGAGTCATAAGAGAAGAAGAATCGCATTCTCGATGTAGAAGTAAATTAGTTAATGAAATTATGATAATCATTGCACACAATAATAGCAATGGGGATTGCATTGAAAAGCCTCGAATAGTATAAAACCCAACGCTTACCAAACAATATTTGAAAATTCTACGACATACGAGTTTTTTATCGTCGAATGAATGGGAGTCTCAAATCCTTGCAATATCCAATAGAGTAAAAGAAACGCGAAATGAAATTCCTCGCAGCCATTTGTAAAGTGAACGTGCGGTCCGCCGCGGATTAGCACCGGCTTTAGAAATTTTGGGAAATCTATGCGGATGCGGGTTCACCTGGTAGTTCATAACTTTTGAATCTGTAAAATAGAATTAGTAGTTGAAATGCTATGAACAATTTTTTTAGCTGTTCTTCATCACCAGTGACCAAGGGGATATTTTAACGGTGTTGAGGTCCAGCTTTGATACTTTGAGGTGTGATATTTGATATTACATTGTCTGGAAAAACACATAATACATCATACAACGTCGTCAGTGTTGGTTTTGTTTAAACGCTAAAATTATTCTTTGGAAAAAACAGTCCAACGGGAAACAGGTTTTAATTAATGTGTATTTGTTTATTCAGATTCAATTGTTAAACTTTATTTACTACACTGTACTACTGTAGACCGAATTCTAAAGCACTAAAAAAGCGTAGCATTCTCCACGCATTCACGTAGCTTGCACCACTACGCGCATCGTAGCCAGAGCCGCTACGAAATGATATCGTAGCGCAACGAGCTGTATTATTAGAGCATTGTCACTGCAGATAATCTTCTCTATCTTTATTGTTTCCGAAGGCTTAATTAAGGCAGATAAACTTTTTTTTTTACATTTATATTCTGGAATATATTTAAAAAACCTGATAAATTGTCAAAGATTTTGACAATTCTTCAAATCAATTCAATTTGATTTTATACATTTCTCAAATCTGGGAAACGAATGAACACTTCAAATTTATAAAAAAGGATTATTGATTGGTATACGAAGGGGCTTTCACACAAAGATTCCGGCGGCACCCAGCCGGAACGGCAGTCCGCGTGGTCGAAGGCCGCTCAATCGAAAATTGAATTTCAATGTCACAACGGTGCAGATGTAAAAATCGGAGGCTCGAGCGATCGTTGGGGCTTGCGCGCGCTCGCCGGGTGAGGGGAGGCGCGGGGGGTGCGCGCGCCGGCTCTCGCGGCCGCGACGGCAGTGTCCGGGGCCGCGGCGGCGAGCGCTCGTGTACCTACCATGCCCTGCCTCCCCGCGCCCGCCTGACGCACTGCGACCTCGCGCGATGCGCCCGCGACGACCGCCCACCACACACATCTCTAGCTAGGTTTAAAATTGCGAGACGAAGCAACGTGTCCAATTTTTGTAGTGACTCGCGTTTGACATTTGTTTCGGATTTTTGAGTGTGACATTTCTTAGCTGTCAAAATTCAGTGCTGAAATATTGTTTGAAAATAGTGCGATTGCCAGCACTTTTTCGGTGAAATATTTTGTGCCGCCAATTTTACTGGATTTTATTTTAAACTTGGAGTGCAAACTGTGACTAATATAATAGTTGTGACCTGTGTTAAGATGACAAGTTGGTAACTTATTGTGATATTTTGGCATGTAAAGTGTTGTGCTGTTGATCTCCCTTCACGAGATCACTCGCCAGGCCTGGACCGGTCTTTCGTGGATTCTTCTCCGAATAGGTATGTTTAAGTTAATTACATAGGGAATTTGTTAACTAAGAACCCAATTATTTTGACTACCATACAATACCATACAAGTTTCTGAAAAAAGTAAATTAAGTTAAAGCGCCGTAGAAAAATCACAACACTGGGCAATTTTCTTATTCTTATGTTTTTACTCAAAGATTTCGAATGCCAAATGGCTGTAATCTCTATAATTTCGTCATATCAGTCCACTTGTCTGTCGTTGTGTCACACCTCAATTATTCCTTCAGTTTTACACTTATTTATTCAGTTAGGACTTCTATAACATAATTAATTGTAAAAACAAAAACATTTTGAAGTTGTAACATAAAGATAACATAGGTATGTTGTGTGCAAGACCTGTACACAGGAAAAACTTTAAGCTCCTCGATTTAACTAAGTAGAGACATGTATGTAGACGTGAAACATCGCTGCTTTGGCCCGAAGCTTTGAGCTTCTCGCTCCAACTAAATAGAGACTGTTGTGTAGATGCGAGGGATTGCTGCTTCAGCTTGAAGCTTTGAACTCTTCGCTCTAATTAAGCAGAGACTTGTATTTAGACGCGATTGTTGCTATGGTTCGAAGCTTTAAGCTCCTCGCTCTTAATAAGTAAAGACTAATTATCTAGATGCCAGGGATCGCTGCGTTGGCTCGAAACTTTGAGTTTTTCGCTCTTACTAAGCAGATACTTGTATGTAACCACGAGGAATCGCTGCTTCGGCTGAAAGCTTTGAGCTCTTCGCTCTTACTAAGCAGAGACTTGTATTTAGACGCGAGGGATTGTTGCTACGGCTTGAAGCTTTAAGCTCCTCGTTCTTACTAAGTAAAGACTTATATGTGAACACGAGCAATTGCTGCTTTGGCTCGATGCATTGCAGCTCCTTGCTGCAACTGTAGAGACTTGTATGTATATGCGAGGGATCGCTGCTTTGGCTCTTGTTGTTAAAAATTAATAAATTATTATTATGTTATCATCATCATCAGGATTTAGAAGTCCACTGCTGGACATAGGCCTCCCCCTAAAATGCCACGATGAACTATCTTAAGCCCCCTCCATCCACCGACTTCCTGCGATGTTTATAATGTCTGTAATCCATTGAGTGGAGAGCCTTTATCCATGTTATAAATATGCTTAAATTTTATTTTAAATAATCTTTGTTCACAGAAAGAATAATAGCTATAAGTTAACAATAATAATTATGACAATAGTTAATAATTACAAGTAAATACAAAACTTAACAGAAAAAAACTTAACTACAAAAAATTACAGTTGAGCTATCCATACCGTCGTGAACTATCTAAAGATAGCACAAATGATCCAAATCACTCAAGTTTAAATTAGTACAACAGAATATTTGGTCAATATTTTCATATTAAAAAAGAAGCTGAAAAGAAGTATAGTTCATATTTGTTTAATTCTATTTTACATTCTATCAATGCTAGATAATGTGGTCATGGTGGATCATGATGCAAAAAATATGTGTGTCCATGTGAATGTAGTACTAAAGAAGAATTCGTATGTCAAACTTTCTATGTAGACCTACTCTTGCTAAGTCCTTCTATTGGAGGAAGCAGAAGTTGTTTCAGCACTACCTGCTGGATTTTGGTTTGCCTAAATGCCTAACAGTTAGAACTCGGCAATCGTCATAGAAATGAGCTTTTTTATATCTATAGAGATGGGAGAAAGTGACCTTTAGCACCGCCCTTTGAGCTCTGTCCAATGGCAATATTCTTCTTCGCTGCTCCTCCCCAAAAGGTAACACAATACATAAGCAAGGTTTGGCAAAGTGCATAGTAAACATCAATCAATTTTCGGACTCTAGAAGTAAGAAGATATTGAATTGTGCAAGCGTAATTTAAAAATGTTATTACATTTTCAGAAGATGCCCAGTTCATAAAGTGAGCTTTCAGGTAGTACTTAGTTATATCAGGGAGTCTAGGATTGCGTAAGCCAAAAGTATAATACATTATTTTGGAGGCATCAAACGTGAACAAATTCTGATAGAGACATGTAGAGACTTTATTGTATTCCAACTGTGCGTCTTCATATACTTTCCGCAACTATTCCCTCGGACTAATAGTATGGTGTCATCTGCACGAACTAACCGAGTTTACCGTTTAAAGGCTTAATTTGGTTCATATTCAGGAAAAAAATATTGCGCCGATTATACTACCTTGTGGAATTCCGTACCATGGAGCAGTGAGTTCTGTACTGGTGTAACTGTTTTTACACTCTGCTTTCTGCCACTCTGGTAGCACCGAAATAAATCCAATTGACCAAAATGGATCTGAAGCTTCCTAATAAGCACCGGAATTAACACCGTATCGAAAGCTTTTGCCAGGACCAAGAATATGGGTTGGCATTTATCGCCCACATCTAGTGATGTAGCAATAAACTTGTCAAGTTTCAATACGGCCGGCGGCGTGGCGTCTCAGTTGTCGATTTTCTTTTTGGAAATGTATTCAAACAAATCAATGTATATTCTTCAAATTAATTAACAGCCTATTATTGGTCAACATTTCCAAAATTTTAGATTGAACACTGGTAATATTGATATCAGTCTATAATTTTCTATGATTGTTTTGTCAGCATTTCTTTGAAAGATTATACATTTTTAAAAGTGACTTTTATTTATCGATCGTTTTTTGTTTTTTTCACGAAATCCAGTTTTGACAGGTTTGTTTATAACTTAAAGCTCATTTACATGAACCATTAGCAATATATTTAACCAACATAAGTTTCCGAAACGCATACATTACTCGCGTTAGCATTAAGCGTTCGCCGATGTTATCGTGAGATTTGCGTCGAGCCGACACAACGCGAGAGGGTACGCGTGCCAGTGCCAAGTCTAGATAGAGCCTTCGACCTAGGAGTTGCCATTTATTTTATAGCATGGGACAAACCTTCGCCCATGCTTTTTACTTCTAGGAATCTATGCTAATTTATTATTATTATTTCAGTCATTTATTATCAAACACAGGCTAATTGTTATTATTAAGTCTAGACAACAACTAAACCAAAGATTTTGAAATATAGACTGAAGAAAGACAAGAGTAACATAGGACAATAAAACAACCGAAAATTTAAGTTTAGCTTGGGGCTAGATAATGTTGTTTGAAATGTCCAGCATTATTATTATTTTATTATTTGTACTATATCACAAAGCTGACATAAAGTTATCAGTGTAAGTACTTAGAGATCATTTTGCAAATAGATCATAACAAATATAAATAGCACTTAACAAATTCCTTAGGTTAGAACCTATAAACACATTGCTCCTAGTCACAGGTTCAATTTCAGCCCCACTTGGCACATCTAGCAACCACTGCGTACAACTTTACTGCCGGTTTAAAGCCGGCACTAACCGACGGATAACGCCTTCTGAATAAAACATTCAATCTTCGAGAGCAGCACTCAGTTTGATTAGTCGTAATTATGAGTATAACCGGATGACGTGAGATCGCCAGTGGTATTCAGCTTAGCTTGGTGAGCTTATCATGAAAAGCATACAAACATTCGCTTATTTTCCGTAAAGGTCATTTTTTTTCCTAAAACCTGGTACACACTTTCTTTATAATCCTGATACTTGTTTTTCGCAATGTTCATGGAAAAATACCTACACTTAAATTCCCAGTTCGTTTGCTTGTCGCGTCACTGGTTCCATTGGGCACCCCAAGCTAAGGCCAGTGTTCAGGTAGGCCTTAAAACGGGTATTGTGACCGATGTGATCTTTCTTCTCGCTGTATCTCGGACTAATTTAAGATTTAAAAAGAAGAATGATAAGTGATCGCTCTTCTGTATGAAAACTAACTAATTAAATTAAAACAACTCATGACTCGGTTTTGATTGTAACTGCCATTATATATAATTCGAAATAATTTAACCATTGAAAAATTGCAGCTTGTTTACGTCCACTGCTGGACTAGGCCTCCTCCATTGAATACAATGGGGGTTTTTGTCATAATCACCACGCTAGGCAGGTTTGGTGTTCGCAGTTTGGTGTTAAGTACTCAGTCGGATGCTGCTGCCCAGCTCCTGGTATAATCACAGAGTAAGTTTTTTACTACATCCACGGGGTAAGAAGCAGGAGTCTATTCTTAGGCCGGCACACCACGGCACAGATTTTAAATAACTCTTAAGAACAGTGCCAGTCTAGAGAAAATCCAGCACGACTGTAAGTCCAAAGCTTGGATAAATTAATATAATTCCCCGAGGTACTAACTGTCGAGAGCAGAAAAGCGAAGAGTAAAACAATAACCTTAAACTGAGCGAAAGGGATTTTCTTTAATCTAGGCTGAATGGCCGCAGAAATAGTTGCAACCCTATGGCGACAAAAGCGGGTAAAGCGACATTCACATGACTATCTGCAGGAAACAAAACCGCAGATACTATTCCATACAGGCGGCTTGCGCGTGAAGGTGGTGTCATGTCAGAGAGTTTAAGATTGTAAATGACGCTTGTGATTTCAATGAATAAAACACAGTTTTCTTTAAAAATCGTGCAAAACATGAGCTCATGCTGCGTAACGCACTCTGCCCGCCAGAACACTGTTGAATTCTTACACTTTGCCATTGATACAGATTTGCAGTTCTCGGCTATTGTAATGGCATATCTTAGAAATCAATCATATTTCATTGTGGGAATTCTCGTCACAGAGAATGTTCTACGAAAATATCCGGAATTTTCAGTTTTGTTGAGTTTTATTAAGTTTATCACAGAAAATAATCGTAATTTTCTGTTTATATTTTTGAACTAAAATAATCAAGTGTACTGTGATATTACAGTATACCTCCACAATTTAATCTTTCAATTTATTAAGATCAAACTTGATTGAAACCGACCGGTCTTCAATCCACACTTGGTCCATGTTCATCCTCTCACAGATAGAAGAAAGAAATCTAGGCAATATAGATAGATACTGAAACCTCGTTCGAAATAGAAAAAATAGCCGACACGCATCATCAAGGTCCTCGCATGACTCGCCACCTCGGTGTGAACTCCCCACTAGCTAAAGGCGCTATTCAGGGAGCGGCTACGGAATCGCTTTACCGAGGGTCGAATTGGATTAGCCCTTTCGGGACGCGATAAACTAATATGCGGAGTGGAATTGGCTTCAAATAACCCTATTTTAATACGAACCGACGCTGACCGGACAGCCTACCTGCCAGATAGAAAGCCATCGATACGACCTTTTTGTAAATTATTGGGCAAACATTGAAGGCAGGTTACAGGCACTGCCGTAAGAGTAGTGTTGCCACACTGGTAATAGTAATAGTAGTGTTGCTAACTAGTAGTTCGCACCAAAATTAAAGAACCATTTAAATCAGACTAAGCAACGGTAAAACCTAATGACGCAGTAACAGAAGGTCACCCTCTCAATGGAGCAAGGACATTATAAAGGTCGCAGGAATTCGGTGGATAGAGGAGGCTAGGCCGTTCGTTATTGCATTCTATTCGGGAAGTCGATGTATAGCAGTGGGCTCCTACAGGGCTGATGAATGATGAATCAACGGTGCGTAATAACTACATACCCCCTGACCGATGTAGCGTATCTTACCTACTAATTGCACCAAATACTGTCTACCCACCTACCAAATTTCATGAAGGTCGGATAAACGGTTACTTACATACATAGGTACATACAAATGCCAATCACTTAAGTTGACTCTGAGAACTCGCTTCGCTCGTTCAACTATTACTACTTTCAGCTTATGATGTTACGATCAAGGGGAACTAATCAACTAGCAAGCTATAAAACCACTTTCAGCATCTGCATTTTAGTAAGAACCTATCTACAGAAATCTTAATTGAAACCTCGTGTTCTAGTTAAAACTAGAGTTTGGTCCGTTGTTCGTTTTATTTCCGTAAATCCATTGATTCAAATCAAAAGTGGCGTCATATTATATACTACGTGGCTTCATATGACGTACTGTACGCGTACTGTTTCAGTACAACTCTATAAAATGGATCTACTTCAGTTTTATGATGTAATGTAAGAGAGTAAAGTTTGATAGAACGACGAATTGTTAGATAGCTATTCAATTTCAAAGGGAAAAAAATAATTGGAGCAAAGAAAGCCTTCACAAAGCCCCAAGCTGTAACAACCGATTTATTTTTTACGGAGGAAAAAGATATTTCGTCTTCAAAACCGACAGCATAAAGTTCTGCTTAAAAAAACATAGGACTCATACCTACAACTTTGTCACTCCTCTCTACCAAAACAAGTGACCAAACTCTAATAGCTCTTAATTGCTTTGTAATAACTTCAAATACTTTTTACAGATATTTTGGTTGTTCTTTGTTTGGTGTTAGCCATGCTATTATAATAACAGAATAATAACCCTGTCCTATAGGGTTTTATTGTGGTGCTGTCTAATTTAACATTTATTTGAGGGCACGTCTCATCAAAATGTTGTTTTGTTTTGTAAACTGCCTAGATCCCCAATAATGTCGGTTGCCTCCAACGATGGTAGTATTATCATCAGAGATGGAAAAACCGGAATTTTTCACAAGTTTTTCATGATCTTGCGTTCATTCCTTTGCTATAATCCCAAACGAACCTCGCAAAATTTTCCCCGAAAATTTACCCAGCACTTTATCCTCTCTTTTATAGACTTTCCCGCAAACCTTATCAGCGAAATAATTCATAATCTCTCGCTATAAAAAGAGCTAATTTTCCCTCAGGAGCGGATTACGCTTATCCAGAACATGGCCGTTACTCCTCCTCTTGGCTTTATTACTCCGTGATGTCACACGAGCGACAATGTGGAAAAAAACACTACCAAGAATGTTGCTTTTGAATTTTGAGAATTGCGGCTGATGAGGAGTGGACAATATTTTGAATTTGTTAAAAGTCCCAATAAAAAGAAACGTACGGCCAAGTTTAGTGATGTTCTAAATTCTCAAACGTTGAATTTAACCGTTGTGTATTTATTTCATCTTTAAAACTGGACGTAATCCTATAATTTTATATTCAATAACATAAATAGTTTCTACACAGGATACGCATGAAACATGAAGGAATTGGAACAACAAGCTGAAAATTATGTAATAAACATTTCATAATGCTCATAGCTAAATGATCAAATTTCATGTTTGTAGCTGTACCAGTTTTCAAGGTATTTAATATCAAAGTTACGTAATTTTGCCACACACTCACTCACGTGCTCATGATCAACAAAAGTCTTAAACTGGGTACCCAAATGCGGTTACCAAGGTGACAGTGGTAAGTGTAAGAATTTGGAGAAGACCTTTGCCCAGTACTGGGACATTAAAGGCTAAGAAAAAAAATCTCAAAGTAGATTTGGTGTATCTGATGAATATACGATTTGTTATTTTAAACACTTACAGGGTTTATTCCAATACCAGAAGATTTCTACAAGATTTTGACTGAGTAAGATACACGACATCATTTCTTTAAATCTTGTGAATTCACCGTCTAAACTCACAGTCATCAGTCATCTCAATATCATCGCATTTTAATACGCCTTGAATGTGGGCTTTGTTTCCACGTTTTGGATGTGTCTCGGTTGCCTCGTTGCAAATCGTCTAGCTGTCGTCGCATCGTTTTCATCGCGATTGGACCCGCGGGAGCAGATAACGTCCCACCACGAGCCCATAAACCCGCACTACTTTATGACACAGAAACACTGAGATACCACGATAAATACTTTATTTCCTATACATTATCTCAATAGTTCTGATAAAGCTAAGAAGAAAAAAATTCAAGATATCGAATTAATAGATGGACGGGAAAAAAAAGTTATTTTTTGAGCCAGACAGATTGTCCCTTATATTATTTTGTGAACTTACATTAGCATAAATTAAACAACATTATTTAGGTAGATGATCCGGTCCGTAAGGTATCCGGCTTAAAAATAAATCCCTCTATCTCCTCCGTGAATGTCGTATAAGCCAACTAAGGGATTTTATCAGGGGATGGGCAGCCAACATCCAGCTGAGTACTCAACACGAATACTGTGTGGAAAGCGTGGTGACTATGGCAATTCCTCATATTGTATTTATGGGGGAGACCTCGTCCAGCAGTGAGTGGACGTCGAAAGGCTGTTGATGGTGATGATTGGTAGATAAAAAAATATATTATGCATGAATTATGATGATTAACATTATAATTGTTATCAGAATTTGTGTAAATATTATCATATAATTTGTTTAGAAAAGGTTTTCAGACTACCGATTGGCGTTGACCAAAATATAAGAAGTTAAAATATTGTTTCTTAAATTCGGTAAAAAAATCCAATTTTTTATTATATTTACTTATCGCAGATTCAATTTTGATTTTGTAATTTATTTAGCTTTGATATTGTAAATTGGTTTTAAGTTTTCAATTTGAGATTGCATCTTTGACATTGATGTTGAATTCACATTTAAACAAATGTGATTTCGAATGAAGCGAAGAAACCATTTTATTAAAAGTCGTTTTAAAAGAACGATTTTACAAATTCATCGTGTTTCACATTTTCCTTAAACTAGTTAAGTATCCAATTTCTGGTCAGCAAACTTAATTAACTATGTTAGAAAAACAGTTACGAGTATCAGTAATGTAAAACTATTGATTCGTAATATCTTTAAAAATATCCTTATTTTGCAGACAACAGCTTTGTTCAAGATAAAATTATGTTTTTTTTATTCAATAAATGACGGAACTGGCATGTGACCCATTTGATATTCCATTCAGCCATCCTTACAAACTATTACATACATAACGGTTCATCCACGTAGTCAAACTATTTAGTCCAACTATTTGTAGGATAGAATAGGATTGGATAAAATTTCACAAAGACTTACTAATACCAAAAATAATAAGCAAGATTTATTCTCGTCTCTACGCCATCGCCGACTTTTTTGTGGCCATCTCCATTGCGCGTGAACCTCGTGACACTGAGCGGTTACAGTTCAATAAATTGTGCTCGCATTTGGGTCAGTAAAACCTCGCAAATATTCACAACAAAACAGAAACAACTAGCCATTAATAATGTAATGACACCGGGGAAAGAACAAAAGTAAAGATGAAAGTTTTATCTATATTTTTGTCGCTAAATAATAAAGATAGAGATGTTTCTTGGAAATGTTTACCAAACAAATTTCAAGCTGTTGGTGTCATTTAGCTTTGTGCATAATATAATATACTTAAAAACTAACTGCTTAGTTAACTTTTTTTTTGTATTCCGAGCCATTTTATAGTAAAGTTATCGTGCTTCTGTTATTTTTCATATAACATATTTTTTTTATTAAAAAAATATCAAATCATTGAGCCTCTTCACAATTTATGATAGGTACGCCAAATTCTTTAAAATGTAACTTACACTAAAACCCGTACGAGTAAAAGAAACAAACCGCAGCAAAAAATGACTCCCTTGTATGTGCTTAATCTTCTACAAAATAATAGAAAATGACTAATCTTGCCTTTGCTAAAAGTAATAGCACTTTTAATAATGTATGATAAATACCGACAAAGGTAGATGATTATTATAAAGTCCAACAATAACGTACCCAAGTGAAGGTTTGTACAATCGTAACGTGAACAAAAGGGCTGTGCTTTTATGTCATGGACCCGACTCATTGCTGTCCGACCATTTACTTAATAATACTTCCGCGTGTTATTTTATAACTTTATATTATATGCTTATCTACTCGTAATATAAAAAAGCAGTCAAATACGAGTCGGACCAGGTAAGAACGTGTTTCGTATAAAATGTAGTTTCAATTAACTATATACACAAGCATAAAATGAGTATCCGTTTGATGGGCTTTGTATGTTGCAGTTCATTGCAAGTGGGACGCAAATTTTTCGATCTATTAAACTTTACAATGTTGCCTTAGGTTTACTTTGACTTTTGTTAGATAGAATAGGGAAGATTTGCCATAATAACCACGCTTGGCAAGCGGATAATAACATTAAATAAATGTATGCAATACCAAGCCCAATTTGTTTTAATGTTTAATCAAAACCGCATTTGCAGTCTCACTAGGTTATTTAATGCGCATGTGCGATACGGTAGCGATGCATGATGCATCGGGCAATACTGCTTTATTGAACACCGATTGCTATCCGAAGACATCGCCTCAAGATAGATTGGCGCATTAATCACTCGAGAACAATGGACAGGGCTTAGGTTTGAAAGTCTAATTGCTATATTGTCACAATATAATGGGTTGATTTAGGGCAATATTCCGACGAGTAAGAGAATGAAGTCGCATGTGAGATATAATTCCTCCAAGATAAGCACAAAAAAATCACCCCTGGTTTTATGACCGTGCGGACAATTTAACGCAAGTCAAAATGTTCACGAGCGCTAAAAAACTGTAAGTCTATCACGCACACTTCATTGTTCTTTGTATGCGTAAGGAAGCCAGAGCCAACCACCCGGCTCAACTAACCTTGATACTATAAAAAATAGATACTTGAAAATAGATACCATACGCATGACTTACAATTTACATAATACCCACCTACCTCCGCCCATCCACGGGAGGATACCCATTATACCCATCCATGGAGGAGACCCATCCATGGGAGGAGACCCATCCATGGAAGGTGACATATGTCACTGTACTGCTCCTCTTTCCGTTTACTCCCAGCGTCCCCCACCTGTCTGGCCCCACTGGGAGACGTTGGGAGAAAAAAGTGCCAACGTCCCCCACTCGTGACAACGCACAGAAATTTAATATTTAACAGTAGAAGAACTTTTTTTATCTGTTTTTATGTGTTCATTATGATGATCACTGAACACAATTCTGCTGTCAGAATTGAAATAGTTGCCGCAATTTTAACTTTTTTGTTGTTTTTTGTTTCTTTGTTGTCCGATTGCTTTCAAAATCGATATCTGAGGATCCTTGTGATCACTGAACAAGAATATGCTGTCAGAAATTAAAAAAAAATGGCCGCCATTATGAACTTTTTTGTTACCTGACAGATTGCTTTAAAAATCGATATCTGAGGTTCCCTGTGATCACTGAACAAGAATAAGCTGTCAGAAATGAAAAAGTGGCCTACTTGTACGGAACAAGTGCGAGTAGCACTTGACCGGTGGTATACTGTTACGGAATGTTGGTCTTAGTAAACTCACGTAATAGGTCCGGCAGTTTACAACAAACTACCACATCTGATGGCAGTTTACCTAGTTTTAAGTTCCGTCTGAGACGTTGGCTTATCGAGCAGAATTTATATTCTGAGAACGAACTACTTACCTCAGATATCGAATTTGAAAGCAATCGGTCCGGTAACAAATAAAAACAAAATGCCGGCCACTTTTTTTAATTTCTGAGAGCAGATTCTTGTTCAGTGATCACAGGGATCCTCAAATATCGATTTTGAAAGCAATCGGTCTGGTAATAAATACGTTCAAAATGGCAGCCACTTTTTTTTATTTCTGACAGCAGATTATAGTATAGTGATCACAGGGATCCTCAGATATCGATTTTGAAAGCAATCGATCCGGTAACAAAAAAGTTCAAAATGGCAGCCACTTTTTTTTTCTGACAGCAGATTCTTATTCAGTGATCATAGGGAACCTCACATATCGATTTTGAAAGCAATCGGACCCTTGTGATCGTGCTGCTGTCGATCTACTCATTTTTTTTTTCTTAACCGCCGGTTCGTATACGTGTCGATCGACACACCGATACTCTGTGTTGAAAACCATGGAATATCAATTTATACTCTTCGCTGAACGCAGTTTTAGGGTTTTGAACGAAACAAGATGGCCCATCTGGTTCTTGTCAAGTAAACTTCATTTGCCGGCAATTTGCAGAAAAATAGAAATAAATATTTTTCGATCGCCATTTTTTTGCCGTGTCATTGTCGTGCCGTGTGGTGTGTTCCGAGTGAAAATATGTTTTTTTAGTGGTTTTGTGGTAAAAGTGTTGCTTAGGATTGCTAGAATAATGTTATTGACGATATAGAGAATGTGCAAACAGCCAGTTATTGTAGAAATGTGATTTGTGAATATGTGTATTGTGAGCTGAAACTCAGGTCTTCGTTTTGGAAGGCGCGTTGACAGGGTGTCACAAATTGGTGTTTTTTTACACTAAAACAAAGTGAAGGTTAGTAAAATGTTACTTTAGTAGTTAGTTTGATATATATCTAGACTAGGTAACGTTAGATTTCTATGGAAAAAGAATAAATAGTACAAATAAATAATTTGCAAAAATGTGAGGTCACTGTGAGGTCGGCCATTGACCCTGACCTCGATTTTATTTTCCAAATATCTTATTATTTTCGCTTTAGCGAGTGAAACCAACTAATAATTCTGATAAAACATTTATTATAGTTCACAATAAAGATAATACAGTAAAATAATAATAAACTTTCAAATTTTAGTAAAATAAATTGTAATTGTTGTTGGGTTTACGTTACCTATCGTTATTTTACAATAAGAATTTAGGAAATTCTAAATAGATTAGGACTTGTGAATACAAGATTCGTATAGGAAAATTCATCAACATTCTTGTAAAATTATCAGTTTTATGATTGCTTTAGTAGTTAGGCCACAAATAATTATTTATTGAATTATATAGTTAACGGCCATCTTTTCGAATAACCCCGCGAGCCAAAGGGTAAGATCGGGGGTTTTAGGCGCGAGCCAAAGGGCAATCGGTCCGGTATCAAAAAAGTTCGAAATGGCGGCCACTTTTTTAAATTTCTGACAGCAGATTCTTATTCAGTGATCACAGGGAACCTCAGATTTCGATTTTTAAAGCAATCGGTCGGGTCTCAAAAAAGTTCGAAATGGCGGCCAGTTTTTTAAATTTCTGACAGCAGATTCTTGTTCAGTGATCACAGGGATTCACAGATATCGGTTTTGAAAGCAATCGGTTCGGTAACAAAAAAGATCAAAATGGCGGCCACTTTTTTAAATTTCTGACAGCAGATTCTTATTCAGTGATCATAGGGAACCTTAGATTTCGATTTTTAAAGCAATCGGTCCGGTATCAAAAAAGATCAAAATGGCGGCCACTTTTTTAAATTTCTGACAGCAGATTCTAGTTCAGTGATCACAGGGATCCTCAGATATCGATTTTGAAAGCAATCGGTCCGGTAACAAAAAAGTTCAAAATGGCGTCCACTTTTTTTAATTTCTGACAGCAGATTCCTGTTCAGTGATCACAGGAATCCTCAGATATCGATTTTGAAAGCAATCGGTCCGGTATCAAAAAAGTTCAAAATGGCGGCCACTTTTTTAAATTTCTGACAGCAGATTCTTGTTCAGTGATGACAGGGATCCTCAGATATCGATTTTGAAAGCAATCGAACAACAAAGAAACAAAAGAAAACAAAAAAGTTCAAAATCCTGGCAACTATTTTCAATTCTGAGAGCAGAATCGTGTTCAGTGATCATCATAATGGAAACTTAAAAACAGAAAAAAAAGTTCTCCTACTGTTAAATATTAAATTTCTGCACGTTGTCACGAGTGGGGGACGTTGGTACTTTTTTCTCCCAACGTCCCCCAGTGGGGCCAGACATGTGGGGGAAGCTGGAAGTAAACGCCTGTTTCGTTCGGATAGACCACTTTTGAAGATACATAATAGGTACGAATAATGAAATGGTACATTAACGAATAATGTTATAAAGTATCAATCGTACCCACGTCTCAGTCGCCCTATAGTTCACCAACGCAAGAACATTGACCCCGGCACCGGGACGGGCTGCGGAAACGAGCGATACGTCCACTCTCTGGGAGGACCCGGTGCGTACTGATCGGAAATCGTTGGCGCGCGCGTTTATAATGGTGTATTTAAAAAAATCGCAATAAATAAATGAGGACATATAAAGCGCTAAAAAAAAAATACAGGTTCAAAAATACTTGTTCTTTGATATATTGTGTACAATAATTACAAATATCTCCTAGTACATGTAAAAAAAAACATTGAATTGGACCAATTTATACATTTTATGGTAACGTTTTTTTATTTAAAAAAATAACATATTCGGGAAACAACTCAGGCAGTGCACTTTAAGATTATATATTCTGTTAGAAACATGTATCAAATAAAATGTTTTGCTACAATAAAATGCTTTTTTTTTACCTGAAAGATAGCTCTGACGTCGTGATTCGAAAAACAGCATAGGAAAATTTAGTTCGTTTGAAATAGTCGATAAAAAAAATCTTTTTTGCTCTGTCTGTGCACTTGATTACGACTTTACCTCTCCTTAACAGTAATTTAACTTCAAAAAAGCTGTCCACATAGCCACGATATTGCCGTCGGAAATTCTCCAAAACACGAATTTTTCGTATAAGCAGTACTTACGTAAAATGACGTCGCTAATCAGCGATCGTGTGGATGTTATGTTATGTCTTTTTTTATTTTTTATTTAATTAAGGTTTTTTTCGCTTGGCGACCACATCACCCATAAATAAAAAAGAACAACATGGAACAAAACAAAATCAAACTTAGTGCTTTATCTAAGCCTAACTCATATAACCTAATCAAAATTATAGCCTCTTCACAAGTCGGGGAAGATAAAATACAATTTATAATACCTACTTGTGATAAAAGATTTTTGTCTAAATAAGCTGATCTGAATGTTGCATTACGGACACACTCCAACAAAATATGTTGAATATCTTCGATAACGTCACATTCATTACAATTTGGTGATGGAACTTTTTTCATGAGAAATGCGAATTTGTTTGAAGGGATGTGTCCTGAACGCAATCTTAAAATAGATTTTAGATCATTTCTATTGAGCAAGATGGAATCAATCCATGGATGATGAGATATTAGAGGTTGGATAGTTCGGTACCAAATTCTCTTCTCTCATATGTTTTGTTATCTAATGTTATGTTTTATATTATTTTAGTGGTTTAAAATTCTTCATAAAATTGTAGTTATCAAAAAGGAGTTGTAAGCGTTTCCCTAATAAAATTGTAGTTCATAACATTTATTACCTTTAAAATTTATCTATGAGTTGTTTACTCAGTGAAATTATTTGATTTTTGTGGCTAAATCCAACATTTTTTATTAAAACCAATATAAAATACCAAAAGCAAGCAAGTTCAAATTTAGTTTTTCTTTTTTTGTCTCAAAATACGTAAAATACCCATACTTAGTCCTCTAAACCTTAGTAAAACTGTTTGTTGTTTCGTCAAATTAAAAACAAATTGTTCAAGTATAGGCACGTGGGTCATATACTATTAATAACAAGTGCGTGCCATGAATGGTTTGTCCGTAGTCTGTCGTGTATGATCGACTACGCTATCGGCCATCTATAATAGCCCCGCTATTCATTAGTCTACAAATTGCTGTTTAATTGGTTTCTGTTTGTCAATCTACTTTTACTTTTGTGTATTGTTGTTTTACTTCGAAAAGAATATTTACTGGGCATTTCTGTATTTGTTTTTAGAAAGCCGAATCGGTTGCTGCACCGACCCTAACTGTTGTGCCGGATAGATGAGATGGCATTGACAGATAATATTTAGAAAGATACATAGGTATATAACGGCAATAATACTCTGGCATGTGACAGAGAGACGGAAGAACGGCTTGTATTGCCATGATAGAAGGTCTCAACATCGTATTGCTTTGGTTTTTATCATACTTAATTTACAATACGCGATATTTGAACCCGGATTCTTCAGCCAAGTCCCGAATTGTTCGTTCATTTTTTTTTATAAATATATTAACAACACCCGAAAGTCCCTCCTTACCCTATACTTGGATCCCTGAGTTATGGATACCAGGAACTACGAGTACCATGGTACCAAAATACCTAGGTAGACCCGGGTCTTATGCAGATCTTGCAAAAATTTGTAGCATAAATCTCGCGTCTTAGCTAGCTGCTCGCCCGCCACCACACCACCGTGCCGCCATGCTACAAAAAACGTTGGTAATGAGCTTGCAAAATTGAACATGTTCTATCCATCTAGCGGCTATTGGCTGTCATTAGCAGCAAGCATAATATCATCACACGCAGATTTATGATACTACAAATATATGATACTAAAAGATACGTGTGACCGAGGCTTAGTAATCAAAACAAAAAGCATACGCACCAATTTGATAGCCATATTATTACCTTAGTAATTAATAAGAATCCACGTATTTTCTTTCTTCCTCTTCGAATGCAAACAATCATGGCCTACTCCAATTATCCCGACGCATGAGAGGAGCAGAATCCGTTAATAATCTCATTACTTCGGTCTTTTCATCTTTTTCTCGCACATTTCTCTCTCCTTACGGCATATCGGTTGTCAGACAAGACAGCTCTCGGAAACTGACGGTATGATTACATTTGCACCTACCCTTTTGAATAAAACAAAATGATACTACAAGAATTTATGTTCAAGTTATCAATTTTCATGGTTATTGCACTTTGAGCCTTTTTCCCCGATTCACGTTGTAAATACGCCTTTTTAATCGAAACACAGACGTGTGTGTGAGCCGCTTTGTAGTAAAGCCACGTCAAATACAAAAATGTGCGTATCACCGCACTGTCGAAAGAACAAAACCCAAAAACACAGATGTCTGTGTTCTCAGCAGGGATCGTGTTAAAAAATACCTTTTTTAATTTCAAAAGCTGGTAGTAGCTACATAATACATCAATGTAGTAAATTAATTAAAAATTCTCTTTCTCTACACGTAGGTAGGTATGCCATTATGCTAAGAGGTGATTTAGAAATAACAGAATAATCTCTTTGGGTCTTGATTCGGTTTGAAATTGTCTGTATGAGCCAGTTTGAATAATTTTAGAGGCTGCTTAACTGTGATTGTACACGCATTTATGTTGTGTTGTATTGTTTTTCTCAAGAATGTGACTTAACATTTGGTCTATGAAGACTTATTCTGATATTTTCCTCATTTTAATAGCAGCTTTGAGAGCAAAACAGTTTCTGGATGCGAAATCCAACTTCATTATTTCACCTACCAAATCCACAGTATAGAGATTCAAGTTATAATCATAATTTGTATTGTTCCCGTACGCGATGACGCTCTCTTCTCTTATTCGCCATATTTAAAATGTATAAGTGGGTTGTTGGAATAATTTTATCGAAGTCACGTCTCGACACTTTGTCCCGAGGGGGCGCTGGCGCTGGGCCGAGTGGTAGTGCCCTGACAATTTTGACAAAGAGCACAACCCTTACTTGTCAGAATTCAACGACAGGTGCTCTGTATAAATAAATTAGAGCACACTTGATAGCCTCCCGATACGGCCTTGGATCTTCAATGAGAGCTTATTGTACAAATTTCTAGCTCGCTGAATTATTTTTCCTTTGAAATTGTAAGTGCCTATTTGCGGGAACTTTGAGCTGTCAGTAGTATGATATGAAAAACTGTCTTTGTGAATAAACTATGATAATCACTACCTGGAAAGTGTAGAAAAACAAACGAATAATTTCAGTTAAGGAATTTTGATCAAAGCGTACTTTCTAAAAATTCAAAATAAGAATCTTGCTACTCATATCTTAAACCTTTTTCAAAATCAATCCTCTCACTAACCCAACTCAAGTGTTCGGAATGCTACTCCATCGCACACGCTCGTTTCATCATTACATTCAATTCGTGTGTAAAAGCTTTTTTGTAAATTTCAAGCTTATTAGAGCATGTGAAAGAGTTCGCAGTCATTTACTTATTCACATTCA
Organism: Epirrita christyi; assembly: GCA_951392215.1. Lineage (NCBI taxonomy): Eukaryota > Metazoa > Arthropoda > Insecta > Lepidoptera > Geometridae > Epirrita > Epirrita christyi. Next base: position 15,341,254 of record OX595849.1, read on the forward strand.
TCCTTTAATCCACATTTGAATAAGTAATGACAGTTTTATGAACTTAAGATTTCAGAGGGATTTCGTTTTCAATATAAGAAGTTTAGTAATTTTATTTTATACCTACCTTTAGATAATGCTATCAATTTTATTAAAAGAAAGATTGATACACAGCTTTGGATAAAGATAAGGTCAAGCAGCAGACGGTATAACCATTATTTTTCATAAAATTTCAAAATAAATCTGTTTTGTATTTAAGCATATATTTTTATGGAAATTATGAAGCCCACGAACTTACCTACTTGTAAAACTACTTGAACATTAGTTATAATGATATTATGAGCCTAGAGGCATTTCAAATTTATATAAAAGTAAACATTGTATAATTTTCTTTCTAATATAAAATTAATTAAATAAGAATTAAGTCAAGTGAGGATTTATATAAAAAAATTATAACACTTACTAATTTATCTATTTTTTTAAATATTTATTTTTTTAGTTGCTAGAATAGATAATAACGGCAGAATTTAAAGCAGATTTTCTTTTTCTTTTTTTATGCTTTTTAAATGATGTCCACCTGAGAACTCAAAACTAATACTACGATCACCAATCCACATGTCAAGCGTTGTTATTATGGCAAATCCTCCTATTGCATTCTATCAGGGAAGCCTTGTCCAACAATGGTGGCTTATGATGATGAAGATAAGTTAACACAGTAATACACCAAAGTTGAGCTCTCTCATAAATCGACTAGAGTTCATTCATGAAAACCAACTGTTTAGTTTCATCAAATAAAACGGAGCAATGCGACCGAAACTCGTGCCCTGACTTACAATGGCGCTGTGTGCTTTGGATAAAGTTTACCTACCTATGTGTTTCTAACGACAGTGTAGGCAGACAAAAAAAATAAAAGTCGGTAAATGCATTTCATACTAAAAGTCGGACAGGTTATCCCATAAAGTTACGTTAGGTCCGCTCGTCCGTCTACCCATGTGTCACTCACAGCATTGCTTCTTAGTTTCGCTTCTTTCAGGATCAAATTAAGTATTCAGACATGATATTATGTGATGCTAACTCAAAACTAGAAATCAGAACAATTTTAAAGATTTTCTTATTTTGAGGACGTTCCAGTACACGAAAAGTTAGGGATGATTTCTATCACATTTGCATTGATAGAAATCTTGATATTCTTGCTTTTCGTGTACTGGAACGTGCTCAAAATCATCTCTTAATTTTTTTTTCGATAAATACTAATACGACATTTTCAACGAAAGAAGCGATTTCACAAAATAAAACTTTTTGTGAGCTATGTGAATGATTAATACATGCAATAGGCCCGGGTTTTTTATCTTATAATTTATTAGTTAATCTTTATGATTTTAAAAACTTTTCCGAGGATTCTCTGATAAGGTCTCCTCTAGGCAATCCACCATTATTTTTTTCAAACACTATCAACTAAACCATTTTAAGGTGTTCTTTAAAGAACACAATACAATATTTTTGGAGGTATGTTATGTGATTGTCGCAAAAGTATTTGAAATGTCCAAAAAAAAGAAAAGTATTTTGTGGCCTATCTTTTTGACCCATGGAATTTTACGTATTTTGATACTTTAAAGCTATGTGAATATTTAATGTTTTTATATTCCTATAATTGCTAATGAGCTTATAATCTGAGTTACTTAATTAGTAACGATATAGAAAGATTCAAATAATTGTAAAAAAAAACTTCGAAGATAGGCATGGCATCGACAATGCCTCCGGTGTTTCCAGTGAACGACGACTTTGCAGCAGTAAAAAAGAAAATCAACCTAAACATAAAAAATATAAAAGTAAAAATTTCAAGAGCTCGTAGGACGTATTTTTTACCGGATTTAGGTTTTTAATCCGGCTAAAAACTAGCTCTCCCTAGTATTTACTTCTAACATACTAATAACAGACCCGGTTGTACATGCTCACTAGGTTAACTACACAGGCCTCAAATTGCAATGTAAACGAAAACCAGCTTGTTATTAAGACTTCGAGCCATGTTCGCGAATCGAGCAAAAAGCTAACGACGTGTGCGAGCGATGAAGTTTACTTTTTACAGCAATTTCGTTTTTCCAAGGTAAATATGTTTTCGTTTTTATGGACTTTTTTCCAAGACAATCATGCGATCTAGACCATTTGAAAAGTAGATTTTATTGTTGAAAAATCATGTTTTTCCCAAAATCAAATGTCTTTCTTTTTAAAATAACCGACTATATGTAGAGTTGAGCCATGGTAGTCTCGGCCTAAGAATTGAATTTCTTTAACTCCTGTCATGTGGGTGCCCTAAAAGGCGACTAAGGGATTACGCCAGGAGATGGGCAGCATGGCAGTATCCACCCGAGTACTTAACACGAAGCTATAGCAAATCCTTCCATTGCACACTAGGTAAGACTTTAAGCCTCCTTAAATTTAAGCAGTCCTTACGCTTGTAAGGACTGCTTAAATTTTGCACGCTTAACGGCAGAATGTACTGGAAACTATAATTATATTTATCATCTATGTTTTATACTGTACCTACATTCTAAGCAAATAAATAATTCATTCATTCATTCATTCATTCATTCATTCATTCATTCATTGAATTGTACGCTATGCATGCTATGGGGAAGTCCTATAACTTCAAGAATAACTGATCGTTTTTGTATGTATCATAGCGTCTACTACTATCTACTATGTAGATAGATATAAAACACAGAAAACAAACAACTTAAGTTTAAAAATACAAACTAATTACTTATGTGTAAGTTTTTTTTTGTCTGTAATATTGTGTACAATAAAGAATTATGAATTATGTACTTATCACCATATTATGTATACTAGCTGTCGCCTGCGGTTTCACCCGCGTTATTCTCCTAAAAGGCGCTCTTATATTTCAACACTTTCTCACCTGCACAATCATAACCAACCATCTGTGGAATGGGCATAATCTGCCCAATTGCCCATCCTCTGGCACAATCCTTTAGTCGCCTTTTACGACATCCACAGGAGAAGTTGGAGGAGTCCCATTCTTAGGCCGAGATTACCACGGCTAAATCTTAACGGAATCGTATATAAAACATAAAATTTATGTACATGAATATCTTTTTTATAGGTATGTATAAAAATTAAGCAAGTAAAAGTTGCGAGCAAGTGATAGTATTGTATAAGAAAGAAAGAACGTGAGTATTCCTGCGAAAGCCAGCATCCGTGGCATTCTATTTATACTTTTATACCAATAATTAGGAACCACCTAGCCCTTGACTAATATATTATTATCTCTGTAGTATTTAACATTGTCTCTATAGAGACCTACTACTTCTATAGCAGTTTATAGAGACATATAGTTACTTTAAGTAACTATGTATTTTGCTTGTCTGTTATTCAGTTCACCGCTAGCCCTCTTTGCATTGAGTACGATCGTTCATGTGAATTATTAAATCAGGGATCCATCCAGTACAATTTGTAACCGACCCCGCCGACGATTTACTCAACACGTGAGTGAAAAGTTTCTCGGCGGAGTTACGAGCAACAACGTCTGTTGATTCAGTCTTATTTCAATCCCGTTGAACCCCTTTTCAACCCCTAACTTTTACAATGTATATTTAATAAATTCACGCGGTTCGCTATGTTATTGTTCAACTTCTCCGTGGATTTTCTTTGTTTTCATTTTGTAAGGCCTAAGAGTTGTAGGTGAAGTCATTTTGCTAATTTTAATATTTTTTGGTAATTTTTTATATTATTTTACAAGTGCAACTAAAACTTCAGATTTCCGCCTGATATAAAATAAATCAATCAACAAAAAGCTCTAAGACTCTTAGGTTGTTTATACCGTAAACTATGAAAAGATATTCAGTAGGTAACATGGTATCACAACATCCAGACTCTGTTTATTCTTATTTCCAAGGCCTAATTCATAGAAAAACTTTATTTTACTCTAAACTTTCTTAACTTGCGCTTTTGTTGCTGTTACTCGTAAAACGTTTTCATGATTAAAACCAACAAAAGCTGTCGAATAAAGACCGTAGACAAATACAGTTGAAAAGTTTTTCTACATTATGGGAGCCAGGTTACGTAAGCATCTTTAACAATGGAATCGAACTAACAACCTCTTGTATTCATGCTGCTCGTAAAAACAAGTGCTTTTTCAAAGGCATCATCACAAGTGAGCCTAACAAGGTAATTAACATGAAAACTGTAAACGAAGTGTTCCTTTTAGCTTCACCCATAATATTCGTCAACCAGATGTAGCAGTTAAACTAACAAAACGACTACTTAACTGTACTCACCTCTGACGTTAAGCACGTAAAAGCTTTAAACTTATACACAGCTCAGCAATAAAGGAACTAGATAACTTCATACAAACAGATTCAATTCAGATGGCAGGCACTTTCCAAATTCTAAACATTGATGTTTCAAAATAACATCGTAGGTCAAAGTCGAAAAAGGCAAATTGTATTGTTTTATTTGTTGTGTGTTATGCGCACGCAACCTCTGTAATGTGTTTTTGTCGCATTCTCAGGATGACAACATTATATTATTAATTAAAATTAAAATTTTCGTGGCTGGAAAATTGCGTTTAATTTCCGCCAAAATAACTTTGCGTGGCATCATAATAAAGTAGCCTATAATGCGCAAAACGTCAAGACGCTTCATGTGCTTACTCATTTGTCAAAAACCGTCAAGTAGTTTTGGAGCTACGAGGGATCAGATCTCAAGGAACAGATGAACAAACTTGCATAAATACAAACATTACATAATATATTTATACATACATACAAACATACAAAGACTGCTAAAATCAATCGGGTAAAAATGAGATTTGCTTTTTTAATTGTGTTACTCTTCTGCGAATCTACGGAAGATTCGAATGTAGTTTTTATTATGTTGCAAGATACGAATAAAAAAAGCCGGGAAAGAAACAGCTAGTATTTTTCAAATTAAATATAAATTAGGAGTAGCTGCATATAAAAATTTGAATATGAATTCATCACGTTAGAAAATAAAATAAAAACTAACTTCGCTAAAACTAAGCTTTCACCTAAGTGAAAACAGCAAAATATGCAAACTCGTTGGTTTCGCTCCAATTGCACAAAGTATAATATCTTTCTAGGCTACTTAAGCAGCGTGCACACGACGTCGTTGACGTAATGAGCCCGTGTGAGTGTGCATGCGACCTAAATTATCACTTACTTACTATTTATTTACTCACTAGCTTATCAGATAACAGCTGGATCAGATCTACATGCGTAACACTTTTCAGTGTTATCAAATCTGTCATTTGTCATGGTTATGACAGTTTGAACAACGACCACCTCCAACAACTGCGTAAATTACTCAAACCTATCAAAAAGAGTAAAAATAATGAATCAGTAATCGATCATCTTCAGTTATATTATTAGTATATTCAAAGGCTTTTTCCGGCTCGAAGTATCACGTGCCAAATTATGGCGGAGCCGAACGAAACAGCCAAATGTTTTATTCGGTTCTTTGTATCGGACGTCCAATATTTACGCATTGCGCTCAAAGGGTATTGATTCGACAATGTTTTTTTATTCATCCTTACTTGCTGGGAATTTATTTCTTTTGAAGATGCTGTGGTTTTTGTGAAATATTATTTTGAGTTGGCTTTGGCGAGGTTTATATAAAAATGTATACAAGTAGTAAATATAATGTTTATAGTTATAATATAAAATTAGATTTTATTGCAAAGTTACGTAGGTAATTTACTTAGTTGAAGTTTAAATTTAAGTTAGGTTAGAGTAATAGTGTAGGTATTTTTATTTTGTTTCGTAATTACTTTGTTATGAATTCATAACAAGTAGAGGTAGACCAAAGAAAGGTTGTATGAAAGATGTCAGCAGAAAAGTCAGAAAGAGTGAGATGTAAAAGCCTAAGGGAATGGAAGAAGAAAACGATGTTGTGCTTGGTGAAATGGTTGGCTGGTGTAGCACGGTGTGGTGCCGTACATTGGAATAACGGGAATACAGGCTGTAACAAAAAAACTCTCGAAAAAGAAACAGCTACTGCAACTTACCCTAAATAAATACCGTCTGGCCAAACCCTTATTTAAAGACCAGTGATTATAAATTAGTATCACCGTTTCCGGAATGGCCACGTCACGTCAGAGAAATCCATATGGGTTTCCCATGGAAGAAGAAATCCAATGGAAGTACAACTAAAATAGCTGCTGATGTTTATAGTGTGTTGCTTCTTACACCTATACTAGAAGGCACTATGTTAGAGATAGACAAATGTATTGTCATAGAACAGTCTGTTTTCCTTTCCGTACCGCTAAATATTTGTCATAGGCAATTGAAGTTTTCCCTAGTGAAGGAAACATCGTAGGTAAATATTTTTTGTCGATAAAATAATTGACTATGATGATGATTAAATAGTTAATTTCATCGTTGATGGTTTCCAACAGTTACGAGAAACCGGCCCTAGGTACTATATTCAAAATACAAAATTTGCACATACGCGAGGCAGGTATCAAATAAAACCATAATATCTAAACACACTATTTTTTTATTTACAGTAGCTTACTAGATAGGTACACATAACTGCCGTGGTGTGTCCGGCCTAAAATAGACCCCTCCTTCTCCTCCCGTGGATGCCGTAAAGTAAGATGAAGATGCTTTTTGTATAGATGAACGTTCAGAACTCAAAAACTCAAGCTGAGTCGACCGATGGTCAAGTGAGTGAGTAGCAAAGGTGTGACGAGCGAGTCTTGTTTAGACATTTATAAACAATTTAAGCAGATATATATAACCACTATGGCGCGGCGGGCGAGTAACCGGCTAAGATGCAAGAGGTTGCGGGTTTAATTCCCGCTATGGGACAAATATTTGTATGATCTGCAAATATTTGTTCCGGATCTGGGTGTTATGGTACCATGGTACTCGTAGTTCCTGATAACCACGACACAGGGAATCCTAGTGTGGGATCAGGATAACATATATGACTATTGGGCGCTGTTGTTACTATAAATAAACCAGCATTACATTAGACAAAAATATACTTATTCTAACTTGAAAACTAACGTTGGAGTAGAATCTTACTTTGACTTGATGACTGGATTGTTGACTTAGCGGTAAAAAGAGCGTGCGTACTGCATCAGGCTCTAATCTCCGCCATTTCAAATCATCATTTTTTTTTACAAAGTATTCTCGAATAAAATGTTTGGTACAGATTCGTCTATCGTTAGGGATCCAATCTGGTTTGTTAATTAATAGCCTCTAGCCATTTTTTTTTATGAATAATATCTTAAGGAAAGAATTGAAAGGAATACTCCTGTAAGAAAAACGCAACGATAAGACTAAAATATTTACTTTGAAAAGGTTCCACCCCATTTTGATAGCCGCGTAGTTTATATGCGTAAAATCTATCGATAGTCGATCGTATCAGGTGCATTGGTACAACACTATGATAACCAATACTATATGTATTTTTTGCATAAAAATGACTAGGAATCCTTATAAAACAGGATTATGTGATGGTACTTTGGTATACAAATAGCCCCCAAACACATATAACCCTGACCCCTAAACCCCTAATCTACAATTACCTACCTAAACAAAATAACTTACCTACCGGTGGAAACTTATATTCACATCATTGTTTTGTCTCGTGGAGGAATGGGATTTACATCCCGGCACTGCACATGCCATTTGTTGTTAGTTTGCTTGCCTTTTTATGGTAATTTTAATTGTAAGTCGCAGTATTACAACAAAATTTTATAATTTTTCTCTCCTGTCAAAACGACGTTCACATGTAAACATAACCCGAATACACGAAAATGTCCTAAATCACAAGGTGATTTAGATATTTAGCTGGACCTCTTCAATTTGATGTAATGTGGTATATGACGTCATAAATGGACCCAAGTACCTGGTACGATGCAAATAAAATAAGAACAGATTTCTAAATGCTTTTCTCATTCCAACACATTAAAACATTCATTGATAAGAATGAGACGGATACAATTAAAAAACGCTGGCTTTAAATCTTACTTCCATTGACATTCATTCTTCCGTGGGGTTTCCGGGAAATGACGTTTTGGTTGTCAGCCCTTCGCGTCAATACACGACTTGATGCTATTTCTGGTCGTTGTATTAATGGGGGAGGAAGCACACAGAATACTAATTGACTAAAAAATATTTTTCTTTCTAAAATTTAATAGAGCAAAAATTTCACACCAATATTTTCAAATATTAACCGTTTCAGATCAGTAAGTTGCACACCAAACATTTAGGTGGCAAATTCGTAAAGCTAGCCCCTCATAGATTATTAGCTTTTGGAGCGCAAACCTTCCCTTATCCAAATAAAAAGCTGAACATGAAGTATAATACGGCCTTCTTCTAAAATGCCAGTCCTCGATAGTGGTCGGTCAGTGGGCACCGTAAATAGCCCTTTGAAGCGACGTGTCACCGCACTCGGGCGGGCTGGGCCCGATACTCGTTCTCTAAATTGAATAAATTTAACTCAGTTGTTATTTCATCTGAGGAAAGAAAAGATAAGTAACATTTCAATTGATAGATGGTTGTCCACCCATCCATTTAAATGTGTTACACATGAGTTTAGGTAAATATTTGTTAAATAACAGGGTGCGTGGCGACGCAGAGGGTTGTGTGAATGAGCAATGCTCTCTTCCTCCTTCTTTGTATCATCTGTCGAGATTTCGTGCGTCGCAGTAACGTTTGTTGAGAATTCGTGCATCGCGATTTATCGCGCTAATGTGCATCGACATAGTGTGTTTTGAAATACAGTAGTTTCCCCATACCGAACGATTTTCCCCAAAATTGTATAGATTCCCATATTTGTAGTAATATTGTTGACAAAATTAGTCATAATTTATTTTGTAGAAGCTAAACAACAGACTCCAATTATAGTTGACTCATTATCGCAGTTATCCAAAGTTATGAGATATGGACTTGTTGACTTCTTCAGTATATCTGCAAAACTCATAGGCTCCTACATAAGCTATTCCTTCGTCTATTTCCAAGTTGAAGTTTGAAACACTTCAACACCCATAAATGTTAAGCTGCAATAGTATAAATGCTTTGCAGGCAGCTTATCTCCAGCGATATTTCAAATCAGTTCACGACACTTAGTTACCGCCAACCGGCGGCAGTGGTTATCGCAACCGTGGGTACCTACGCACACGCGACACGCGACGCGATTACGGACTAGTATGTTAGTAGTTAAGCCACGTAACTGCAAAAAACTTGCCTATTCTACTAATTCATCGAAGTAATACTATGTAATAAGATAAAAAAAGTAACATTTGATTACTCAAATATGTGTGTTTGAAAGCACTACGCAAGCAACTTGCCATTTTGGAAATGAAATAACTCCAGCCTCAATTATAACATATACACGATGGTTCAAATTAAGATAAAACATATAGTAAAACAAAAAAACCGTATCTGGATCTAGTAGGGATTCCGCCGAGTTGCTCGCTTGTTGCTCATAACTCGCATCGTCCAAACACAGCATGACACGTCGCGTGCCCGCCTCGTTTTGTTTACATGAGGCCTTCAATCGAGTTTGCCCGCGCTCTAATGTCACCGATGGACGCACACCTCGTCGAACTTTTTACTTGAACTACGCTTCAGCTCCCTCTATATTTTTTCTGGTTCATTGTTTCAAAATCTAGAACAATGGGTACCTTTATAAGTCTTATCCAATCATATCTTCAACATTTTATGAAGATTTGACTTGTACTTTTTGAATTAAAAGGAAACATGAGTCAGTTGGAATGTAAAAAAGTAGAAAGTTACTCATTAATTTAAAAACTAAAAGTTACATTTTATAAAATTTTCTATAATATGTATAATCGTATAAGACACGTAAGTACGTTCTAGATTTTTTAAACAATGCACCAGAAAAACATTACCCGCGCATTTCAGCCAAAAAGTTCAACGAGGTATGTGGATACCTTAATTAGCTGTTTTGTTTGTGTTTTTAGGGTTCCATACCTCAAAAGGTACCAATGGAACCATTACAGGATCACTAATTGAGGAAAAAGTAAAAATTTGTTACGATACAGAATTAGGTGACCCAATTACGGACGTATAGGGAAAATAAATGCATTCTGATTTTGGGGCTTAATTTTCAGGGGCAAACTAGATTTTTTTAAATTAAACTTTTCAAATGCTTCAATTGTGAATGTCAAATTTAATGAAAGGGCTCGATAGAGGAATACAATTTATTTTTATAATTTTTAATGCATAATTTATTGAAGAATATGCACGAAAATAAAGCGTGTCCCATTACCTCCGAAATAAACGAGTAATTTTTTTTTAAATGCAGATTTATTTGGAATAACTCATATTTTACAGGAAAATCAAAACCAAAATTCTAAATCTAGATCTAATTCCTAAAGGAAAAATAAATAAATCGTGAAGAGGAATTGTGTATATTGTATCAATTGACTAATAAGTTAAATTGGTCTAGTGGTTACTATGGTATCTTACTTGGACGGCACCCTCACCACGCGAGTCCGACTCACGCTTGACCGAATTTTTCGGAAAGCAACTTTGCAGCGGAAGTTACTATGAGGAACACTAATTAGTGATTTTAATCTCACATCAGTATGAAAGAATGGTACTTAAATTCGTATAAAGACATAAAAAGCTTGAATAAAATGTAGAGTCTGAGTTTAAGCGATTAATTGTAAGTTTTCATTAAAATATCTGTTCATTTGAATTCCTTAGAAAGTTTTATTTTGAAGTAGATAGTTTGGACAAGCGAGTACTTTGTCAACACTACTGTGTTAGTCGTTAAAATAACAAGAATCGTTCATACGGACGGACGGGATGTTTCGAGTTAGTAAGGGTGACAGCCTCTGGAAATAGATTCATAGTGCAAGAGCCAGAGATCTGCTTTAACCGGAAAGCTATCTATAATATTATTAGGCCACTTTTCACCGGGTTATTCCTGAAATCCCCTTTAGAAATCCCCTTTAAGGGGATTTCAGGTTTTTTTGTTTTCCCGAAATCCCCTTTGAAGCTGCTAGTTCAAAATCAAGGGGATTTCGGGAATAAAATAAAATATTTAATACAATTCCCAAAATCCCCTTTATTGTGTTTATAAGCAAAATATCACCTTGAATGTCAAATCTCGCATGACGTCTGAAATATCTCGAATGAAAAATCTAAATTAACATTTTTAAATAAATCCTAAATAAAACGTTTTTACTAATTCAAGATCACAGTTTTTACAATAATTTACTACATTTTGTAAATAAATCTTTACCAAATTTTACAAATTTGTTGGAAACATGGTACGGAAAACTTAAACGCATTGGAAAAAAGAAGCCAAACATTCTTCAAATATTAAATGCCCTTCATGAAGATTCTGCATTCAATGACGTGAAATGTAACTTTTTGGAACTCAAGGTTGAAATCAACGTTAGAACAAAAGTGAGTCAGGAAATGGATAAATTCATACAAGAGGCCCAATAGAAACAAGAAGCCAAAGTAGTGATTCGCCCCGAACTGAGACCTCGCAATGAGACCTTTTCAATAATTTTAAGTAACTACTTTACTGTTTCAAGAAAGTGACCCACAGTTAAGTAAGAGGCCCAATTAGAACTTGTAGAGGGGATTTATTCCCTTAAAAATAATTAAATTATTGAAAAGTCCTCATTGCGAGGTCTCAGTTCGGGCGAATCACTACTTTGGCTTCTTTTTTCTAATGCGTTTGTTAAGTTTCCCGTGCCATGCTTTCAACAAATTTGTAAAATTTGATAAAGGTTTGTTAACAAAATATAGGAAATTATTGTAAAAACTGTGACTTTGAAGTAGGAATATATTTAATTAGCAAAAAAGTTTTATTTAGAATTTATTTACAAAATATAGTAAATTATTGTAAAAACTGTAATTTTGAAATAAAACAAAAACGTTTTATCTAGGGTTTTTTTTACAAAATGTTATTTTAGAGCTTTATTTTAGATTTTTCATTTGAGATATTTCATACGTAACCGATTATGCGAGATTTGTCATTCGAGATGATATTTTGCTTATAAACACAATAAAGGGGATTTCGGGATTGTATTAAATATTTTACTTTATTCCCGAAATCCCCTTGATTTTGAACTAGCAGCTTCAAAGGGGATTTCGGGAAAAAAAATCCTGAAATCCCCTTAAAGGGGATTTCTAAAGGGGATTTCAGGAATCACCCCGTTTCACCAACACATTAACAGCGTAATTAATTATTTTTGATCTGATGTTTATACCTTTTACCTTGACCGATGGTTACGCTAACTGCGTGCTTTTATGTGTTTGTGAAATGAGGCCTTAGCGATAGTCAAGATCAGCCCTAAATAGGTACCAACCTACTTGTCTCAAGTGACTTTTGAACTATAGTAGATTTGTCGGTGTCATCTAAGATTGAGTAACCGAATTATAGTCAGCTTAATAAGCACTGTTTGATAGAAACTTTTCTTTTTTGAAATCAAGTCATAACTAATTTTGGAAAATCGATACATGGTAAGTATTTGCGATCCGAATATTCATCTGTTAGCCCATCTAAGGTGTCACGCTAACTGAAACGTGGCGTAAGAAAGTCATGATTGACTCCTGCTCTATCACTTTTGTAGGTAAAAATAAAAGACTGCAGTAAATTTAGATGAAAGTAAACTACTAATGAGAAGTCGTTCGATGAGAACTTTAGTATTGATGTAGATCGTTTTAGTTTCGAATGATTTCTGGTACCTCAGTAAGTAGTTTGGATCTGTTTTGTTATGTATTTTATGAGATTATTATTATTAATAAAGTCAAATTCAAGATAGATGCTTCATTTTGGAATTATTTTATTTTAATGTTCTATGAGATAATCCCTTTTTTAGTCTTTTTTTTACAGTGTTTTAACAAATTTATCTAAATTTTAAGCGAAAATTACATATTTCTAACAACGGGTAGGCACTTTATAAAATATCAAACAAAGAAACAATTTCCACAGAACAAATACAACTAAACCAACACTTTACAAAACCCTTACAATGGAGCTTTACAGAGGAACTGGAGAAACTTACACCTCGGAGTCAATAAATGTATTTACTCGACCGAAAGTAAGAGTCGTTCCGCCCACGCACCGGCCACAGTGCGCTAAGAAACGATAGCTCATCCCATATTAAGATAAAGTTATCTTAAAATTAGCTCAAGAGCTATGCTGAGAACAGAGTTTTGTTAAAACCCATTAGTGCTGCGAACTGAGACCTCGCGAATGCACGCTATGGTTGTACTTACATAACTATGTATATAACTTTTAAATAACATTTAGAATTAGTATTTCATCTAACCTTCTTCTAATTCTTAAATTTTGGACTTTTTCTGAATTTTACTCTTTTGAAAACAACTATAATGCTAAATATTGATATTGTAGGATTATCAATAAATACAAACCAGGATATTTTTATTTTCTCACATTTTGCTCAGACCTTAAAACTACAATGTCTAAGACAAAATTAAAAACAGTTTAAAAATGACCAAATAAAGTTCTTTCATATGACATCCCATTCAAAAACATACATAATACTATATATACATACCTACACTACAGAAAAATCAAATAGTTACCTAGGTACTCATGAATTAAAGACAACGACAAACCAACGGTGTCGTGGAGTAAACCGCCTGTTCTATAAGAGCTGTGTTACTCCGTAACTTGGCTGGGTAACGCACAATGCCCTTTGTTGTATTGTAATAAACTCCTTATGAAGTGCGCTCTCAGACGGAAAATTATTTATGTGCCAAACCTTTCACGTGCACCTGCCTTCTCTTGTACGTAGGTATGTACTATCTCAGGTTCCGCAGCCGCTGTCTCTACCAGAAGTTCTAAAGCCACTGAGAAGCTTTTGCTTGTGTGAGATTTTATAAAATAATAAGGGTAAATGTATGAAGTTGCCGTTTTAATGCAGTTGCCACTTTGGATTAAAATTATACGAATACCATAGTATCACTAATCGAGAGAACTTTTGTCTGTTTTTAGGGTTTCGTTCCTCAAAGGGAACCAACCATTATAGGATCACTCAGATCTGTCTCTATGTTTGTCACAGCCTTTTTTCTCTGAATAATCATCATCATTTATATAGCATAATTATCCAACTAATATTATAAACGCGAAAGTTTGTGAGTATGGATGTTTGTTACTCTTTCACGTAAAAACTACTGAATGGATTTGAGTTAAATTTGGAATGGAGATACTTTACGCCCTGGATTAACACATAGGCTACTTTTCATCATCATCATCATCATCATAAATTTTCATCATTATTCACGCGGGTGAAACCGCGGGGCGCAACTAGTATAGCATAAATATACAAATTCTGATTTGAGGGTTAATTTTGGGAGGCAAACTAGAAAAAAAAAACATTTTGTCATCATGGGACACATGAAATTAATAAAAAATTAGGTTTATTGACTAATAATTTAATTGCGAGTGGTTTAACAAGCTTTTATTTAACTTGCAATTATTGTTTTTTTAGGTCAAAGCTTGAAACTGAATTTAGAAGCAGTTCCACCCAACCAATTGAGCTGAAATTTTGTACACCTGTCATGTTCCGATGACAATTTATACAATATTATGGTGACAACGAGCTGATCTGATGATGGAGACGGAAGGTGGACAATGGAACTCCTCCATGATTAACAGTAGCCTGGCAGTGTTTGGGCTCATTTTAATCAGCTCATTGTACCAATCACTTATTTAATTTATACTTGTTTTGAAAAAAATATTAATATTAATGAACTAAATACTTGTTTAATTTAAAACATAACCGAAAAAGCATGTGTTCTAACCTTGTAAGCCGTAACCTCTGCCTATGAAAACTGGACGCATAGGACGTGCCTTACGTGGCATTGCACTGAGCCCGTCATGGTGACAGATAGAAATGAAGTCTCATATGCCTGGAAATTTCACCGGCATCGTAGTGGTTCGTAGAGAATGAGTTTGCCAGTTAATGCTAATACTGCTTATTATTATTTTTTTATGCGACTTGGCAAGCAGGCAAGCTTACGGCCCACCAGATGGAAACTAGTTACCGTAGCCTATGAACGCCTGTAACACCAGAGGCATCACACGCGCGCTGCCGACCCTGAGACATAAAGACGAAAAGTCTCATGTGCCTGTAATTTCACCGGCACCTTCCCCCTTTTTTTCCCTTCAAACCGAAACACAGCAATGCGAACACTGCTGCGGCGGCAGAAATAGGTACGCCACTGAGCAGTAATACTCGCAGTTTTGTGTTCCGCCAACAAACGTAGAGTATTTACTAAAATTATATTTCATTGACAAATAAATAATGAGCTCAGTCGTGTCCAAGCTTAGTAAATGCTCTGTGTCAAAGTCATAGGATTTTACGTAAAAAGCGTCGTTCTCCGATTTCTTTGCATCTTTGTAAGAATTTAACTTTGAGTTTTGTTGTTAAGTCAATATCGCTTGGGCGCTTTTAGGGTGTTTTCTTGATTAGTTTCTTTTTTCTCTGATTGCTGTATTTTTAGCGTTTGTCCGTATTTTCTTCTTATATACACCGATATTTCTGAAAAAATAGTTTTTATAAAGTTTAGAAAATTATCAAACTTGGTTATTTTTGCTAAAGCAAATATCACGTCTTGAGATTTCATTATAAGGACATACAAAGTAATCACATCACGATATTTAACATGATGTAGTTGCATCAAAACTGTTGATCTGGCTATCTTACTTAATTTGACGATGTTCTTCACATCAATGCAGTCATTTTGACAATGCTCTAAGTTTGGTATAAATGCAATTTAAGTGTACAACTATGTTAAGGAGGTCCATTGAAGCGTTCCGTCGTATGCACTCCATCCCCATTACTGTAATGAACCGTGAAATAGCATCGCACTCGCTGAAATATGGCGCAATTATTTCTTTTTTTCCAAGCACCACGATTGCGTGGAGACTCCGCCTTAAATCACGCTGACAACTCTCCCACTCCCCTCCTCCCCTTGCCCCGGATTTCAGGGGGGGATGAGAGCGGATCTCAACGTTTAATGATGCGATTAGGGGGGCATTTAGTCTGTGTTGAGAAAGGGTGACAGGAATTGGAACATTGAAATATTTTTCTTGTCCTTTGATATATTTTATTTTAATAAAATATATGGTTTTATTTACGCTATGGTTATATTAAGTAGCTGCCGCGTTCACAGTGGATTCTTACTGTCCGCGTCGTTTATTTTTAGATAAGTCTACCTTTTGTAAAAATTATTGAGTAAATGCTGTAAGTTTCGAAAGGGCAAATTGGAAAACTATTAGGTACCTACCTATTTAGGTATATTTGAGTCCCTTCAGAAAGTAATAAACCCTTTGTGAGCCCTTGTTCACCCCAACCCGTTAAAACAGCACTTCCAAGCAACCCGTTAAACATAACATAAGCACTCCTAAGCAGTCAATCCTCGAGACATGTTCCAATTTACGTTCCTTTTATTGAGCTGACTCTGTGAGTTGAAGTTTGAACAGAGTAGGAATAACTTTCACTTCCACGACACAAAAATAGACACATATTTAGGTCACATTCTTTACCAGAACTTTCACACGTGTTGTTATCCATTTTTCTTTCGTATGGGATGGTTGTGTCGTCCGTCAAACGCTGCGCCAGCCATCAAATGGCGGTGCAAACGTCAGACCCTACACTGTTGCTGTTAGCAAGGTGGCAATGCGTGTAGAAGACCCATAACATGTCAGTCGGTGGTATGATTCGCTACTGAGGTATATGGAATCTAGTCTCAGCCGTTGAATTGCAGTTATCGGTCCGATTCGCATCTAACACAATGATAAAAAAAAACAATTTGCGAAAGATCTTTTTCGTGTTCTTTTAGAACGATCTACCATTTACTGTCGTTTTATTTGTTTTGAATCTATGTTTAACCATTAAACGGTCATGATAATTAAAACGTATACTTATACGTATAGTTATTATTTATATTTATAATCATGGCCATTGGACTGTAATGTCTGAGTTGGACCAACCGCGACTGAACGAATCCATTCAGTGCTATAATGCTCACTAGATTGGAAGGCGATGTGTAGTGGGAGTGACACAGGCTTGTTGAGCGACGTCTGTGAGTTATAAGTTTAGGCAACAGAAACAAATGGCGGTCGGAACCGGATGTGCCGACCGGGGTCGGTTTGCGAACTATAGAGATCAATACTTTTGCTCGGGATAAGAAACAATAAAAACATACATAAACTTACTTACTTACAACTTTGGAATAACTTGTAGACCTTTATCAATTCTTCTTAGTAAGGCCTCTCAAAACATGCTTGTTATTCTATTTTGTTTTTTTATTGGTCAATCTACAAATAGGAAAGAACTAAAACTACAAAGACGTGTGACTGCGCATGAGCAACCAATTCGCACTGTATCTTTTCACCATACTGGTTTTTTCTAACAATAAATTCATCGTCAGCTCATTTCAAAGTTAGGATCCCTTCTACGAGGCGAAAAGAACCAGTGACATGAGAGAATCACAGTCCATGTCATTCCCTCTGTCATTAATCCACTATCATTATCAGGCATTGGTATCTACGAAAGCAAGACACAGCCTTATACGTCATAATCATCAGCCTTTAATGTTCCCACTGCTGGAACATACACTAGAAGTGGGAACACACGACTCCATCGATTTTGCATTTTTTCGAAAACTTAGATGCATTTTCATTGAGTCTGATTTAAAGTGGATTTATCTGATAAGCCATCAGATACCCATGTCCACCATCAATGGTACAAGTCTACAGGCTTATATTGTACAGCATGATTTTTTTTATACTAATTGCCAAACAAACTAGCATACGGCCTACCTGATGGAAAGTAGGTACCGTAGTCTATGGACGCCTGCAACACCAGGGGTACCACACGCGCGCTGCCAACCCTGAAACATAAAGACGAAAAGCCTCATGTGCCTGTAATTTCACCGGCACCCGTACCCTTCAAACCGAAACACAGCAATGCGCTGCAGTAGTAGTGTACGGTGGTCCCCTGGTCGAACTCTTTCACAAGAAGTTCTACTACAAACATTAACTAGTTATTTTAAATCAGTCCTTAATCATTTCCGTTGGTCTAATAGTCGAAACTATGTGTGCCTGTTGTGTAGGAAACTGTAGTCTAATAAGTGGTTTGGCTAGGCTAGGGTCATCACGCTGTCCCGGGTATCTCGGGTATCACGCTGGTTTAAGATTTACAAAAGCTTGCATCCACACTAAGTGATAGTGTAGAATGGGATTCATTAATAGTTATCAATAACTCTACAGCTTCTATAGAAAATGGTTGTTTGCTTCAATATCGTATAAGACAACATAACTTTTGGTACCTTTCTGTACTTTTTATTTTATTTCATTCTTTCTTATTTATTTCTATAGGTGATTTTGCGCCGCGGAATCTTTACCGTGCGCCAGCTAAGCCAAGTCCGGGTGTTCCATAGTAAGTGTTATCCAATCTTTGTCGTGGAATGGCACAGTTATCAGTAAGTTCACTTCTAGATAAGAGGCCCGCAATCTCGTCATTGATGTTGGCACGGACCCGGCTCAACTAATCGAGATCTACTGTATTGTTTTACTGCTATGATAGATAACGTTTTGCGGTCGCTTAAGTTAACAGTTAACAAGGCAGTGGAAGTCTGAATTTATTGAAGTTGAAATAATTTTCATTATGATTTTTTAAGTGCCTGAATTGCGAAAGATCGTCTCTGTCTACATAAAAACACTTAAGTCTATTATGATTCGGCGATGGGCTTGTAACCTATCACGTATTAGCTGAAACCCACGACTTCTTCTGCGTTAAAAACCCCCTACTATCGTTTAAAAAGATCAAAGAGATCCGTTGAGCATCTCCCGTTTTCATCTTCAGACCCTGGCTGTAACGTACTGCCAAAAGTATCACAAAAAAAGATTAGCACCGTTAAACATTTCATAATAATAACTTAAAAGAGCCCAAGCACGACTGTTCTAGGTATTTAAAATCGTTGAGGGGTTCAGTTGACGCCTTTTGATTCCATCATCGGACGTCTTTATCAAGGTAGATCTTTAAACATCAAAAAAAAATAAAAAAATTTAAACAATAAAAAAAATTAAGACATTTGAAACGACACCATCTAGCAAAGTAATTATATAATAAAATGTATTAACACTAAAGAGTGATGGTATAAAAGTTATACAAAAGCAACGCGGTGCCTGCTTGTCATAACATTGCTTTTAGTACAGGCAAATTAGCAAAAAGTGTGGACCTAAGTCGTGTAGTCGTGGATTCTTATGGAAACGTTTGATGACATGAAAAGAAGCTTATCCTAGGTTTGCACCGTTTCTGGCGCTTACGGAACCCTTTTAAATATTAGGTACAAACTTAAAAAGGCTGTAAATTTTAAAATAGTAAGAAACTACTTGATGCAAGTTAAATTACGTATAGAGAGACTGTCTTAGTGCATTATGATTTTAATAAAAACCACGTGCATGTAGGGAACACAGTGTCGAACAAATGCATCTTCCGTAAATAAATACCAGTATAAAACTTCCGGCGGGTGTAGTACTAATTAAATGAATAAGTTTAAGTCAATTTCCAGAACTACATTAATGTTCCCCGAAGTAGAGCGACAATAAAATATGGAAAAGTGCCTTCCGTGAGACGCACCAAGGTGCAAATCTGGTAATGTATTTCGAACATTTTTCTGATAAGTCGATCAATTTGCACAGACTAAATTAATTTTCCCAGAGCCGCAGTACCCACAAAAAGTTTTTTTTGTAAATGATATTTTTTGTATGTTCCGTATGTCGGATTTAAAAAATACTTGGTGCAAATGTAGATCATAACGGTTCAAAGTCTATGCCAAATTGCACCGACTACTTCTATTTCCCCCATTAAGTTACGGATATTATTAGGTTTTCACCCTATTTCACCCTGTTCCGGAGGGTGAAATTACTGATGCTTATTATTAGAGGTGATTTTTAAGCCATACAAAACAATTAGAAAAGTTTTCATGACTACATCTAATTAGTTCCACACTTTTGCAAAAAATCACCTTATTTGAATTATTCTATACTAGTTGCGCCCCGCGGTTTCACCCGCGTGAATAATGATGAAAATTGATGATAATGATGATGATGATGATGAAAAGTAGCCTATGTGTTAATCCAGGGC
The DNA here is from genome assembly GCA_951392215.1 of Epirrita christyi. NCBI lineage: Eukaryota > Metazoa > Arthropoda > Insecta > Lepidoptera > Geometridae > Epirrita > Epirrita christyi. The sequence goes on from OX595849.1 coordinate 15,361,394, forward strand.
GTAAAGTATCTCCATTCCAAATTTCACTCAAATCCATTCAGTAGTTTTTACGTGAAAGAGTAACAAACATCCATCCATACTCACAAACTTTCACGTTTATAATATTAGTAGGAAGTAGGATTATAAGTTCAGGTGTCATTATGCGTCCTTGTATAACACGCAGTGTGTTTACTCGATAACAGAGGGCACTGTTGATTCTACATTTTCTAAAGCGCGTCTACTCGTCAACAGATGGTGTTAAGAAGCTCTAAATTCGTTTACGTCAATTGGTATACGAACCCCAACCCCTTCTTGAGAGAACTTTGCTTCGCTCGTTGAACTAAGATTCCCACGATTGTGATATCACAAATTTAAACCACATTATACCCCATTTTACCTATAAACACCACTGCCCTAACAATTTCACCATAATTTAGAGTTTTCCTTCCTAGGTACATTTAGTCCTAAGCCCATTTATCTGTCCCGAAGTTCAAAAGTTAATTGAAGTGACCCGGCCTCGGGCCATACGGGCCATCGCGGGAATGTGGTCCTTCGCACCTGCTCACGATACATTCCTAATGAGTATTGTTGTCTTGGGTCATTCAGGGGTAGCTGACCGGCGACCCCAGGATATCTTTTAACTTTGTGGGACGTGATTTGATTTTAGGGGGTTTCGAATGGCTGCAGTCCGTATGCTTGGTTTGGAAAACCCATTGATGTATAATATTACTGAAGCTGCTGTTGAACGAATTGCGATTTTAATATTTTTTCTTCTTCTTCTTCGACAATGGAGCAGGCCCTACCTCAGTCTTTAGATAGCTCAACTGTTTTATTTGTATTTATTAAGTTTTGTGTATATTTGTATCATTCTTTCTGTAAATCTATCTTTAATTACTCTGTAAGCTCAATGCGGTAATTATGTTATGGTATGTTTAATATTTTATGGAAACAATATAAAATAATAGAAATACATATTGTAAAATATCACGTTTCTCCAGCAACAAAATGCCTGCGTCAGCGACGGATCGTTCATTTCCTTATTAAACGGCTCTCCCCTCCCACTCTTGAGCCCCGCAAAGGCCCCTGTAAGGCATCTAATCCTCAGGAGATGGAGATACGGATGTAGGTAAATTGATTGATTGATGCTCACTCTAGATTCGATTTAATTTCACTCGAAAAAGTACTCCGCAAAATATTTTATTTCCCGTTGACAGCTTATCTATGTAGGAGAACGGAGCACAAATATTAAACGATAAAGAAACATTCTTTTTCCTTTTTCCGACGTAATAAGAAAATATTGATACGAACAATAAATCCCTCTTTTATTTAAAAGGTAGGTATATTGAAAAACGAATACAAAAACTTCGCATGACGTTCAAGCTAGCGTAGTTTCCGAGTACTTATAAAGATGGAGCAACACTGCTTTCACTGAGGCGAGTTAGTTGAGGAAATATTTTTTTGTTCAAAGCTAATATTTGAGCGCTGTGTGATTTGACTCGGCTTCTGCTCGCTCGTTTCTTCTACTCAGAAAATCGCTGTTTTGCCTTACTTTATTTGCATCAGCAGACAGTCGACTAACTGCAGATAAAATACCGTGTGTGGTAGCAATAAAGTTTACATTTCGTTGCTGATGTGGTTCTTCGCGAAGCACGTAGCAGGGAGGAAAGTTGTTGTGTTCTCGAACGTGAGGAATATTCCACAGCCGAACCGCTCCGATACTCCCGCCTCTAACTACTCGAGTCTTTTGGTATAACTAGTTTTCAATTGAATTTGGAACGAGTGAAAAGAAATAGGACTAAATGTTCAGAGCCCGGAAAAGGTACGAACAGTTTCTACGCTAGAGAGCAGTGATTCTCAAACTTTTTAGGTGGGACCATTTTGTTTTTGTCAAAGTCTATAAATTCCTATTCGATGCAACAAAATTATGCAGAATTGAGCTGTAGCTCAGTGAATAATGGACTGATAGAAAACTACTGATCAAATTCAAAAAGCTAACTCTTATAATAAATATGTTATTTAGTAAAGTTATTTAAAAAAAATGTAATCTAAGAGTGAAGTGGCCGTGTGCAGAAGAGATAGATATTCTTATTTATATAAGTATATTATTTCGTATACGATGGAACGCTAAGCGAAAGAGCAATGCATTTTGATTGTTAAAACTTATTCCAAAAATAACATAATCATTTCAAGTTATTTTTCGCAGTCTAAAACATTTCGTTAACATAATATACTAGCATTTCAATATTTTGGCACATTCTGTTTAAAATTCCACTATTGTAATTGTGTGCAGCGTCCACACTCTCATCATTTCCCTCGAGCTTGAATTCACACAAAATCTGGATTGACACTACGCTTCTACAGTTTTCTCGGCTAAAAGCTTTGGTGATTTAGTTGACTGAATTCGCATGAGGTTTTTATAATGATTTTTACACGGGAAACAACGAGGTCTGACATGTTTAGGTTAGTGAAATCCTCGTCGCATCCATTATTTTCTCGCGTTTTAATCATTATTACAACCCCAGCCCAAAAGAGGCGCATGAAACTTTGACTTCTACGAAAAATTGGTGTGCTAAGTTTAGATTTTAAATCATTGTCGCCATATTATTCATGATTTCATTCCATGGTGCTATGAGCTAGCGCTATTATTTCTGTTATCATTTTAAAAATAGTCCTGAGCCGAACTCGGTAGAGAACCAGTAAATCGTTATTCGCAAACAACGGCATCTCGTGGAACAATGCGTCCGTTCTCTCGACACATCGTTCCGTGAATCCGTTGTGTATTTGTAAGCGGACATATAGCGGACAATAAATTTACTTCAGAACTGTCTGTTGAGGTATAGTTTTCTATAAATCATGTATTTTAGGTACAGGCTTACAATTAAAGTGTAACTCTAATTTCTGTATTGTAGAACTTTGCATAAACGTGAACTCAAGCACAGATTTTTCGAGATTCAAGCATAATTAAAAATATGCTCGAGGCAATACAGTTTCAGTTTAGTTATACTATAGAAGCCTCATTTATCTTTCACTAACCACGTAAATGGGCCACCTAACGTTTACAAGAAACTTATCAAACATATAAAAAAATATACATGCATCAAATCATAATATCCCGTAATATAAATAAATACTTAGGTAATTCAAAATTACTACTAGATCATTTCAAATATTTTTTAGGGTGACCGTTATTTTACTGTGAGTATATTAACTCCTTTTCTGCATATGAGCTCTAAGGTCTTTGAGCATTCTTATAATGCGTGAGAATTAAAGTTAAATAGCCAACCTAACTCCGTTCAGAAGCACAGAAGGTTCCTGGAGTGTTAATGGGCACCTTGGTTTGCTGAAGATTGTTCACGTTGAGGTGCTATAATACTCCCATACATTCCAGGATTACATGAACAGCCGATTCTTCTTCGGTCAGAAATCCTCTCCGAAGTGTTGGTTCGGGGGACAGTATGTGTACAGTATCTTTGCTAAAAAGTAGGCTTGCTTTTGACTGTCTGCAGTACTGAATTATCATTGGCTACAAACGAAACGTAGTACATTCTTCTTGCAGCACAGGTTTTGGCTCTGTGGTCCGTCATTACCAAGATGGAGTACTCCGTGAAGTGTAACAGGGAAAAAGTTTTACAATGTCACAGTCACAACAGTAGGCCTAGTGTGAGCATCGCGTTTACGTGACAACCGCGTAAACGCGCGTTTGTTGAGTAACCGGCAAAATTAAAGTATACGTAAAAACTGCGGAGTGCGAGCAGTTTTTACGTATACTTTAATTTTAACCAACGCGCGTTTGCGGTTGTCACGTAAACGCGATGCTCACACCAAGCTTACTGGCGTCATCAATTTACATCTTGCGTCTCCATCTTTCTCTCACTTAGACATTAATGTTCTATAGTGGCGGTCTATGCCCAGTAGTGGACTTCTTCGGCTGATGATGATGATGTAAGCGTTGAGTATTGAATCAAAACCAAATTGTGTTACACAGACAAGGCCGTTTACCATTGTTATTTTATCGCAAGGACGATAACATCGCTTTATGGCCCGGTAACAAATACATCACACAAAATGGAACGCCAATTACAAGAATTTTTATCGTCAACTGCTGATCTTTCATTACAAAATTATCTGACAATCGTCGTATGTGCCGTGGGCCATCCTGGGTCGGTTTGTTGCCAACTTAATTCCCTTAAGTGCGCCCTCAAAAATGGGCACATAAAATTTTACAGCGCCTATGTTAAAGGGATATAAAGGCTTTATTATTTGCAATGGTTGTGACACAGCACAAATAGAACATCTAGTAAATTCATAGATCATAAAGACGATGCTGCTGGCTTTGAGATTTAAGCCATTCCTGTATGCGAGGGCCTGATGCGAACTTATCTTCATACAAATTATCCACATAATGTCTGTAGGTACATAGCCAAATGCATAAGTGCAAGCTAAAATTGTTATCTAGTCCTTGTATAGTACGTACTGGGGCTACCTACCACTTAGTATACGTGTCACTTTTCATCGCCATTAAAACTAAGATAAGAGGCATCTATTGTAATAAGTTATCAAGCTGTCTGCTAAAATCTATGTTGATGGTGATTAAACCGATTTAACAGCGCGGTAACCACCCGATTGCGCGTTATGTTGATTGGACTAGTCGCAGTTGAGAGAGGTGGATAGGTGGCCGTGAGATAGCTTGTATCTGTTATTGAACAAATACAAATACAAAATACAAATACAAATGTTTTATTTGGTAATAAAATATACTTAAAATAACTAGTTGTTGAAAACACCTTTTAAGTATTTTGTAATACTTGTGATAGGCATTTTCGCTCTTCCACATCTTTAAGTAGCAAGAAACATTTCATTTCTATAAAACATTGTAATAAAAAAGATAAAAATATAATCCAAAAGAAGTAAAAAATAATTTAGGGTAGGAACAATTTTAACAAAGATTCGATGGCCGCTCAGAGGCCCAATTCTCTAATTTAAAAACATTCAATTCGCAGTATAATCTCGTCTCAGTCGCACTGTCAGCTGTCACCTATATAGTAACTATTACTTAATCTTCGCATGCATACGCGAAGATTAAGTAGTAGTTACTATACGATACAGTGCGACTGACACGGGATTATATTGTGACTGGAATGTTTTAAAATTAGAGAATTGGGCCTCTGAATGCTTGTTTGGTCCAAGTTAAAAACATTACAAACAGTTTTAAAAAGCACAGCATTGCAAGGGCTCGCTGGAGTCAGTGTGTTGGGGGGGCGCGTGTGTGTGTGTGTGTGTGTGTGTGTGTGTGTGTGTGTGTGTGTGTGTGGGTGTGTGGGGGGGTGTATGTGGGTATGTGTGTGAGTATACGTATGAGTGAATATTATCCTGAGGCACCAGTCTCGTAAGAGTCTGGGCAACAGGAGAACAATGTGCGTGAGTGGGTGTGTGGGTGTGTGTGTGTGTGTGTGTGTGCGTGCGCACGGGAGTGGAATCTGAGATAATATGCATTCTATAATATATTATTTTAAAACTATGTATATCTTTCCATAAGAACTTCAGTCTCATCATAACTTAGTAGTAATAGCCAACTTGATAGGGTTGTTTTACATTTGTAACTATTAAGGGGGTATATATTTAGTATTTTATTAATCTTATTGTAGAGGTGTATAGATTGGCTTGAATATTGTCGCCTAGCAAATTCTGAATTTGTATGAGGTTTATAGGTTACTATATCATTTCTTCTTTTTGTTAATATAGCGGGGTCATAATCAAGTTTTTTATGTAGTTTTACTATTGTATGTAGTACATAAAGTTTCCTAACTGTTAGTATTTCAGTACTGGAGTAGAGCCTACCGGTAGGGTACCTGTAATGTTTAAAGTACATTAATTTTAGTAATGACCTTTGTGTTCTTTCAAGATCCAGAAATTTAATCTTCGTAGCTCCTCCCCAAATAGGAATACAGTATATAAAAACTGACTGAGCTAGCGCGATATAAATTTGTTTTAGAAGTTTAGGTGAAGCTACGTGTCTCAAGTTTTTAAAGATATAAATTAATTTTCTGGTTCTAGTCATAAGCAACTCAAGATGGGCGTGCCATGATAATCGTTGGTCTATAACAACACCTAGGTACTTTGTAGTCTCTGCTTTTTCCAATATAGGGCAATCACAAGATTGACTATAATTACAGTCATGTAGTTTGATGTTGAAGTTAGAATCAGGTTGGGAGCTATTGTACATGGAGAAACATATAAAGTTAGTTTTTGATACGTTAAGTGTAAGTAAATTTGATTTTAACCATATAGCAATCTTTTGTAAACCTTTCTCTGTTTTTTCTTTGACGTCATTCCATGAAGTCCCAGTGAAAATAATAGCAGTGTCGTCGGCATAGGATATTATATGCCCCTCATCAATCCTCAAATCACATAGGTCATTAATGTAAGTAAGAAACAAGGTGGGTCCCAACACACTCCCCTGAGGTATACCGTAGTTTATAGGCACATCGTCACTAAAAACTTCGCCAATTCTAACTTTCTGCTTTCTTTCATGTAGGTAGTCACTAAATAATGCCAGTGCAGTCCCTCGTATACCCAAATTGTCCAATTTATGAATAAGAATGGGGACAGAGACAGTGTCAAAGGCCTTTTTCAGGTCCAAAAAAACTGTTAGGCATTTTCTTCCCCTATCAACTTGTTCAACTATCTTATTACAAAGAGCTGTAACGGCATCTTCTGTTGAAAGACCTTTCCTGAAGCCAAATTGCGTTTTCGAAATTAAATTATATTTAGTAAGGTATGTAATTAGTCTATTATTTAGTAATTTTTCTAATATTTTTGAAATAGATGGCAAAACTGAAATAGGTCTATAGTTACTTAAGTCGTCTCTGTCTCCATTCTTGAATACAGGTGTAATTAAAGACTGTTTTAGGGCAAATGGAAATATTCCATGAGAAAAACATAGATTCACTAAATGGCAAATAACTGGAATTAATGTGTTTTTGGAATGCTTTAAAAAACTCGCAGGGATACTATCGTATCCAGGAGAGCTGTTTTGTTTAAGATTCATTATTATATTATTCACTTCATCATAATCCGTATCTAATAATACGAATGAGGAAACTTGATTGTTGGGTAGGTTGATGATAAGATTCTCTCGTACAATAATATTTTGCTGAATTATATTTTCCGCTAAAGTTTTACCTATACTAGAAAAGTAAACATTAATATAATTAACAGAGTCAACGGATGAGGTCTTAATATTTAATAGTTTAGTATTCGGTGTTTTTGTTGCTTTGTAGTGTGTTATATTATTAATTGTTTTCCATAGTGCTTTACTGTTATTTGTTGATTTAGCCAATTCCTTCCTTTCATATTTTCTTTTTAGGTTTTTAAGTAAGTTAGTGCAGTAGTTTCTATATCTTCTGTATGTAATTTTCAGTATATCATTTTCGGGATCATTTTTAAGTTTTCTCTGCATGGAATTTCTATTTTGAATGCATCGCAAGATACCTTGTGTGATCCACGGCTTTAAAATACGCTTGCTTCTAGGTATAGGAATAATTTTAGTATAATCTGTGAGACATTTTTGTATTTTATTAATTAAAAATGTAGATAGTATGTTAGGATCATTAATTTGAAGTAGGTCTTTAGTATTGAATTGTAAATTTTGTAGAGCATTATCAAAATCAATAATAGTTTTAGTTTTACTAATGAATGTATAGTTGTTTGTTTTTGAAAGCTTTAGTAGTATTGTAAGATGATCTGTAGTAGAAGTATTAAGAACAGCTATTGTAGCAGAGTTTTTAGTTAAGTTAAGTTTAAGTATGACATGGTCAAGACAATTATTTCCTCTGGTAGGTATGTGATGGCCGGGCAAAAGCCCATGGGAAGATAAAGCATTTAAATAGTTAAGTCGGTTATTTCTTTCACAACTTCGTTCTTCCGTTTTAGGTGAAATGTTAATATTAATATCTCCTACAATAACTATTTTACCAAATGATTTAATTTCATTTAAGTGGTTGCATAAAGAGTTTGTAAAGTTTTCGGCATTCATATTTGAGGGTGAACGATAAATACACAAAATTATTGTAGAATAAATATTAATTTGTAAGCAAGAAGCATGTACTAGTTTTATTTCCTTAACAAGGGCATTATGGTTACTATTTATGTAAACTGTTACACCGTCATTTTGATTGAGATGATTAGTCGTGGAGAAAGAATTGTAGTTTATAAGATAGGGTATAGGTTTAGCTACTTTCAGTCTACACTCTGTTAAAACAATAATATCTATTCCAAATTTTAGTTCAGTTAACGTTAATTGTAAGTCATCCATATTACTATAGACGCTCCTTATGTTTTGTGTCAGTATCATTAAGTCTGATGCATTTTTGCGTATCTTAGATGGTAGTTCTTCAATATCACATACAAAAGAACGTGCAATTTCTGTCATGTCTATTTCTTTAGCATTTTCTATGGACCTATCCATCATAGAGAATTTGATAAAGTGATTTCAGTCATTACCAGTAAGAGATCTGTTTTGTAAATAGAAAGTGTAATATAACGTTGTAATGTTAATAGAATGGCAACTCTTGGGGATGGTGTATTGTGTAGTATGTATTTGTATGTTTTTGTAACAATGTATATACATATTGTGTAATGTCTTTGTGTTTTGTTTTGTGAATGCAATTGTGGACATAATATAATACGAACAGTAATTTCAATAGGATATTGTGCGCGCTGAACATTAAGTGCTGAGATATGTAGAGGTAGTCAAGACGCCTGCATTAGCTTGTTCACCTGGTCTTCACTATGTATGGTAATTATTGGTGAGCTTTCGTTTCTTCTTACGTGTACCCTCCCATACGAGGTCCAGCAAAATTTATAGTCTTTCGACTTCGCAAGGTCTCTTGCCAAGTAATACAGCCGGGAACCTTTTATCGTTGAACATGGGATATCAAATCTGTAAATCTGTATCTAAAAAGCATTTAATTTACTTTTCAATTTAGCTAGACGTAGTCTAAGAACTCAATTATGATTGTTTCAATGTTTGAATTTTTAATGTGGTGTGCAATAAAGTGTTTTCTATTCTATTCAACAAAGGATCGTTATTATGGTCTATTTATAATATGTAAAGTAGGAAATTGCAGTTTTATATTGAAAAATTTAAACACCTTTTTCTAAGAAAAAATATATTTATGTTATCGTAGTTTATCTACTGTATATTTCTGCCATCTCAAAGAAAGATCTTTTATGCCTTTGCGATAGAACTCTGGGGATCTGGACTCTACGAAGTCTATGGAGACGTGCCCACCGTAGGTATTTCATTTGTAATGGGCTGGGGTTACCCCTTTACATCAGGGAGCTGATTCTGAGTTTTCCAAGCAATTGACACGGACGTATGGTCCGCAATGTAACACGGATTTTTGTATAGAAAATGAGGTTCACAGAGTGTACGCTAGGGGCAAAAGTCAAAGTCAAAGTCAAAAAGAATTTTATTCATTGAAATCACAAGGATCATTTTGAATCGTCTTATAAACTAAAATTACTTATGTTTCAACGCTGCCAAGTCTAGAAGAATCAGGCAACAAAGAAGGGCGCTCATCGGTGTCGCCATACAAAATCCTTGTTATACACTACACTATACGTCCGTGTCAATTGTGTGATAAAAACTTCTAATCAGCTCTCAGATAGGCTACAAGCCAGTTACGTCATTTACTCAAACAAAAAAAAACATGGAATAATAATGTTTAAGCTTAAGATATAAAAATAATTAACAAGTTTTTATGTTCTTCATTGAGTCAATCAATCCATCAATCAATATGGCGAAGATAATCAGGATCAGTGCTAAATGCACTTCATAATCTAATCCATAATCCTTACGTCAAGAATAGATCAAAAATAATAATGTATTGCGTAGTTATACCGTGCGCTACGAAACTCACACATAGCTAGTCTACGTCGTAGCACTAATAGCCACTACGCCATTTATATCGAGTTCTCAAAGCTGTAGAAAATTACAAACATGCGTACAGTTTTAAAACTTTATTAATAAAATCTAATAATACAAGTTTCCAAGATTGCATCGCATAGAGAAGTATTTAAAAGTCCAAACTATCATTTGTATAATGTCCATCGACCATTAGTCGACACTCGCCCTTGAAGCCACTCGTATTATTACGAGCACCGTCATTACTGGAATGACCGTTTGAATATTTCATACAGTGCTTTAGTTTGGCAATTAGATATACCCAAATTAGCTATTAACATTGCCCCTTCGCTGTTATTTATTGGAGCGTTTCAGTGTGTAGACATTTCTGTGAGTATTTTGATATTAATCTAGATTTCATTGCCCTGAATCACGATATGCTCAAATATTTTGAGTACATGAAATTTATTTTTGGAGTGTTAACATTTGTAAAGAATATCAAAAAAGCTGGATGTGTTAGTTAATCTTGTAAGTTGAAAATTATGTTATTAAATATTTAGAACAGCTGACCCCGTATTATTAGACTGACACACAAAGTTTTTAAACAAATACTATATTTACCAAAGTATTTTCATTAAAAAAGTTGGGATTTATGTCACTATGACCTGCCAGGTTGCAGTCATTTAAAGTTGGTTTAGTTGGTATTATTTAGCGAAGTTCAAGTTGAGTTAAATTTTAACAAGAAGCCGCTGTCCGTCGTAGTTTAAAAGTTTGTGCTACTCAGAACTAACTTTAAGCTCGTCTCTGTACTAGAATTATTTGATATCATCAACTTTTACATAATTATTATATTTTACTTAATAATTAAAGAAAATAATAAAACAGGTACCCATATATTTCAAAATTATTAAGCGCATTTGATTGCCAATCCAAAAAAAATACAATTTGCAAACAAAACTGATTTACTATTCTTGTAAAAAATTACAAATGATTTATTCAGAAAATAAAGCAACATCGATGATATTGACGTGTTTCGTTTTGTTCCAGGGCGGGTCAGCGCGCGGGGGCGCACGATGTGCGGTTGCGCGTGGCGCGTGCACGTGTTCACCGTCGCGCTCGTCCTCGCCGCACATCTCATCAAAGGTCAGTCTCACTTTAAAGTAACCCTTATTTATTTATTTATTTCAATTGAAACATAGTACATTTGAGTCTCGTATTAGCATTGAAGCCTAATGCTATGCATGTACGAAGACGTCTGCAAGGTACTGACTTTACCGAGTACGAGATTTATATATACAATCAGGGCTTTAGGCTTAATTATACAATTGGCCATGAATATGTTGCACGGACGATGTTGTGAATATAAAAATGACAATGAAAATGACTTGAAACAACTTGAAAGACATTATTACCACGGTATAAAAATAGGTGCTATTTCAACACATTGGAAGACATCAATTACCGTATCCACACCTTGCCGTGGTGTGTCCGGCCCACGAATAGACCTCTCCATCTGGTCGCTATAAGCAGTAGATTGATTGTATGAACAGTTGTAGGCCTTCACTATTTTCTCTTTTTATTGAAAATGAAGCTTTATTGTTCTTACTTCTGTTCACCCACGGCTACGTTTGCGTTATACCGAAGTAAAAAGAAACCCTTTGTCTCGATTCAGGTCACAATCTTTTCTGAGTATCAAATTTATTCGAAATTAATTCAGTTGTTACGGCGTCATTGAGTAATAAACAAACATTTAAACATACAAACTTTCGCATTTATAATATTAGTGATACATACTAGGGTTGTACAAGCTATGACAAGTTAATGGGACTTTATTGGAAAGTACCTTTTCTTGTGTAGATAGAGAGATCTATTTTAAGGACACAATAACTGCCTTTCTAGGGGAATCCTACTAATATTAGGAATTATTATTATTAGGAAAAAAAAGTTTGTTAGTATGGATGGATGTTTGTTACTCTTTCACGTAAAAACTACTGAATGGATTTGAGTGAAATTTGGAATGGAGATACTTTACGCCCTGGATTAACACATAGGCTACTTTTCATCATCATCATCAATTTTCATCATTATTCACGCGGGTGAAACCGCGGGGCGCAACTAGTATTCTATAAGAACGGTACGTTAAGCCTAAAAATAAATAACATAAGTGTAAAAACTTAAAAGAAATAAATTAAATAATAAATTTAAATAAAATAGAAATATGGCAAATATAATGTATAATAATAATAATAAAATAATTTATTTCGGACTAATTACACATAAATTACACAAAAAACATACAATAGTCCATAGTTTGATTAAAATATACTACACTAACTTAATACTAACAAATCTTACTAAAGATACACTGGACTAAGAAAGCATGACATGCTCCCTTGTCCAGTGCTCCATGAAGGCACAGTCCGTGTCCATCCTCCCCGCAATGAGTTGCAGGTAGCTGTTGGAGCTGCCGCGCACGCGACACATCAGGAACGCCGATCTTTTACGCATAATCGCTGCGAAGCCATCCACTCTTGCGTCTGCAAACATTCCTGATGCACTGCAGTAGCGCGGCAACCCCATCAACACCCTGAACGCATTGTTATATTGGACACGCAGATAATAACAAATACATAAAACGAATAAAATAAATGTACTGCAGAAATGATAAGTAAATTGTAAGGCAATTGGGTCACAAAGTGTTATACATTTATGCCTGTCTATTGCACAAGCTATCCCTTTAAGACATTGTAGAAGTATCGCTCAAGCAATACCCACAAAAAGGCACATTTGAATGAACTCAGTGTTCGACCCTGCCAATTGGCAGCCTGCCTGGAATGTTGTGCCATGTTGAATGCGATGCAACATTGACCCGCATAATTATTAATATTTTATCATCCCCGGAAATTGAATATCAAAACAGGCAGTTGACAAGACTAAACTGAATTAATTAGTAGAAAGACTCAAATTATTACATGAAGCAGTCGTAAAAATCTTTTATTCTAAACTATTTTGCTCGAAATGCTGAAAATGTTGTTTTTTTGCGAATAAATATTTAAGCCTATATTGTATATTTATTCGCAAAAAAAAAAATCGCAGTTGGATTTGTTTGACTTTATCAAATCCGATCGATCCTATTTGTTTGATCTTACTAATCCGTATAGCATAGTGCCTGCCAGAAAAAAGTACGTTACTATCGACACAAGATACAACTTGTACAGGCTAATGGATGTTTTGACAAGTGGCGCCAACGACCGCCGCCTGCTGAGTCGGCAACTTTCATACTACGGCGCTAGTTTAAATGAATATTTAAATGTCCGTCCGAACATCAATCCCGGTCGCGAAAATTCCACAAACTTCGTAACTATTTGTTAACTTGTAGCCGGAATCATAAACAAGTTTTAATGGAAATAAATTGAAAAGTTTCGCCTTCGTGACGTCACTGTGGCGCGGGTAAACAAAATCGGTTCTGCATCGCACTTTTAAAAGTTTTGCCTTTTTGAGTGAAACTTAATTAAATTTTTATTTAACTGCAGCTATTACTATCTCGCAAGTAAACTCGCACAATGACGTTCTCTAAACTTTCGCAAAGTACACTTCGGAGTAGTAAAATATAAACTTTTCTCCAAAAGAAGTTAGTGAAATTACTGAGCGCGTCTCGCGGGACGTGCCTGGTGGAAACCAAGCCCATAGACTTGTACAAAAGCAGTTTTATTCTCTGGTGGTAATATAACTTTTATTTCTTTACAATAAAACTTTTCAATTTATTTACCAGCTCTTTAAACTTTTGAATCTAAGTTATGTTCACTGATGTCGCTTGAGGTATTAATACCATGAATAGTCAGTGGGAGCCACAGCGCAACAAATCAAGCTCGGTGCAGTAATGTGTTGCGACAAGATATTTACGAGCGCACTACACGCTGCGGTCTTACCGACAATAAACTGTAGGTACCTACTGTAACATTATTCTATACAGTTATACCTACTAGTATCATATCCAGTACAATTTGTCAGTAAGTACCTACTACCTATTTATGCCGCCAAGCAGTAATTTGTGCATTGCTGTGTTCCGGTTTTAAGGTGAAGGTGACGGTGATTTTTAACTTTTCATATTTATGCCCCTGGATGACGGGCGCTTGGGGTTATCAAACCAACAACGTGGCTGGTAACCCCAGCCACATGAACAACAAGCCAAAGGTTGTTAAAGTTATACTATTGAATTCAAAGAAGTTAAGTACAATCCTATTGGAATGGTTTTACAAAAGACTAATCTGGTCTTGTAAACCCTTTATTACCTATTGCAAAAGGATTATTTACATTTCAGGATTTGTTATATATACGATTTTGACCACTACAGTCTATAGGTACTAGTCAGAATTAATGGGCCGTACAGCCTTCGACAGATTTGCTTCGCTTTGGATTTTGGACATTGTGCAAAAATATATATTATGTAAAAAGTCCATGAGGTTTTTTGCAAAGCTGCAGCAACCTTCTATCCAGATGAACAGCAATGCTAACACAGACTATCATCAGAATTGGGTGTTATGTAATGTAATGTTATGGGTATTATGATTTTCAAATAACCGCCAGCTAGATAGCTGTATACAACATAATGTGTATACAAATATCCTGAAACTATTATTGTAGTTATTACTACAAGTTTAGCTGTATCGCTAAGCCCGTTAATGCGCGCTGCACCATTACTAAATATCTCGCCACTTAGTACGCTTTAACTTAATATTATCAGTCGTGACAAGACTTTTAGTCGCGAACTATAAAACTGCGATCTCTTCTATTTTAATTGTTTTACTATAAGCCTACTAATTACTCTAACAGCATTAACAAAAGGTAATATTGTCCATAAGCCTGGTTTATGACATTGTATAAGTAAAGCTTTTCCTTGCTAGGCAACCAAATTGGATCGATGAAATCGACACATCTCCCATTGCACAGTCGGTGCAATGATCTTCATTCAAATTTCAGAGTTGGTTGGTGTATTGTAGAAAAAATATTTCAATAATCCTGTTATAGCTATACCCCAGTGAGCTCACTGGGGTTGTCCAAGTAGGTTGTGAAAAGTTATTGTAGCGACTAAAAGTCTCGTCCGATAAATACGTTTGTAGGTTTACCGTAGTGCGGTATTTGGGTCAAGCCTCTCCGAGAGTGCTCAAATTTAATATCTGCGCACCTCCGTTATCTTACAGTGCAACACACTTGAGAAGATCCTGCTGCTTCAGACATCGCGTGCTGAATATTGTATGGCGATGACATACTAACGTGATTAGCTAATAATAATACCAATAGAGGCATAATAGCGTGGCCTCGTTCGCTTTCCTTCGAGTTTATTTATTTCATTTTTGATTTTTGGCCTCTGTGGCGCGGCGTTCGAAGGTTCGCCTGCAATGCGGGTTCGATTCCCGCCTCGGAACAAATATTTGTACGATCTGCAGATAATTGTTCCGGGTGTTCTGGGTATTTTCTATGTACTTATAATAAAATATATCTATCTATGTAATGTATTGTATGAAGTATATCAGTTATCTAGTTGCCATAACACAAGCTCTGCTTAGCTTGGGGCTAGATAATGTTGTGTGAAATGTCCAGTAGGATTTTTTTTAAATATACCTATGTCTATACCTGCCCGATGTCTACCAACCTACGACACGCTAGTAGTAGTTAGGTAGTTTATAAATGGTACAATTGAGTGCGGAGGACATTTACTGAACTCATCATCGTCATTAGTCGTTTATGGTCCCACTACTGGAACTCTACTAACCGTATTAGATTACATTTTGATTTTGACTACATGTTTAATTATCAGGTTATGATACGAGTATTACTAAGTTCAAATAGTAGGTTGTTTCACAAGGGACCAACTAGTGCATACACGTTTAAAGTGGAGTAAATTAATTCAGAGCGAAGTGAGTTATTTTAATACATCGAGATGGATGACACAGTAATTAACCTTTCACTATAAGTAGTTTTAATTTTTGCTTTACCTGCCTGTAATTTTGGGTTTGGGGTCTTTTGTCGTCGGACCAGTTTAAACCCCCGACTAAAAAGAGGGTGTTTTAAGTTTAAGGCTATAGTGTGTTTATCTGTATGTCTGTGGCCTGATAGCTACGTAACGGGTGCTCTAATTTTGTAAATATTTTCTAATTCAATAATTGATTGAGTGTGTGTGTTTGTATAGTAAGTAAGTAAGTCTATGGCATCAAATGGACCTGTAATGAGCAAAGTGAGCGCTAACGATATGTGTGGTGGTGGAAACACACATCGAACATTTGCTAGTAGACTTACCAAACTAGATCAATCGGCAATGTAGGTAGCCATTAACAGTTTTTTTTGTTCGGCTTTTAAGCTGCGTTTCCAACAAAGATGTGCGAGGTAGATGAGCGGTGCGAGGATGCGTAGCGAGGCTGTGGAACGATGTGAGTGTTTCCACCAGAGATGTGCAAAATAAATTAAACTAAAAAAACTAAAACTCAAAAGCTAAAAACAAGTATCAAAATGTTGTCGAGGAAAACTAAATCCATGATTCAATAGTAAAGGCTTTTCTAACTTAATAAAAATTAAGGCTTCTCTAAACTAATATCGTTGATTGGTCTCCGACACCTATTTATTTGAGTTGAAGGTCTTTACTATGGAATCATAGATTTGACCTATTGACAACATTTTGATAATATTTTCAGCTTTTGCGTAGTCAAGTAATAGTTTTGAAACTTTTTTTTGTTGTGCTCTCAATAATTAATGTCAAATACGAAAGCAGTTTTATTGAAGAACTTAAACGAACTCCATTTTTATTTAATAAAAATAGTGAAAATAACTGTGCGTGATTTGACAAGTTACAATACATTACAAATAACTAATCCAATTTGATAATACTCGGCCCAAATGATCCAAATGCACTATTTGATTTCTACATCTGATTCCCGAAAACCATTAAATTCTAAAATGTTTCAGACAAATAACTTACAAAAGCACTTACTTGAAATACTAGTTATTTATGTCAAAACAAATTTAATTAAATTTCATAGAAAAATATAGCTAAAAAAGAATTTCGTTTGATTTTTGTAAGCCCCTCTTCCGAGAACTTATTTGCTTACAGAAAGTTTTGAGTAAGCAGCCCTTTACAACACCAACGGTGCCTGCGGCGCGGGGGTGACAGCGAGTGGAGGGATACCAGCTCGACATCCGACAGTTTATTTGGCAGCCCAACAAACTTCTGCTAATCTAACCGACTTCATGATAACAATAATGAATGCCTGAATAAACTCGAAGTATTGTTTTGTCTTGACATTATTTACTGTGAGCCTTATTTTATTGTCTTCTTAGATACTGCTTTTCAATCAAACTGTAATGTCCACAAGGAAACGCAACTATTCGTTTGCCTATCTTATTAACATTGGTATTTTGTGTAGAAGCCCAACCCTGACCAGAAAATGAGATCACCTCACATCGAGGTGAAGGCTCGCCCCAATGTGTACTGAACCCTAAACTCCATTAAACAAATCCGGAACCCTTCGCTAATAAGCAATAAGCTTCAAAGAAGTAATCGCAACAATATCAATTTTGAAAGTTTGCTTCATAAGCGCCTTCAATTTGGAAGAATTACGGAAAGTTGAAGTTTTTCGATTGTTCGCGTAATTTATACGCCTGTTGGGCAATCCTTAATAGCATTTTGGGCTGGAATGCCGTATTTGATTATTTTTTCAACCTGTTATTTGTTGCCAAGATGGATGACATAATTATGAATGAAATGATAATAGGCTAGTAGAGCGGGATAGACTGTTAGTAAGCAGACACAGCTACTTTGTTGTAACACTTTTTCGTGTCAGCTTATTTTCGGATAACCTTGTACATAAAACACTTTTTTTTATGTTCGACACGTTGTAACTTATCCTCACTTTTTCGTATATCACTCGATCTTTCAATTTGCATAAGTAGGCCGTGAGTACACGCACCACCCGGGATATTCGATCTGATCTTTTACTCCTTGAACCCAATTGTGCCACGTAGCGATGAGGCAGGAGATACTTGCAGTAGGTATATGTATCGGTGGTGCTCTTCCGACCGTTACAATCGCGGCTCTGGCCCAAGCACGAGTCTTTTGATCTTTGTTATTACTGATGTTCTTTTAGAAGGTATATTCACCTCCCCCTTAGGGGGGCCCTCCACCCACGTCACGCCTTTGTCAAATAAAAACTTTACGAGTCACTTCCCCGTACGTATCGCTGAAATTGAACCCTCGCCAACGCAACTCTCCAAAACTTTTAATATTTCGAGAATTCTTTTGTTTCAAATTTTTAGATGTGATTTGTAAAAGTTTGTCGGAACGGAAACTCGGCAATTTCTTTCTCTTTGTCCGCACATCCGCTCTGCAATAATCTACGGAGAAAAGATGAGTTCGCTCGGCGAGGCTCCTTCCCACAAAGAACACGATGACCATTTGCGGAGTGAAACCGATAAATAACTTTTAATTTGTGACCGAATCGAGCGTAGTATTCTCATGGATTTATTCTCCTAATTTAAAAGTTTTAATCAAATTAAAATAACAGCGATGCAATAAGCTATTAGCTTTAATTAAACACGGCCGAATCATCAGCAATTAGCGATAATTGAATGTGTTGCGGCGGTGGCGCGCGGCTGTGGAGTAGGGCCCGGCCCCGGCCCCGGGGTGGAACGGAGCTGGATGGAGCGGAACAGAGCGGGCCGCACTCGCCCGCGGCTGCCGTGGCCCAGCATTACACACTCGCTTCCGGCTGTATCGGTCGTTTTGTATGCAAATTACGTTTTTATTACGTGGCTAACGACCCGCCCCGGATCCGTACAATGCTCGCCTGGCGCGCGCGCCCAGCCGGACTTGGCATTCGCTTATTTGCAAATGCCTGCCGATGAGCCGTTTGAGAAGGGTTGAATCTGCTCAATGTCATAATGTGAATGTCGCTAAAGAAGAAAACTTCACTTCAATGACAGCAATCAAATCAAGTTATGGAAAACTCATTCTTTGCAAGCCCCTATATTAAGTATTATTTCTTTAGTATTACGAGCCTTTCAAAGAATGTCATGATAGTCAATATAATTCACTGTAGTAGGTATCTATGAGCTGCATACATGTATGCTTACGCTTGTTTCCTGAGAAAGCAAGCATAAGGGTGTATGAAGCAGTGATTTTCGAAAAGCATCAATCAGTAACGGAGTAAGAACTGCAAGTTTATAATATAATGATGTCCTTACTGCGCCAACCATCCACCAGCTCACGTCGAGTCAGTGAGACAGATGCGTGATCAATCTCCATCAGCCGCGACTGGCGAGATTGCACGCTGCACTACATACATACACTACATACACATAATATACCTTTACAACGGACTATTTGAGAGAATATTGAAAGGATTCATTCTTTACTCTCTGAGAGTGATCGGTACTACGAGGATGATTGTGCTTTTATGCTTTTTAAACAATCAACATTCGAACAATGACTAATAATTTAATTTAATTTATAGTAGCATCTGCCCAGGGCTCGCCCCACGTGGAACCCGAGTACTTTTAATTAAGAACCAGACGACGCACTATAGGACGGCCATCCACTCGATGGACCGACGACATTGTTAAGGTCACATCTGTGGATGAAGGTGGCTCAAGACCTTTCTTCATGCACTCTATGGGAAAGATCTATGTCCAGCAGTTAAAGCATATGAGCTGATGATGATGATGAAACTCCAGCCAATGGAAAAGTCCAGCCTCAACAGCATTCATTACGTCAGCCTAGAGAAATCCACTATTGGACATTCCCATAGAATGCCATGACGAATGATTTCGAGCCATTTCTATCCACCAACTAGTCTAGCATCATCTTTTAGTTATAGGTACTAACAATAGCTTGAGAGTAAGTTTCAGGGTAATCTTACTATCCATCATTGTGCCCTACGCTTATTTAGTGTCGTGTGACGTACATTGCAAGAAACCACTTGCTTAGCTTGCGCTTCTGCTATATTTATGAACCCGACTAGTCGTATAACATTTGTCTACCCCTGAACTGCACACTGTGTAACTTAGGCGCAATTAACTTTTACCACAGAAGAATTACATCTAACCTAACCTTACGTAGGTTTTACTTGGGTTTGAAAAGTCTACATGTTTTCAAGATGATGTACACTGCTTGCTGAATCAACGCTATGATATTTACATTACAGAATAAATAGAAGACCAACGAAAAAAATCTGTCATTTCTCCTAACAAAGAGCTACCTATTATTACCTTAGACGACCTCTGTGGCGTGGTGGGCAAGTAGCCGGCTGAGATGCAAGGGTCTGGGTGTTATGATACCATGGTACTCGTAGCTCCTGATACCCATGACACAGGGAATCCTAGTGTAGGATAATGACTACGTATGTGACTGTTGGATGGTACTTATGTTATTTATACAATCTTGTATTTTGTATTAAAAGTGTTTAAATACCTAGCTTCAGTAAATTTTCTTTTTCAAGCTTTGGTATTCCATTTTTAACTGAAAGTGCTCTATGCATAGTGTGCATGCCACACATTATAAGGAATTTACGAGTGAGTTCCACTGCAAAAAGTTTAACTAGGTTTTTAAATAGTTAATTTGTCAGACTTTAAATTGTTTTGCTAAGCTTTGTGACTGAATTAATTTTAAAGGGCAGTTTTGCCTTTCTTTTGGTCTTGTTACGCATTTTACTACTTTTACATAATCATACAATCCTACTTATAAACACGAAAGCTTAGATATTTATTTGCTACTGATTCATGCTGTAACGACTGAACTGATTTCCATGGTTTTAAATTACGGATAGATTATGACTTAGAGACAGGCGTTAGGTGGTTTTAATCCCGGTAAAACGCGACAAAATCTGTAGACGGACTATACATAGTTATACTTTTTAAGGTATTTTTTTTGGCATTTGTTCTAAGGAAATTTTGTACATATTTGTGTAAGTTGTATTGTTATTTCTGTAAATAAGGATTAAGATCTTTATTTACAGAAATAACAATACAACTTACACAAATATCTATAAAATTTAAACGTGTGCAGATGGAACAGTTGAGCTATCTAAAAACCATTGCAACCGATCTAAAGATATCTCAACTGATCCTAATCACTACCAGACAGAAGCTTCCCCAAGACGCTGCCTGCATTGCCACGCTGGATGGCAATGCTAATTCATTGAGTCAGATAAGAGCCAGCTCTTGGGTTACATTGAGCTTATGTTCTTGAACTTTTCGTTGTTGTGACTTACCGGAGTCCTTCGCGTTTTCAAAATTCAGTCAGGGTGTACGATCGAAGAGACTATTCAAACAAATTAAGAAAGCATTCATGGCAGCTAGGATGGTAGGTATGCAGAAGTTTTATATTTTCCGTGTGTTCACCTTCTCTCGTCATCAACGAGGAGCCACTTTATTCTACTTATGTCCCAAACTTTAACATAATTCTCACTATTTTTGTAATCAAAATGAAATGTTTAATCTGCACAAAACATCATAGCTGCAATGATTCTCATTTACTGATATCGTTTTAGTTTATCATAGATTGGCATAATTTCCAAACAGTAGCAGTACAAACACTGCGCAAGGCGTGCCGCGCGGTAATGCTATGTAAATCGAGGGAAAAATCGCCGGCGCGTCCACTTCCCGCTGAAATACGGCAAGACATTAGCGCGGTTACTGATACATCGCACGCTAGCCACCAGCCGTCCCTAATCATATAGCTACCTACGTCACAGAATAAATAAAAGAACCTACGTGGCAGGCAGAGGCGAGCATTAAAATCACGAGTCTTTTAAAAAAGACACCTTAAACTAGAAATAAATGTTTTTATTTTTATAAGAATACTTTTACGACTAATTAACAAAATTATATTAATCTAGGAATCTAGGAGACGTTTCACTTCTTTCGAAGATGGACTGCAACTGACTCTACTTCTAGCTGAAAATGCAACACAGCATATTCGCAGCTGGCTACTTTTTTATTTTGCTAACAATACCGAGTTTCCACAACCCCACGCTTAGGTAAAAACTTACGGTAAATAGCGAAGTTTTTTATTAATTCTAATACGCGGGTGAAGGTCATTATATTAAAAGATTTCACCATCTGAATTTTTTGAATTTCCGGTTGATGCAGGTCTGAATTTATGATAGAAGGTCAAACATTTCCTATTACAAAAGTAATAGAGAACAAAGATAAGATTTTGTTTTTTATTTGTAATTCTTATATTATACCCACGTTCATTTCTAAGGTTCGGCATTTTACTGCCTACCTACAGATTTGACATTGGGATGGAATTGTTCTATCTTCTATGTGTGAATGAATACACAAAAATATCGTGTAACCTAACTATCATCCTGAGAGAGAAGGCTAAAGAGGCGCCGGGCGCACCGGGCGACAGGCGCGAATGTAATGAATTCGTTACAAAGTTAGTCCCTTCGTATTCAAGTAGCGTCCGCAATACTGCTCTTGCTGGATGCTGATTTACTTGAGTTTCTTTTAGTACGTGTACGTGTGTAGTTAGTATATCTATTGTTATTATTACTAAATCCAAATACGTGATAATTTGATAGCAACTGTTATCATGAAAATATTACTCAGGTTTATTTTGTGAATTTCTTTACAGATTCTGGTTTAAAACATGACGTTCATTGGTTTACTGAATCAGCTTTGGTAGTTGCACTATGTTACTAACCAGGTAGGTGATCCTCTGAAATTGCCCTTTTAAAGCACAGGTTCTAAAAGAATTCACTGAGTTTATGCGGAATACTTTTTCAATAGCTTAGCTACATAACTTTGCTACCTTTGTGCCATTTCCAGGTTCTAAGTCAACGGCTTGTACCAGAATTCAACAACTAGTACCGGAATGACCTGACGTAACTTTTTAATGCATCTTATACGGCTTTGTGATTATGTAACTTGTGAAAAAGGACCTCGATAGACGGACTGACAAGAAATAATTATATGCTTAATAGTTCCGTTGGTAACTTCTAAGAAACCTTCAAAATAACAAACTTTGTACATTTAAATAGTTTAAATATCCAGTAGATTTCAATAGATCACGATATTTTGATTGCTATAAAACGGGATTCTAAAAGTAGACACAAGTGTTAATAAATAAAAGGTAGCTTGCAAAAAGGCGCTGTCTTAAAGTCTGTTTCAAATAAACACATTAAGCGCGATATTATCTTCTTCGAAATCGCTAACTTGAACCTTTTTGTAGCTATCGTAGGAAAGAACATAAACAGCATTTCAACATTTTTGAACACTTTCTACATTAGCTTTATGTCCCTAGTTTAGTTGCTTGGCAAGTTTGGTGATATCTTTATGCCTGTGATTTGTGTGAACTATGCCCTTGTTTGGATTAAATGGGGTGGAATTAAACTGGTACACTACCATTAAATTAAGTAACCTACTTAAGATTTATAAAGTGTTTTATTTCGTTTCACTCTCGAAATGCCTGTTAAACTTTTGAGGGGCCGTAAAAAGAATATGATTCAGGTTTCAAACGAAAGGTATGTAGTATATTTTTTATAAATATCTACTATAACGATATTTTGTTTAGCAGTCTGCCAATCAATGTTATTTCTAGCATTTTGTCACAGACACAATCTATTGAACTAACTAACCTACTAGCCTATAATATTTGTAGCGAAGTTCTTACCTATGTCACCTTAATGTATGTCCATTTAACTCAAGTTGATTGGTTATTCTCACCTATCTATGTGCACTAAAATCAAGTTACTTATTCTTTATTAAATACAAGTAAACACATAAACAAAAATAAATGTTGCAGACATGCAAAGGCAAGCTTAACCCTAAAAAGAGTTTTCTTCCAGCAAACCTTTGAGGCTAGACAGAGATGATTATTAAAATTTCGATGAGGTGCACCTTAATCGCCAATTTTTTTAATAAATATTTTTAAGTTCAAATGCTATAAACTTTTTATTCTATCGTTGTATTTTACCTAATTCTTAGATAGAAAATGTGTTCAATTTCATTCTTTATGACTGCACTTCTGACGTCTGTGTACTTGTAAAGTCACTCATGCTTTTCATATATTATTAGCTTTCCATATAACTAACATCATCGCAGATATGATCTAAATAAAACTAAGTAACTAAGTATAAGTGCGAGACATAAGGTTGGTTTTGGCGTGATATCGGATATCTCTACGTTTATCGTTGAAATATGCAAAGTGTTGACGATAGCGCCCCACGGAACTTTGCCTGTGGTCATAAACTGCCAACAAACCATACAATACACTGCCTTTTCAACTAATATCATTACAACAATCTGAAGTCTACCTTAATCTGAATGTAGCAGAGTTCCAAATCAGTTGTAGTAGATTGTTTCGAATGCTGTGGTAAGGCAAGTTTAGCCTGCTAGGAAATACGAGTGTGGAAGGCAACAATTCAAAGTTTTGTTGGCAAACTTAGTGCTGTTGGCTTGACTCGCGCCTGATACAGTTAAAAATCTCAACTAGACCTGCAATCTTACATAAAAAATTGAAACTGATATTCTGATTTAAAATAAATTTTGTAAGTTTCTTATTTTTTCGTAAAACACAAACAGAACCCAGTTTGAGCAAAGTTAAATTTCAGTAACAATAATAATGACTATTCTTTTTATTTGCATATATGTGGTACGTACAAGGTTCTTATGTTTAGTATAAGGTGGCTCACATTTCCCAAGTCTGTGATACAAATATTAACAAAACAGGCAGGTTATCAGGTTAAAACTACCATTAAATTACAAAGTGTTACATAAAATACCGAAATAAATCACAAATGTCAACAATTAAAATAATTAAAAAAACTTTAAATTAACAATGTCAAAAAAAAAATAACTCTAAAGATAATACTGTCACCTAGGAAGTCCTTCAAATGGTAAAACCAACCAACCACCCAACCAACCAAGAACCAAGTTCTTGGTAACCAAGAAGTCAGAGTCTTAAATGTGTCTTAAATTTATTAACCGAAAGGCTTTTAATGTCAGAGGGTAAGGTAAGTATTTTTACGAGTCTATTATTATAATGTTAAACACTTTTAATCAAAAAACTGTAATGCTGCAAAGCTTGGTAATATGGTCGACTTACAGAAATAACCAATAATAGTTAATCTGATTTCAATGCGGTGTTCTCGTATAATAGATGATGTTTTCGAGATGGATCTTAGGTATGGTGGAAATTGGTGCAGTCAGTTCCAGGATCATCAGCAATAATATTAATAATAATAATTATTATAAACTCAACGATATACAGACATTGTCTTTGCTATAATTTATCATTTTGTCATCCTGGGTTGGAGAAAATTATGAATCCGGCTCGAAAGACCAAATTATGTTTGGAATAGTGCCTTTTGTTACTATGTTATTGACAAGTTCAGTGATAAATCTCATCGGTAAGGAGCATTTCTCACAGCTGAGATTTATCACTTAACTTGTCAATAACATGACAAAATGAGAAATCCGGCTTCGATGTTTGGTAGAAATATATTGCATAACCTAGGTTGGCACATAGGCTACCTTTTCAGCCCGATATCACGCGAGCTGTGCCGCAGCCGGATGCTGCAAAATCGCATTCCAAATGCGGAAAAGGAGCAATGATTTCCTTACGCAACCTAAGCTTGTAAAACTTTTGACGTGACTGCAAACTCCTTATTTATCGTCCTCGTGAAGGTGAATAACGAGCGTTTGTGAACAATGGCGGCGTAATTGTGTAAATAAATAACGCTTACTGTGTGAGCGCCTCCTGCTTGGTAATGAGCATATTTTTGGCAGCGAGTGTACTCGTATGAGTCTGCAGTGGGTCAACCTGGTGAATTTGGCAGAAATAATAAAAAAACAAATCGAAAGATCAAAAGTTAGCTTTACATACGAATGCAAATTACCCCAAAATGACTCAGAGAGCTCACTTCGCTCGTTCCATGAGGATTATCGAAGTTCACGTTCTCGTATTGCCTAGGTGACTCCACTTTGTCCCACCAAGGCGCCCCAAAAAGGTGGGCACAGTCCACTTTTTAAATCTGTAATGGTAGATAGAAAGAAAATTCTTTATTGCACATAAAAGAAGTACAAAGGCGAACTTAATTCTAGAAAGCACTGTCTTCCAGATAACCTTGGTGTATTGTGGAAAAAAGATGTGTCGGTAGTGGTAATGGTAATCATTAATCTTATAACTTATGTGGTGCCTCACTCGCATTTTTGCATTTGATCAATTTTAATCAGTGGCTAGAAGCTTTTTATTGTATTTCAGTTTTTCAGTGTTGCCTTTTTCCGTTTTCCGTCAATTTTCCAGTCTCATAATCCTACTACTCCAGAGTGTAAGACGTGACCCGCATACGAAAGTCCCGTCCCGAACTTCTGCTATGATCAACCGCAGCGGCCAAAGCTCCACTCAATCTAGAGATTGAGTCATTGAATAGATTCAATATCCTCAACCGCGCTCACTTGCCATGTGTTTGCGCTGATGGACCACTACTCGTGAGTAATTTCGGAAGCGGTGTTTTGGTGTCGGGCGCATCGCATACCACTTTTACTCAGACGATTTTACTCAGAGCCCGCAAAGTGGAGGAAATGTCATGAATTTTACCCTTTTTCTACTGAAATTGAATTATAAACTTCTTGTATAATGGGTTGTATGATAATCAAAAAAGTGTGTTAGTAGTGGGGTTTTCGTTACAACCACAAATATTAATTTCCTTTGTTGCATTATTAATCCAGAAGTTGAAACGTTCTAAAATAAAACCGTTGATTGTTCCGCTTTGTCACGACATGGGACAGACTTGTTTGTAAAATTAAATAAAACAGAAAGGATTGTACAGCAGACGTTCCGACTGAAGTCACGCTGCCACAGTCACAGCTCTAGTTACATGACACGGGATGGCTTTCAAATTTTGTTTTTAAATTGCAATACAAGATCAATAGATGCTCTCTTTTGAGAAAATATTTAATAAAATTGTTTCATCTTTTCCAAAAATGTTTTTTTTTTTGTTCCGAAGACCAACAGGGTACCCTTACAATTTCTCCATGCCCGTCTGTCCATCCGTAAAGCCGTTTTGTTTGGTAGACTAGTACTAACAAGCTGAAATTTTGAACGGTAATACAAATTGGTAACAAGCAAAAGAAAACGATAAAGCGTCAATGTTGGTTAAGGCACTGACAGATATCAATTCTAATCATTCCGTTTGTTTCCTCGCGCTCAGTGCAAGGAAATAAGCGGAGGCAGCGTAGCACAGATTGCACTCATCCAGAAGAAGACCTTATTTAGGGTTGAAACATGTTATTGCCTTCACCATAAACGTACATGAAAATTTCATGTTTTACAAAATAAGTGAAAGTTTAGTAAAATCGCTAAGTGAGCTTATGAGTAGTTTCATAGAAAGCAAAAACTAATCACGTTACTTAGAGCTTCCTAGATGCAACCGTCTGATGCGTCACGCATGAGTGCGGGAGCGGCCGGCAGTTAGGCTGGACTGACCTTTGCCCAAGTCGACTTATTTTGTCGACTTGTTAAGTTTTATGTTCCACCTTATGCTAGTTTGTCATCTAATTCAAAGCTAACTTGCTATTTAGGTCGTAAAACAAATGTAGGAGTCTGGTTAGCAGAGCCTCTGTTTTGTAAAAACCGTAAAAGGATTCGTGCGGTCGGGCACGCACGTATGACAAATGCGAAAGATTAGCAGTTATGACCAAAGTCCTACCCTACTACATTACAGTAGGTACTTTACAAATTGCAAGCAACCCTTACGAAGAAACACTTTTTGTTAGAAACGGGCAAGCTGCGCGCTTACATAAAATAAAACAGATATTTTTTTGTGGCACAATACTTTTTTGTAAAAATGGCCTATCACAGGTGTATTGTAAGCAAAGTAAAATGATAACAAAATTTGATGCCCGCTTCAGTGATTTTAGGAAAACATTGTGTTTCACAGCGAACAATCACGAATATTTTAGTTTTAAAATTTAAAAGATAAAGCTCACGGCCGTAATTGAATTCGTTATTGTTTTTACAACTAAAATAACAACACTTTGCGCAGCGGATACGCTGTAAAATTATTTGAATTTTACGAACGCCAGCAAATTTATGAGGTTTGTTTGGTTTGTGATTACGAGAACCATGAGCGCCGTTTGACCGGGATTTATATTTAGATAATATATTTTGAAAAGAAGTTACAAAAACAAAGTATTTTATCGCACGAAAATATAAAGTGGTGGTCCAAGTACCGAGAAACGTCAATGATAACCAACACTTGGAAAAAATATTTATTTACAATTTACTTAAAAACTAAAATAAAAACAGCTCTTGTGCGGTACCTTTGCGATGCCATTAAGACTGCTGACTTCACAAGTGATCAGTGAGGCGAGGTTACAGATGATTTCCGGAAAACAAATAACGCAATCAGGTGACAATTTCTTGCAATTGGCCAATTTAAGTTAAAGCGACTTAAATTGGCCAATGGCAAGAAATTGACACCTACCTACTAGCACGTTGTTACTGTTTTGTTGGATAGCTTGGTTTTACGGACTGATATTAAGCTAAAGCGAATGAAGTTGGGTGCGGTCGCGGGTCAGCTTACGAAATGTTGATATTTTACCCTGGAAGCTTTCCAGAACGATGAGTGGACATCGTTCAAAGTTCACATTACTTCTAATATTAAGGAAAAGGGCAGTTTGGATGCCTGCTCTCCATAAAGGCACACTTGAGGGCGATCAATCTAAATTCTCCGTCACTTTGATATGTGACGCGATCCGTTTGCAGCGCGACGATATTTTCATCGTTCCGAATCTAATAAATTTCATCCGTTTCCAAAGCACACAAATCATTCTCTTAATTTGTTTTGAAATTTAAAAAAATCCCGTGGAAGCCGCTCGGAGCCGCTACATATTGACAAACGTGGTGGAATCGGCTTTGTCCTTTAAACGCAACCCACCCAATACTGGCGAGGTAAAAGTTTAACATTTTGTAACCAAACCGTAGTCAAATTTTATCCGCGATGGAACGGAAGAGGTTATGCATTTACAGTAAAAGGTTGCTTGTACGTTTGACTATACCATTCTACTCTAAACGGCTCAACCAATTTTAATAAAAAAACATCTGTACGATCTGAGGATGTCCATAAAGCTGTATAATTCCCACAAAATCAGCATTAATAAGAATGAATGAATAATTTTCTTTTGAACGTACCTATAAAATGTACACACTTTCATTCTCAAAAGAGAAAGAAAGTGTGCTCTGCCAATTGGTACGCAGGTGTCATAGGTACGTTCATTTGTGAGCGTTTTGTTAATCCTCTGTTCTGGATGTTACCGTGTTTCTAAACTTCAGGCATCCTTCTGTTTTGCCCCCAGCTATAACGTCATTTAGCTACGCTTGAGAGGTGACATCACGAATCGTAGGACATCATCTCCTAGGTCGTCTCACTTATTTGGGAGAGGTAGATCTTGATAGTCAGCTCAACTGCATGTAGTGTTGCCAACTCTGTTTAATATATAGAAGACCTCTGTGGCGCGACGTGTGAAGGTTCACCTGCGACGCTGAAGGTTGCGGGTTCGATTCCCGCCTCGGAACAAATATTTGTACGATCTGTAGATATTTGTTCAGGGTGTTCTGGGTATTTTCTACGTATAACAAAAAATATCAGTTAACTAGTACCCATAACAAGCTCTGCTAAGCTTGGGTATAGATAATGTTGTGTGAAAATGACTAGCAATAATTTTATTTATTTATATAATTTGTTAGAGCAGTTTATAGATTATAAATCATTACTCTGACATCCAACATAGAAAATATTATTATGGAGTAAATAGAGTACCTATATAACATTTTTATGTTGGGGTTTCTTGAGAATATTTATTTTAGAGTTGTTTTTTTTTTACCCAACTGCTCAGAAGAAAGGCTGTTACTGCCTCTATTTTGTCTGTAAAGGTACAAAAAAACGCGTTACAGTGAGAAAAATTGAATAAGCTGTAAAAAGTGTAGCGGAAGGAACTGCGCGCGTTTTTGTTTGCAAAGGGGTGAAGGGGGGGGGGAAGTAGGGTGAGGGAGAAAGCAGGTGTAACCATTTTTAATAAAATGTAAAAAACGGTTGAGTCCACTGTGTGTGCTTTATGCCAGGTGTAGAGAAAATATCACATTTTATAATTTTTTTGCAGACGCAATAGCAAGGTAATTGAGTACCACCTACCACGACTTGTACTAATCTAAATCAAGGCATTGCTATTCAGCAGGGCAATGCAGAATGCAGCCAGCGCACTGGTAGCAGACACTGCAGCGTCTTTGTGACGCTAACATTTGGCAGTGATCTGGACCAGTTGAGCTATATTTTATACTGTGATTATAGCGTAAGAAAATGATCATTGGCTTCTCGGCTAGTAATAGTCGTCCCACAAAAGTTAGTGGCGTATCCGTACAAACGAGTAACCAAAGAATCTATCCGCAAACAAAGTCTGTGCCCGGGGATAACGCAATATTTGCAATGGGTGGTTTGGTCCTAGCTACCGGGAAAAGAACATTTATTTTTCGAGTCTGAGTCGGATCCTGTTGCTGGCAAAGTAAGTATTAGATTTCTACGTATTTCACATAGAAAAGTTTTCAGAACGTCAATAAAGACTGATGGGCATTAATTATAAGCCTGCTTCGTTAAACGTGCTTCGAAAACTTAAGCATGATTGACTCCCTGAACTCAAACGTTTCAAGACATTTAACTCCCACGAAGTCTTAGTTCATAGGTAAAATCACTACAGCTGTAAAATCCGCCTATAAAACATTTTACAATGAACAACGGATACGGCGTAATTTTTTTAATATAAAATATTATTAAGTTGATGATAGATAGATTAACTCTTTACTGTGCAAAACAATAGTTTTACCAAACGGTTGCGGCCCAAAGACGTTGGCTGTATTGTCACGCTGAATGACAATATTGCTTTGAGTGTTACATACCTACACAGCTATTTCTATGCTTAGGTAAGCAACGTTTAAAAAAGATTTTCTAAATCCAGTTTACGATGTAAGATCTTTATTCACACTTTCTTTACAAAAATACCAAAACCTTATAGGCTGGCACTTTGTAGGTACATATCTACTGTACTGTACCTACTGTACTGCACATACTGTAACCACATTGGGCTCGGGTTTACAACAACAGCCTGATGCGGTCATTCGCTCTGACTGCTATAATGGCCACATAAAGGTAGCGCTCTTGTTAAATATAAATTAGAACACAAAAATAACGAAGTAAATGTTTGAGTTTATTGTGAAAATTATACAAAAGAACACGAATAGAAAGGGTTAACTTTTATTACTAATTTGTTTCCTTGGCATTTATTTCACGATAAGTTAACGACTTAAATAACTCTATAACCTTCTGGATTTAGTATTTTTGTTTATAAATGTTTGTGCCGTGTGTGTGCGGAGGTGTATAAACACCATTTTCTCCTATTGTACCTAGATATCACCTTAGTATACTCACCAATACTGCGATCACCAATCCCCCTGCCAAGCGTGATGATTACGGCAAATTCCCCCATTGCACTCTATGGGGGAGGCCTCGTCCAACAGCGGGCGTGTAACGGCTGACGATAATCATGAATAGTTGTTTATATCCTGAAATATAGTTTCAGTTCAGACTTAACTCAATTATTTTCATCTGGTTTTAGCAACACAAAAATGTTAAGCTCTGCTATTACCAATTCATTTTAGAGTACAAAACATAAATTAACATACATTTACACTACAGGCTTACCTCTGGTAATGATTTGGATCTTAAGATACCTGTAGATGATCAAATCAAAACACTACTTTTAGATACTTTAACACAAGATGAAAGTTGAGAGTGCATACAGAGCGGTACCATGCATGGCCAATTTTTAACACTTTTTGATTTTAAATTGTAACGGAGCCGCGTCGTGTGTTTCCGTATGTTCGCGACTAATCTACCCTAGCAAAAACAATAAAATGGTTAAAGGTACCCACCCCCAAAAATTTGTTTTATTTTATTATTCCAGAAAGTTGCCAACAGATGGCATTACATGTACCAAATACACTAAAAACAGAATAATCGTAGTTTGGTATCATTCCACAAAACGACTCTCGAGATAGCTCAACAGTTTCATTTGTATTTATAAATATTGTATCTACTTGTATTTTTTTTCTGTAAATAAAGTATGATGAAATCGTTTTACATTATGAGTACCAATTCATTCTATACTTTTAAGAAAAGCTTTTACCAAATTCCCGTCTCTGGACAAACTGCCGATTCTATTAACCAGCGCAGCGCCTAACGGCAAAGCCATACAAAGTAGTGCCACTACATTATAGGCTACGTTCTGCGCGCTCAGCGCCAGCCTAAAAGTCCCAAATATAGGCACGTGACTGGAATACAAGCGACGGCGTCGGCGGGTACGACGCAGTCCTAGGTATGTGGCTATAGCAGACAGATGGCAATAGTCAGAACCGATAGTGCTTCATTTTTGGCTCTGCCACGTCAATGGAAGCAAAATTCGGTTCTCTGGATAAACTAGTAGATATTCTGTTTGTAAATCTATTTAGCTAAACCGTGCACTTCACTTCTGCCATCAAATATAACTGAGCCGTTTTGTAGCAGCGTTGCTACATATATCTTGTTTATTATTTTAACAGATATTATTTTTGTGTTGCTTCTGTCCCATTACTAGTGTACCTACGTCCCATTACTGGGGTTGCCTGAATAAAACGTAACACTTATGTTCGAGAGTCTGATTCAATTTCATTAGATGAGTATCTACTTTGTTTGAATAAAAATTACACCGAAATTGGTATTGAAGCGTAAAAGTAAATTGAATATTTACCGAACAATTTGCGAAACGAAATTCTAGTTTCATTTGAACTGTTTTTTTTAGTAAACTAGCAATTATAGAATACTATCGTAGAAGTATGTATTTCAAATTGTTAGTTTTGTAAAAACGGGAACATCCACGTATCGGTGTAGGCACCGACAAGGTCATACTCATGTTTCGAGAGACTAGACGAGACTACCTAAGCCCAACACCACGAAACCTGAAATGAGAGCTTACGTGCAATCTGGATTTGCTAGTGCTTCCAGCGGACAAGGGTAACGCGACGGTGATTGTAGATGCAGCGGTTTATGAATACAAGATTTTCAAATTGCCGAACAACAAAAGCATTTGTATGCAATTTTCCTACAATCCTACTGCCAGGGTATCCACAAAGCTTACTGCAAAGGGTGTTTGACGATCTGTATGGAGGATTATGACTAGTAAACCCTAGATCTAAGGTTTGCCTAAAATGTATAAACTCAATTGGCCCTCTGCCCTATATTAATCCAGATAGATTCACCGACGTACAAAATAACACGTTACACGACGGACTGACTGCTGCCGATCACAGGAAAGTCCACACGTTATGTAAAAGACCCGATGACATACTTCACACAACTGTTAGAAGGTATAATACTGCAGTAAGAACATTATGGTGAGTGTCGGCGTAACTTCTTTGTTCACGAATGATCCTCTAGCGGGCACTATTACTACTTATAATTCAGGAATTACTGCATTCTTCATCAATACCTATCGTATTACATACATGAACATACATACATGAACTTGATAGAGTTTACTTTGACAAGTGATTATTTCAATGTGTCGAGGTGATTACTATCAACAAAAGAAGGGATACGTGTTTGCCACCCATACCTACTCGTATTACGAAAATCACATTACTTGGCTACTGACACCTCTGAATGGCAAACAGTTGAATGCGTGCCTTTTCATTCGTTTTGATAAATTCGCCGTATTTTCAGGCGAAAATATATTTTAGAAAATTTTTGTGTCCCGCGGATGATACTGGAGGCTATAGAAATCAGTCGATATTCCACCTTCAACAAAGGACAGAGAGCTGATTCTAAGTTTTTGCAAACAATTGACACGGGCGTTTGGTATAGTGTAACACGGATTTTTGTATGGAAAATGAGGTTCACAGAGTGTACGCTAGGGGCGCTCATCGGTGTCGCCATACAAAATCCTTGTTACACTACACCAAACGTCCGTGTCAATTGTTTTCAAAAAACTTATAATCAATTCTCTGAGGTTGGATTCTTCCACAAAATTAGAAACCTCTACTGGATGCTGCGTCGGCAAAACATCGAGTCGGCTTGACCAACAATATTCCTGATACGATTAGTTAACTGGTGCATCGCTCTTCAATAGACATGATGAGTCATCTGCGTCACGACTCCGACGCGCCTCCAGCGCTCACCAGCCGGGCCGCGGACCTCCACACCGCGCGTCAAGATAATTTATATTGGTTGAAACCTCGGCTCGTTCACTCAAATATAATCAACGAAAGTTGAACCGGTCAAAATCAATGTAATTGTGAACACCCCTTACGAAAGATGTTATCAAAAATACGAATAAATCAATAAAAATGTGGTGCGAAACGTGTGTGAATGACGAATAGAACTACCATGAATGCGCCGCAGTATCCGTTGATAAAGAAACGATCTGTAACGATTAATGAATGGCGTATCTACTCTATTGAAATAAAACCATGAAAGTGATAATGAATAAAAGTAGACAACATTCATGGATTAATTCGTTCATAGATCGTCATTTTATTGGCGCCGTTTTGTGAAGTGTTTCAACTATTTCTAATAAACTATTCCAATATAGCGATTGGGATCATCCCTTTTACACGAGTACGACCTGTAATTTAATTAAACACAAGTTTGTGAAAACTATTTATAATTAATTCGCAAACAGCAAGGTTTCAAGTTTAGTAACTACCAAGCAAAAACTTGCTTTTACCGTCGTTCATAAACAAGTTTTTGGTGAATAGTACCTACACTACAATGCAACGATACATTTACAAAAACTATGCACAAATATGGGTATTGGTCGTTGGTATACTTTGACTTAGCTTTGCCAAATGCAAAGATGTGGCCTAGAGCCATCTTGAAGCTCATTCGGTTCTTTACGACTCCAGATTGACATTATTGTATAGAACTAGGCATTGACACTGTGATATAGACTTATCAGTGAAAGCTGTTTGTAAACAACATAGTAATATCATTTTCATTTTCTGTTTGATACTGTTTCGAGATCGGACACAGGATACTAACTATGTAGTTACATAAACACTCTACCGGTATACCTTTAAGGTACAGAACAAATTCCACTCCAATTGCTTTTCAATTTAATTCTGTACAAAATAATACTATGACTAAAATAACATTAATTTAAAATTTGGATCTCTCTTTATTCAGATGTCGTCTAAAACATTTCCAACACAGTGAGATCTGGCATCATTCTGACTAGTCATGATAAAAAGTTTTTTGAAGTGTTTTCATGTAGAGCATTCTTCTAATAATTTGTATCAATTTTGTTTCCAAATTTCTAAGTTTCCAAGAATTTACACACAGTTTGTGAATAGTAAGTAATTATATTTTTTACTGTTTGTGACTGTTGAGTGTTACGTTATTTAATTTGGTTTGACCACTTCTGCGACCAGAAACTTGCGACCACTTCTGTGCAGCAAAATAAACGAATATAATTATCTGCTGTCTAAACTGACATGACCGGAACTCACTGTCCTCGTCCTCGCCGTCTATATGTATATGAGAGGAAAGGTAAAAGACAGTGCTATACAAAAGCTGCCCTTGGCTTATCAATCTAAGTCAGCTGATGTTTCTCTACTTTTAGACTCGGAAAATAGTATTTTGTAGGTCAGCTTATGCGGAAATTTAACATTTGTTTTACTCTGGCTTCCCAAACAGCCATTTCCATGTCATCATTGTAAGAACGTAATGGAGTTGGATTCAAAGATAGAATACTACACGCCAAAAGTTCTCTGGTGCGGACCCAACGTTTAGCTGCCATCATTGAAGCGATGATTGGTTCCGATGAGGCTATTGGCAGTCCCGCGAGGCGCGCGTGACTTGCTAGTTCCGTACGGAGCTGGGAGAACGGGATCCATTTTAAACCATTTTCTAGTATTTAACACTAGAAAAGTCATTCGAACCATTTTAAAATGTTTTGGTAAGTAGGTAAATTGAATTACATTTGGTGCTGTGGCAAAACATCTCTTGACATTAAATGTTAAATACTATATTACATTCATTTGCAATCTTATACAAAAATGTGTATACCTACAAAAACGACGCGGCGAAGGTCATTGATCGTTTGGTTTGATAATGTGGTTTTTTATTTTTTAGGGGGTCTCAAGAAAGCCTACTTACATGATCTAGTATACTAGTAGTTAGATCAAGTGATAATAAAGAATAATAATATATATATAAAGGGTTTTTTGACGTGTTAACGTCTTATAAATCAATGGAGCCGGCTGCACGCTCGAAAAAACATGACTAATGCGTCGTTACCTCGTCATGCGTCACCTCGCAAAACGCATGCGGTGACGCTGCATGCGCATGCGCGTAGCGCATGCGCTATATATGCTATATATATATATATATATGCGCATGCGATATATATATATATCACCGCATGCGCTAAGCGCATATATATATATGCATATATATATATATATATGCGCATGCGCGAAGCGCATGCGCGCGAGCGCGGAACGAGCGACAAAGAAGCATAATAACGACGTTGACACGTTGAACTATCGTCAGTAAACCGACTTTACAGACAACCGTTTTTGTGAAATGGGACAGTATAGGGATATCCGAATCCATAAGAGATACGGGAAAACTGTCTTTGGAACCATTTTCTCATTTTGTATGAAAACGATTTTGGCATAGTTATTTTTTTGGTCAAGCATAAAAATGAGTAGTTTTGATTTTTTTTTTTGTAATGCGTGTCGACTTCGTTTTTGTGTAAGGATTGTTTCATTGTATTGGAAGAAAAAAATCTGAGCAGCAGAAGTTAGTCAAATTTAATAAAATGTTTTCTCATACAATTTGTAAGTAATCTGGTACCATAAATGGTAATAAAACTATCACAATAAATTTTCATAATGGCCTCCGTCTTGCTGTTTCCAGGTACGGGTACGTTTCAGAACACCTCTAGTGGCATTAGACAAAGATGAGTGGTGAATGTTGTTCTGCTGCTCTGATGGTCTCGTGAAATGAGAAAAATCAGAGCTGTAGAAGTAAGTCAAACTTTAATAAGAACATCTTTGTCTGAGGCCACTAGAGGTATTCTGAAACGTACCCGTACCTGGAAAAAGAAAGTGGA
This sequence comes from Epirrita christyi, assembly GCA_951392215.1. Lineage (NCBI taxonomy): Eukaryota > Metazoa > Arthropoda > Insecta > Lepidoptera > Geometridae > Epirrita > Epirrita christyi. The sequence goes on from OX595849.1 coordinate 15,398,478, forward strand.
AGGCCATTTTTTTTTTGCTATAGTTTTATTAACGTATGTTCCAGATTATTTACAAGTTGTATGAGAAAACATTTTAACAAATTTTACTAACTTTTGCTGCTCAGATTTTTTTCTTCCGATACAATGAAACAATTCTTACATGAAGCTGAGTCGATACGCATTCAAAAATATTTTGATCAAAACTAATCATTTTATGGAGAACTCACGCTTGACCAAAAAAATAACTATGCCAAAATCGTTTTCATACAAAATGAGCAAATGGTTCCAAAGACAGTTTTCCCGTATCCCTTATGGATACGGATATCCCCATACTGTCCCATTAAAAAAAAACACCCTGTATATTATATCGTAAAGTCGTGTAAGTGTATATATATATATATATATATAATTATACTATATACATATATCACTACTATCATCACTATACCGTCATACATTAAGTTAAAGAAAAAAGTTTTCCCAACATGTCTACACTATGCCTTAAAAGTTATACTGTAAGTGCGAGGTGCCGTATTTCAGGTGTCATATTTGGGTGCTGATGTATTCTCCCCAGAGAGGCTTGGCGAGTATTTGAGGTACCTCCACTAACTCATGATCGCATCTGCGGGATATCGGCGAGAGACATAATTATTTATTATTTTGTATAAGTTTTGTGTGGTGGGTACAAAGATGAGTCAAGGTTTTTTCATCAACGTCTGTATCATTATCATCATCATCATAATCATCAGCCTGTAGAAGTGCACTGTTGGACATAGGCGTCCCCCTTAGAACGCCATGACGAACGGTCTTGAGACGCCTCCATCCACCGACTTCCTGCGACGTTTATAATGGCTATAGTTTGGCTGAAAACAGTTTATAGACGTGGCTCAGCAGCAAAACACTGTATACAAATGTAATAATAATAAGTATCGGTTTAAGTAAGTTACTATCTAACACATTTTTTTACGTTTTACAATTTTTAGTTTACAGTTTTTATCACTCATGTCAGCTAAAAGCTACGTTCGGTCGTAGTGTCATTGCTACGGCGTAGAGCGTCTACGAGCTCATATTGAGCTATAAATACAGAAAGCAATTTCACTAGTCTACGGAACGTGCTTTAAAATCTTAGAATAAAATCTAGTGCTCTCAGCATTTCCCGAGTGTTGGTGCACGTTCACAGGACGACGTCATCATTCCCGTTGCTAGACTTTTTTGTTCATGAGTTTATATAATACAAGCTGCACCCACGGGTTTACTCGTGTTGTGGTATGCTAAATGTGACTATCAAATAAAAAACTCGTTATGTAAAGCACAAACATATTATTTGTATAATGTTTAAATGTTTAATGTTTAATGAAAAAAATCAGCTGCTCTAATTTATTTTAGTTTTTATTGTAGTTTTCACTGTTAATTATCATTATAAGTTACGTACGGTTGTTAAAAATAGTATATTTCACACGTGTGAGTGTTTGTGTTCTATAAAAACATATGAAAAAACTTTGCCAAAGTTCGTACTGGGTCACAACGGTTGACGTGTTCGAGTTTGAATTGTATGAAAGTCCACAAAAGGAAAGCAGCAGTTTGTTTCCAGAGGATTCTGTGAATTACACTCCAAAGTGTTAGCTGGATTTCATGGATAAACCTGGGGAGTATATTTTGTTCTAATAACATAACATTTTACACCTCACACACGTTACCACACACACATTGACTCGGCTCCTTGTGAGTCACTTGCACTACACAATACGAAAAGGTAAAGTATTGTACTCTTTCGCCTTGACAAAGTTTGGAAGACGACTGTAGTCTAAACACTGCCTCACACAGACACAACTACAGAGACACTCAGAAAATTACAAAAATATTATCATTCTTTTGCACTAACTGGTCCCAAAATACCAACTAACTGTAATCTGTAGGTTGTACTTTCCACAATAACTAAGTACTTATTACCTGAGTAGTATTTAGTTAAATGCATGAATTCATTGTTATTTTTTTTTAATAATTTGTAGTAACCGGAGTTAACTTACTTTGTAATCTTTCTTTTACTTGTGTGTCAAGTACTTAGTAGTGAGAAATTCTAAAACAATTTTTAAATTGATCTGGTAATAATTGGTTAGCTAAGCAAGTGTTATTTTTCATTGTAAATTTTAATTCTATTACTACATTCTTGTTACTTTCTACCTCCCCCATCTTTACTAATTGTTTTTTTTTATATTTCCACCTTTTCTATACCTGTCACTATCTATTTCTAGATACCCACTTGCCTACTGCTGTGTTTCAGAATACCATCTACCATGATGACTCGGAGGGCATGCGACTTGGAAGCAAAGTACAAGGAGGCAGCTGCGGAGCTCAAAGAATCCAACGAGATTCGCAGCCAGCTACTACAAGAACGTGACGAGAGTGAGGCTGAAATGTTGGTGATTCTTGGCAAGAATACAAGCCTCAAGAAAGAACTTGCCGAGCTTCATTCTCAATATGTAGCCGTACTTGAGCAGATGGACCGTATGCAGTCCATGTTACAATCCGTAGACAGCTGCCATGAAACCTACGAGGTGTTGCTTCAGGAAAATAAAGACTTACAGCATGAGCTTGCGGAGTGCAGATGTAAACTTGAACAATTAGAGTCGAAGCATGTTCCCTCAAATAATAATTATAGGAGTCTGGATCTACAGACGGAACTCATGGAAAGTGCTTCTAACTTCTCAACGATAGATCTCACTACACCAAATTGTAAAAGTAAATTTCAACAAGTGAAGGGGAGTAACAGAATAAAAAAATATGTGAAGCTAAGTAATTTTATAAAAAAAACTGAGAAAAAGCTTAAATAGCATAAAAATGTCCTAAGTTATGCCAAGAATATTAAGCAAAAATGTTATTTAAATGAGGAACTTAATTCCTGCTATAATTTGATAGGACGAAATTCAAAAGAGTTAGTTGATATGTCAGAGGAAATTAAAAGTTTAGAAACATCACTTCATGATGTAACGTGTAAATATAAAAAAGCTGAACGAGAAGCATCTGACAATATTCAGAAAATGAATAATATCGTAGAGATACTGAGTGATGATAGCACATATGTACAAGTATGTAATAGTAGCTCACAGACGGACCTTCCTTTATCAGAGCCTTCTGGATCAGCTTTAGGTGCTTTAACGCACATTGCAACATGTGCATCGCAGAGTCAGGCTAAACCTACTGTTCAGGTTGAAGTAGTTTCCACACCTGGTACGCAGTCTCCGGTTAGACAGATTAAATCCTGTTGTCAGACCCGGAAGACTGTGGTGTATTCAGATAAGATAGGTGTTGGGATGGGCTTGCTCCTTAGTGACCTGTTAGGGCAAGTTGTGACAAATAATTGCTTTCCTAATGCCCCTATTAACAAACTTATAGATACTATAAAGAGGGAGGATTGCTTTGACAGCAACACCACTCTGTTAGTACAATTAGGTGAGAGTAGTGGTGTAACGCGTTTGGATATTATTAAGTTAGTTGAGACTTTGTTACAAAAGCTAGATTCAGGACTGGGAAAATTAATTTTATGTGCTTTCCCTTACTCAAAATGTTTGAGTACTAAAGATAATCAAAAAATTTGGAATCTTAATTTAATGCTGTATAATTTGACATGTCGTCATAGAGACGTTTTGTATTTTGTTACTAATAATTTTATTAGTAATTTTATTTTGACACAAGATACTATGTATTTGAGTAGACATAGTAAATTAATAATTGCTAAATTGTTAGCATTTAATATTTTTGATCCCGTTATAAGTACTATAACGCAGTTCACCGACAAGCCCGTAGTTAGTAGTAGTACTAATGAGGGCAAACAAGTAGGAGTAGCTGACAGTCATTTAAACTGACGAGTTCGACAATGAGACAGCCGGGCACATTACATGTAGTACATCAAAATGTGCAAGGCCTTCCCAGCAAAATCTTAGAATTAGAATTATTTTTAAATCGTTTTAATGTTGATATTTTGTGTGTAACTGAACACTGGATGTTACAATTTGATTTACTCCCTTATTATGAGAATTATAATATTGTAAGTTCATACAAACGCAAAAACGCCATACGTGGGGGTTCCTTAATTGTTGTTCGAAATACTTTAAAATGCAAGGAACGTAAAGATGTTGCAAATCTCACTATTGAGAGGACTATTGAGCTATCTTGTGTTGAGCTAGAGCGGCATATCATTGTGAGCGTTTACCGTCCCCCTGACGCAGATTTCGCATTATTTGAATCCACTATGGAAGAAGCATTGCTTAAAACTTTTGTTTGTAATAAAATGCTAATAGTCTGCGGAGATTTCAATATAGATATTCCGGTTAATCCTCTATCTGAGAGGCTGCTTAATTTATTTAAATGCTTTAACTTAAATCACCTCTTCGAAGAACCTACAAGGGTGACACTAACAACATCCACCTGTTTAGATAATATTTATTGCAGTAGTGTTCCAATTGATAAATCAGTAATTAAACATTTCACCTCAGATCACTATGGTCACAGTGCTATATTTACTTGTAATTTTGTAGATGAACCTAAGGAATTCACTTATCGGCCTATCACAGAAAGTCGCATTAAGAAGTTACAGGGCAGTATTGAACTTAAAATGCCCCTTGTACCGTGCGTAGATGATCCGAATGACCTTTTTACTAGTTTGTTTAAGTTGATATGTGAGGAACATAGTGAGATATTTAAGTTAAAAAAATGTAAAGCTAGAGCTAATGTCGGGTTAGCTGATTGGGCTACAACCGGTATTTATAGAAGTAGGAATAAATTATATGAACTCTATGCGGCTAGAGAATCAATGTTGCACGATCCAACGTTTATCTTGTACATAAAGAACTATTCCAAGACCTTCAAAAAAGTTTGTCATGCAGCAAAATCATTGCATTTGAGAAATAAAATAGAAAAATCAACAAATAAAATTAAGACAACTTGGAAATTAATAAATAATGAAACAGGTAAAGCTAAACCTCGTAGTAAACAAATTAATTTAAACGTAAACAATACAATATTATCAAATAATATTGAGGTCGCAAATGCCTTTGATAGTTTTTTCTCTAGTATACCTAATATTGTGACTCAATCTTTAAAATCAACTGCCTATGGAGCATCTACTTTATTGGAATTAAGTGTTGATAAGTGTGAGGTCGCGTTTAGTTTCAGATACGTTAATGCCATTGATATTGTTAAGACATTTAAGTCACTTAATATTAAAAATACTGAAGACCTTTGGGGAATATCTACAAAGGTGTTAGGTGTTATAATTATTGATATTGCGCCGTGTATGGCCTATATTTTCAATGGATGTGTTGACGAGGGAGTCTTTCCTGATCTTATGAAACATAGTAAATTAATTCCTTTGTTCAAGTCTGGTAATGAAAAAGATCCAGGTAATTATAGGCCAATTTCTATATTGCCTGCGTTAAGTAAAATCTTTGAGAAACTTATTCTTACTCAGTTATTGTCACACTTCAACCTCCACGGACTTCTTCATAGTCATCAATTTGGATTTACTAAGGGTCGTTCGACAGCCGATGCTGGTACCATGCTCTTAGAACACATATTTGAAGCATGGGAGAACTCGCAGGACGCGATCGGAGTTTTCTGCGACCTGTCCAAAGCTTTTGACTGCGTGAGGCATGATACTTTAATTTCCAAGTTAAAACATTATGGCATACAAAATCAGGCAATTAATCTTGTAAATTCTTACTTATCCAATAGAGTCCAAAAAGTTGATGTTGGTGGTGAAAGGTCTTCAGGATCGACTATTGTCATGGGGGTGCCACAGGGTTCAATACTAGGCCCATTTTTATTCCTAGTTTACATTAACGATCTCCCTTTTTTTGTGAAAGACATATGTGACATAGTTCTGTTTGCTGACGATACTTCTTTGATTTTCAAAGTTGATAGATCTAAATCTAATTACGATGATGTAAATGATTCACTATCGCGTGTTCTTGAGTGGTTCACAGTTAATAATCTTTTGCTTAATGCTAAAAAAACTAAATGCATCAAATTCACATTGCCAAATGTAAAACATTATCCAACTAATATTAAAATAAATGGGGAGACACTTGATCTTGTCAAGTCTACCATTTTCTTAGGGCTTAATATTGATGCGGGCTTGCAGTGGGCACCACAAATTGTGGCTCTTGCTGGTAGACTTAGTTCCGCTGCATATGCAGTTCGTATAATAAGGCAGCTTACTGATGAAGCTACAGCTAGGCTTGTTTATTTTAGCTACTTCCATAGTGTTATGTCATATGGTATCATACTGTGGGGTAAAGCAGCAGATATCCAAGCTATTTTTGTCTTGCAAAAACGGGCAATACGTGCCATTTATAAAATGAAGTCGCGTGACTCCTTGAGAGAGCGTTTCAAATAAATCAATATTCTTACAGTAATATCGCAATATATCTATGAAATATTATTACATACACATAAACACTTGGATAGTTTTATGATAAAAAGTGACGTGCATGGTATTAACACGAGAAATAAACACAAACTAAATATACCAAAATTTCGATTAAAGAAAGTAAGTGGGTCTTTTATGGGGAATTCTGTACGGTTCTATAATAAACTTCCAGAAGGTGCATTTAAACTTCCTATTCGAAGATTTAAATCCTACATAAAGATGAATCTAATTAAAAAAGCGTATTACACTCTTGATGACTATATTAATGATAAAGCCGCGTGGCCTGATGTCGCTCTGCCCCTCGACTGCTAAAATGGAAATTTGCAATATCTGTACTTACCTATTTACATGTTTGTATTAGATTATTATTTATAAGTATAACAAGCGTAGCGTGTGCTGTCTTGCATATTTTTGCTGATGTTTATTTACTTTTGACTACCTTCCTAAGGTTTTTAAGTTCTCATTTACTATGTATCAGCAACTCCTTGCTCCGAGGCACCACACAGGCGCTTCTCACCTAGTGGTAAGACGGACCATTTATGTAAGCCAAGCCGAGTTTGTTGCCTGATTCTTCTAGGCTTGGTCGCGTTGGAACAGGAGTAATTTAATTTTATATAAGACGATTCAAAATGATCCTTGTGATTTCAATGAATAAAGTTCTTTTTGACTTTGACTTTTGAATGATTAGTAAAAGATTATTAAAGAAAATATGCGAAAACTAAACATTCGCTACTGGGTCAATTTAAAAAAAAACTAGGAATGCTTTACGCATAGTTTAACGGAAACATCTAAATGATCAATTCTAACGAATAACTCCGGAACAAATATTTGCAGATCATGCAAAAAAATGCCCAGCAGCGGGAATCGAACCCGCACCTCTTGCGTCTCAGCTATTCGCCCGCCACGCTGCGGTGGTCATCAATTGGTGTATGTTGGTGTTGAATAAACTTTTCCATCCCGATCTGCGTCGAAACGTTTGGCAGCGCCGCCCTTATTCACGTGAGACGTGCAACTCGTGTGAAGCGTGCCTTAACCCCGTAATAAGCTAAAATCTCTCCGTGTACTCTACCGTTCACAGTTATTTTACGTCTGACTCAGGCTTGCAACTTAATAGCCAGAGGTAAAATAACTGTGAACGTTAAAATCACGCACGCAAGAGCACTACAAGAAGGCGCTTGGTGCGACGGCTAATGTGCTCTGTGTACTGCACCAATCTTACAACTGATTCAAGCTGGCCTGTACCAATCATTGGATTAATCCTGGCCTATTCCACCAATAACGGCAATTTTTTTTCCCGTTGCCCTTTCCTCAAAGCTTTGAAGAAACTTTTTATTTATTTCCGGACATTAAAGAATTCTCCTTGAGATAACTATCGCTCTGTTTCCCTTTGTGCGAGTTTCGTATGCCGTAACTAGTGGAAATTGGAACGGTTGCGCAATCAACGAACGCTTTTTGTTAACGGAAAAATCTCTATTTCTTGTTGAGATGTTTTGCTATTTTGGAGATCCGTATTCTTAGAGAGATTCCCTGATTTCATTTTTATTTACATGATTACCTAAAACTTTATAGAGTTTTATTCGTTTGTATGTTCTACTTGTATTCAAATGTGGTAAACGTTTTAACCTAGACCTCAGATTTCAGGTAGACGTAGAGAAAGCCAGTAAATCAAGTAAGCCAACCATTACTTAAACATTTGACCCTTGTTACTGAACAAGGGTTTCGTTGAAGCCGACAAACGAGATTCTGTTCCTCTAACCTGAAGAGAGACTTGACATATGACTGCGGTGAGTTGTATAAGAAAGTCAATAATTTTTTTTAGTTATGCCAATGTATTTTCAATTGGAAGTCAGTGGATGGAGGCAGCTCAAGATCGTTCGTCATGGCATTCTAAAGGGAAGGCCTATGTCCAGCAGTTCATTTCTACAGTATGATGATGATGATGTTCAATAGAAATCTTCCAACGGAAAGGTAAGATAATTGCACATATTTAATGCCGTATGAAATATATTTTAATAGGATTTTGATTTCAATTCGATATTTTGCATAGTTTGGGAGGTATAACTGTGGTTTTCCAAGTGACCCTATTTCATTGCACGCCAGATTAGTTCTAGCTATTCGCGTTTGTGTGTGCTACTTTGGGCTACATGTTCTTGCGTCAAATGGAAGGATTTAATACCTATAATACAGGCTCAGTCTAGTTTAGGTGTTTGGGATTTGCGTATACGTTACAATACTATGTAGGTACCTCCCAAAACCATTATCAATGGGTTTTTTTCTAATATGTTTAAGTACTATTTACTAAGTGGATTTGGTGAAATGTTATCTTTAAGCAGAGTATCCCTGGAATAATTTTACTTTTTAGATCCAGAGTAAATCAAAGCGTTTTTCGAACGCAAACGTAGGCTAGACAATACTCGGTATTGTTATTCTAGCTAGGATTTATGAATAAATTACGTGTAAATAAGGTGTTATCAATAAAGTATTGTAATGAATAAACAAATAATGTAAGCCCAATAGAATCAAAATACAGTTGTTGTTAAGAGTGCAAAGCGAAACTGTTTTAAAGTCCTTTGATAATGCAAACTAAAACACTGATCCGCATAGTCTATGAGCTAATCTTGTCAGTCAGTCAGTATCTATAACAAAAAACACTATTTAGTTATTCTTATGTTAGTACTACTTGATGGAAAGTATTGTGAGTGAAAATGCGTCATCAGTGCACAGGTGCATCGCTTGACCAAATTACAATGAAATTAAAGGGCGCACAGAGGATTGGAAAACTATTACGTGTTGGCGCGTGGTGTGGCATGTGGGCCGCTTTGGTTATTTACGAACAATTCACCGATGTCCGACTACCCTCCAATTTGCCAGTTGCCGAGTACAGTTCAGTAATAATGGACGGAAAGTGTTTAAGCTTTTGCATAATTTGGAGTTTCATTCTTTTTATAAATAATTTTGTGCCGTTGTTTTTTGTAGCGCCTGTGTGATTCATGAACGAGCTGGTGCAGATTAAGAGCTAATGTGATGCTTTGATACTGATTTTGTTCAAAAAATTCTTAAGAGCCTTTTTGCGAACAAGTGAGTTGAAAAGGTTATTACAAACCCTCGTCTTTGGCTCGGGCTTACAAGCGTCAAATCATTTGTAATAACCTATTTAGGACTCTTGTACTATATTGTACTGTAACTGTTAACAACTCTGTTATTGATATATTACGCACTACGTTACTAATTTATACAAAATTAAACCTTAAGGCTTAAAGGAAACATCGCTCTTATTTTAAGGCTTAAAGGAAACATCGCTCCGTAAAAATGTCAAAGCTTGAAATTCTTAAAACTACTATTTTTGGAATAGTATGTCAAGAGAACACAGAATTAAGAGGTTACTTAAATTATTGACGTAATGTAACGTTTCTGAAAAGCAGCCAAAAGTATAGGGAATATTGCAAATTGTAGCGATCAGTCTTCGTAGAGCATCAGTAAATAACAGATGTTTTACGCGGAACTCACATTTCACGACAAAATAGGCAACCCTTTTTGTAGCTTATAAATATTCGGTTGGCAGCTACGACCCACGCCACTCGTTACAGTCCTTTTATCATTTTGATTGCAACAAGGCGTGAGATTAAATTATAAAAGGCCGCTCGAAATGAATCCTTCGCCGCGCGTGACGCGAATAAAGGCAGATTTACATTAAGTCACTTACTGGCGTTAGTACTGCAGTGCCGAAAACTTTCTACTGGCCTGTATGCCACTCAGGTGTGTCAAAAAAACAAAGAACCGAATTTGATGTACTTAGTTTTTGCATAGACATATTTAGATAAATAATCGAAATAATAATTGAGTATTAATTAATTGAGGTAGGTAATAATAAGAAATTCATAATTTACCTGTTTTTGTTTGATTATCAATTAATAATTCGATTATTTATTTAAATGTCTATAGTTTGATTGAATTATTGCTACCTTAGGAGTCGGAATCGTGTCGCTGTCGAGAGAACATGTCGTATCGTGTTTGTAAGAGAATAAATATTCGCATATTTTCGGGATGACTTAATTAATTAATTCTTTTAATTAATCGTTCGAAGTACATAAAATGTAAGTACATAAAATGTTATGAAGTCAGATTAGTATTTTAACCGACTTCACAAAAAGGAGGAGGTTTTCTATTCAGTTGTATTTTTTTTTTTATGTTTTTTACCTCATATCTCCGGCGTTTATGAACCGATTTGGAAAAAACTTTTTTTATTTGAATAGGTATACTTCCAGATTGGTTTTCCATGTTTTTCAGAATCCAGTACTCATGGAATCCATGAGGAATTGAGGGAACTCCTCAAATATTGTAGGCAGACATATAGTGATTTTGATATTTTCACGATAAACCAAGCATTTGCATTCATAAAGTATCATAACCCTTTCACCACTATGGTTTTTTCATAAATTTTTTTCATCCAGATATTTAGTAAAAGTTAAAGTACCGACTACTGAGACATCTCATTCTACGCAAAATAATTTAGTAAAATTTTCTCGCCCACGATCTTTCTCATTTTTCTCAATGCCAAAACTGTAAACTACTCAAGGCAAGTCTCAAACAGATATAGTTTTATATAAGCCCTGGATGCAGACTTGGACGGATATTCATTTATAAACTTGTCTTCTCAGTATTCAGGCCTGTCCGCACACACACAGAGTGGAAATTATAGTACTTATAAGTTCTATACTATAAGTACAGAAGTTTCACTTCAACGGCGCTCATACAACTTTGGAGAAAGGTAGTTACAAATACACAATATTGGATAACGTGTAACTTGAAAAAAAAAAACTTGTGTGCTAAATATGAAAGTCGATGCAAGAGAATGTAAGTAACCTAAAAAGAGCGTTTTTTAAAGATTTAAGTTAAAAATTGCGGTTAACTTAAGTTCGAATAGCGGGGAACTAAAGGAAAGTTTTGAGTTGTGAAGATACAGTAATTTTGCTGGTATAAGCTATATTTCATCGCAAGCGTTTTAAAAATATTATTTTAATCTTAATTTATTCATTGAAGATAAACACATACATAATAAATTATTAGCTACACTCAATAATGGTAAGTAAAAGGTAAACAAACCGCACAAACCCACAAGTTATGTTACACTAGTGGAACACCCGCAACTATGTCCGCGTGGAGTTTTTACATACAAACTTCAACAGCTCGCTGCTTAGGGGGTTAATTTCGGAAATTTATTTTTATTTGCACCCCTAGATTACAAAAAGAATTTACCTTCCAAATTTCAGGTCTCTAGCATTTACCGTTTAGGCTGTGCTATCAACAGTCAGTCAGTAAGTGAGTCAGTCAGTCACGCAACGATTTTTATTATAATATTAATTTGATATTGATATAAGAGTAGTAATAGTATAGTGCGATACAAGTAGGTGGGTAGTTTCTTAGTACCATTAATATAATTAATAAAGTACATAAAAGGGTATTTTTTAGTTTGGTAGTTAATAGCGTAGGTGTTATGTTGAATTACAACACAAGATACATGAAAACTAATATAAACTTGCAATATTTATTTCAAATAATAAATCCCTGGGTCTCCATTTCCTCGAATTATTTTATTTGAGTGGTCCAATTCGCTCACTTGCGAGCTCTGGTTATAAAAACTAAGTTGCTAACACCAAAAATGATCTAAGGTAGGTATAACTGTTCTTCTAATCAGCCCACATTGAATATGTTTCTCTGAGGCGAACTTTCTCCCACTTAGTGTTTGTCTCATACATTGATCTTTCAATCCATCAACTAAGCTATTGATCTTTAGCTCTACAAGTTCATCTTTCGTGACTCTACCTGCCTTGTGCCGGCGTACATTTAAAGCAATTCTTCATTTGTTCCAGGTATGTTCCCGAAATAGCCGTGAAACAGCTCCAAAGGGTTAAAAATACATTAAGGTGATTCCACACCTGAATAAAATAAAATAATAATACAAGTGTACCTACATTGCCGACGGCAACTGAAATTAATGGGCTATTAAGAGCAATATATCTGCGGAACTCTAACGGAGCGACGTTCGGCTTCGTGACCTGAAATTTTATTAACTTATTATTCATTGGCTCTTTCTTGTCTGACTAGAGCTAAGATCTGAGGTATGGATCACAAGCAGCTGTATTCTAGACGAGTCAGAATGTTCTGAAGGGGTGAAATCGGATTTTACCTATTCGGGTATTATTTTCACATTTTTATAAAACGATTTGCAATTTTTGCAAAATCCTGCTGCTTGTGATCCCCGAGTCTCTTGGTACATCCAGTGCGTTCGCTGAAGCTGCGAGTAATAAAGGAAATTTATCGCACGCGTTTCGCCGATCTATGCGTAGTCTTATGGTGAACACCTACTAAACGTGGCGTAGCAAATCATTTTATTTAATCTCTAGGTAAGGCATTTTTGAAAACTCCGTTTTTTTGTGCTTGTGTGAATGGGGCTGTGCAAGAAATAAAACTTCTTCTATTCGTTTTAGGGTTTCGTACCTCTAAACCCAATGACGTACGTATAGCGTAAGTATACGAATTTAAAAAAAACTTTAGTTAATGTATCATGTGACATATCAAACAAAAGAACACGTTATGAAAAATAAAAATGTATTTTTTTCATTATTTTAAACTTAGTTAAAAAGATATTAAACAAAATTATGTGAAAAATTATTGTATGGGGGGGGGGGGGCATCTCCCAATCAAAAAAAGTATAAAACACCACACATATATCATTATATGTATATATTATATAGTATCACAGTATAAAAAAGCAGTTTTACATAAATGTGGTTTTAAATAGTTTTTGTTTTCAGTTTTAGCCATCACATCTGCTCCCCTATTCCCTAACTGAAAGTTACACGAACGTCTGACAATAAAATGGTCTGTAAATAACCATCAATTGGTCAAAATTATCAATTGATGGTCATTTTACTTGTCATATGTTAGTCACCGAGTGACTTTTAGTTAGGAAATAGGGGAGCTGATCTGTTTTTGTGTTTGCAATGAATTATTAATATTTTTAGTAGGGGCATCTACCGTGTTTTGCTCGTTTTCAAGTCTTTTTGCAGCTGAATAGCAGCCATACACCGTTTCTGCAAGCGAAGCACTGTTTTATTCATATAATTTAGTACACTCGGTCCGACCGAGTGAATAAGGAATTGTAACGAGCGTGAGAGAAATATACACTGCTTTAGCGGACGAAGCGCGATTCTATGTAAAATATAGAATCACTTGATAAGTAAAACATCGTGCGGATCAGCACAATTATGTTATCAACACTGGTTTTTTCACCAGACTTGGTCAAAATGCCTTTTTCAGGGCCTCAAGTAAGTCAAGTAAGCTTGTTCAATAGATAAACGTAACCGACACGACGGTGGGTTCAGAAAGTTTATGATTAATAAATGCTTAAAAGTAATTGTATCGTGCCTCTTAAAGATACTTCAGTCGATCGATGTCAGCAGCTTCCGCAGCTAATACTACAAATCGATATGCTCGTAAAAACTACTACTAAGTAGGTCGTCGGATTGTTTACCTCACGAGGTGATGCCTGGAGATGCCCCCCTTTACGACGGTGATATGCCATTGATTCTGAGAGATAGGTACCTATCTGAATTGATTACAGTTTGGTATAAGGAAGTCTGGTGTCGTAAAGCTTACTCATCAATGGATACTTTTATGCCTTTTATAATATATTTCTATCTAGTAGAACTGAAGTTATAAGCCATGTCTTCGATAGCAATCTCGACCAAAACAAGTGTGATTATAAAAACATTAACTAGGTTGCGCCGTTCATAGAGTTTATAATCTAAATTAGATTTGTACAGTCACTGTTTATAGTTTGGACCTATCGTTACGAAGATAACACACCCTAAAAGCTTGGTAGAAAAGTTAATCTATCATCCTTTCAGCACCACTAGCATAGCGCACAGTCATTGTTTTTACAGAGAGCGAAAGCAACGCCTCAATTAGCGGTGAAAACGAGATTTCAGTTTAAAATATCTAGGAAATTTTGATTTTCTTTACTCATAAATTTCATTATAATTTTGACATTGTCAGTGTGAGCTATTCAATGCTACTATTCTGTAGGTGCAAGGGCACTTGTGAGTTTTGCACTGGTTCTTTGTATTATCTTTCTTCGAACGAAGGTACCTCTATCAGACCGTTTCGGTTACGCATTTTGCTAACCCATACAAAAACCAGTTAAACACGGTCACAAGCAAGAGTGAAAGCAGCGGTGCAAAACATCTTTTACTAGATATTATTTACGTTCAGCCCGATATTGGTGATAGTTTGCGTTACTCGCTTTCGTCATTTCATCGATTGAGCTTTATCGTGAAAAGCTATGGCAATGACCACCTATCACGGCTAAGTTCCATGGAATAAAACGGCAGGCGAAGGCTCTATCTAACAATAGCAAGTTGGATTGTGTGTGTGTGTGTGTGACCAAATGATATGTCGCTGTCATGAAAGATGAGTTCTTGAGCCTGTACGTTACGATAGGTACATAAATAAAAATGAAAACTCTCGCATAATTACACAAACTCCAAGAAGAATGGGAACATGTTCCAAATAAGATGTCAGAGCCAGTCTAAAAGTACCTGACATAAATAAGTATGTATATACATAATAATGTACAGGGGTAAACCTGCGTCAGTGATAGGAAGAGGCACAGTAAATTCCCTCAAATCTCTCAACACACGCTAAGTTTGTCAGCGCAAGTGCATTTCTGACGTTTTGAAATTAATTTAAGTAATTTAATCATGTAGTGTATTGATGAATTAATAATATAAGTCGTTGTGTTTTATTCAAGTACAGTGGGTACACTCACTATCTATGATTGTTATCATACATAGTGAGCTTTTTCTGATACCTGTATCAGAATTATTATCAATTCATTTTAAAATCAATTGTTCTTCTAATCTTGTGTTCTTGTCTTCACAAAATGTTTCAACTGTTTTTTATTTGTTTTTAATGCTCAGTGACTCAATATTGCATTTCTTGAGTTTAATTAACAAGTTAATATTTTATTGAATTATCTCCCACTCATCCAGCTTCTCCAGCAGACGGCAGACAAGCCTCTCCGCCATTGCACAAATAATGTACAAAATTCGCGTCCAATTTTTCAACTTGTTATCTCCCGAATTTATTTCATTTGTTGTTTTACCCCCTAGCTCTCTGTTAGTTCGTGAAAGAAGGCAATTTCCTCACTCGGGCCTGTTTTCTTTGTCCTGTAATTGTCATTAGAGCTCCTTGCCGTGCTAGACCGTCGGGCGCGCCTGGCCGCCGCGCCGCTGGGACGCGCTAATGTGCTAAATAAACAATTACACAGATAGCGCTTCTACTAGCTCTTAGATGAAAAATCAAACATAAGAAAACTCTTTCTGTATTTTCTTTTTAATTATGTGTGACTGTGTTGTTCACTGTAAGATAAGTGTATTATTCATCTATACTCTCCGCGTTACTGGATTATCCAAGGGGAGAACTATTCGATACAGCTACGTTAAAAAACACAACTTTTAGGGTCTAGGACCTTTGCAAAATCGTTTAATATATTTTCACAAAACTATTTGAATGTTGTAGCATCCTGATAAGTCAAAGTCAAAAAGAACTTTATTCATTGAAATCACAAGGATCATTTTGATACGTTTGACATGTATAAGTTTTATTTACGTAGAGCCAACTTTACTAAATTTCACTCTGCTGCATACCTACACATAGGTCAGTATTGACACCTATTTCATTAAATTCCTCCATGGTTCACTATCTGCCTCATAATTATCCTGACAAGGTAAAAAAAGGAAAATAATATACTACACAAAACTGCATATCATTTTCCCATTTTCAACAGATACATAGTTTTGTACGATCTTAAAAGCTGGAGACTATAAACTTTAATAATTAACCTGTTTTTCACCACCAAAAGTGTCCTTGTAATTAGTGTCATCGATTCATCGCACGTAACTCAGGAAAAGCGATGGGCAGCAGGCAGGCGGGTGGTGGAAGTCACCGAAGCAAAAACTAAAAGAGTCCCGCTTCCGATACTCTCGGATCGGAAATCATTCAGTTACTGGACTAATTAGAACGCACATTCACTAAAGTGAACGAGTATACGCGTCAGCCCACACCAAGCCTAGCAAGGATTGGCTCGAGCAGTACCGTAGGCAGTTCCAGTGGGGCCTTTCTACTTAATCTCTATGTCTAGTGTTTTGAACGAAATTTGCTTTCCTAGATAAATATATAGAATAACATAGGTTCAGTTCTACAACAAGCAATAATTACAAATTTTATTGCGAATGCGATGTCTGCACAATGGCCTGCTCCGACACAAACATGAACGCTCTGCCAACGTGTAGATGGAGTCACAATTTTGCTTAACAATACATTCGCGAATACATTGGTGCACGTACCTGCGAGCGTGACGGTTCTTATCAAGGCCAAGGTTTGGTGACTTCATTCTGTCACCGTACTTTTTGGCTTGATTTATTCAGTTGACCCCAGGGACCCGCGGTAACATGGCCAATGCTGGCAGTTGGAGTCGGAGTTGGACAGTTGGGGTCAGACCCTATATTTAAGCATGCATGAGCACGGCACTACAGGCGGGTGCGTTGCTGCCATCCCATAAATTAGAAGCTTTTTGCTTAAGGATGACGTGCAGTTGCAATCGCATGAGATTGTTCGAGCAGTGCTAGTGATACTCCATATAAAACATGTATTTAATATGGATAGTGCTGATGCATACTTAAACATTTAAATGGAGTCCCACCTATCCACGCAACTTCCACGTATGTGTACCTACTCCCTGTTGTTTAGTTTTACTCGTGACTTTATCGCCTCTCGAGAGATGTCATTAACTTTCTTACTGATTGTACTGTTATTACTGTTCTCAAAGTTCTATCAGATTACATTTTTCATAAAACACAAACCAAAAATTAGAAAAAAAAATGTTATGTTTACATTATGTACTATTTAATTTAGCTTGTAACAATAAAATGTAATAAATGAATTTGAGATACCCTGTGGTAGTACAAATTTCGCAAGGACCAAACAAGGGTCCATCAAAAACAACATCAACATCTTGGCCCCATTTTTTCCCGATGCCAAAGTGCATGATCGATAGAGCAATTAGTTGTTTCCAGGTATGTTTTTATAAGGAACAGGGAGGGGTTGGGAGGCCAGAGAACTGATAAAAGATTATACGTTAGTACGTATATTTTTTGCATAATGTCATGTTACATTAAATCCAAGAACAGTATTTAGTCATTGTCAATGCACTGCAAATCGCGAAACGCAACGTGCCGCGAGCGGGCTTGTGGCAAATCAAATTAACGTGCGGCCATTATGTTGACATGCTAATTCAATGTTTTGGCACAAACACAGGTCAGTTATTTATGTAATAGCTGTAATTGTAGCCCTCTGTGTTATGTGACTGAGAATAAATGAGCTATTATTCTGTTCTCAAAAGAGACCAGAGAATCTCAATCTCTCTCTCTCTTAAGGTGATTCCTCTCGCATGTGGCGCGAAATTCAAATTTTATTGTGATTTTTATAAATCATAGCTAATCAACACTTCTTGAGATAGAGAAAACAGATTTTGCGAAAACTAGGAGACCATGACACATGGACACATGTTTTAATTGTCTCAATTCTCATAAATGTCATTAGTTAAGCTACGCATATCTTTAAACCAAAAAAACACTGTAAAAATCATTGAAGAGTATTCGTAGCTGAAGTAATGATCTTTATGTGAAACTATAAACTAAAACATGTGTGTTAGGTCGCCTAGTTTTCGCAAAATCAGGTTTTACTATCTCAAGAAGTGTTAATGAGCTGTAATGAGCAAAAACGCAATAAAATTTGAATTTCGCGCCACATGCGAGAGGAATCACCTTGAGAGCTTGACTCGCAATTTATTGAAATAGGTTATTTAAGCAAGGTGCAATAAGTGCAAAATTTCAATTATATTCTGTGCTTATTTTGGGGACAAGGGGGTAAAATAAATAGATATTATTAGGTTATTTATTTTTCTCATAAATACTTTACCCCTCCATTTTAACCACTTCTCCCTAAAATTTTCTAAATTTCTATAGACCTCCATACCCTCAAACTTTCAAGTCTGTAAAACCATCGGCATAGGTTGTGCGTTGTCTATTATGTCAGTCAGTCAGGACTTGTTTCTTTTAAGTAACAGAATAAGTTTTTTTATTTAGGGGTACCCCCTTGGACCTTGACGGCCTGAAATTATTTAAATCTCAACTTCCACACCGTCAAACAACCTTTGAAACGACACCACACTCGAGTAGTTCAATATAGAAATCACATTTTAAAAATACCCTGAATATGTTTTAATCTCAACAACTACACCGTACCATAAATTAAAACCAGGCCAAAACGTAAAGTGTATTTTTTTAACAAAGAAAACATACCCTTACCTTTTTCAGGAAAATTTCGGGTATCGCTCAAACATGAGTTTGTTAATTTCATTTGAGGAATCTTCATGTTACGTACCTGCTACCAACGGTTTCTGAAATACAGAGCGTTTTTGTTTTACATTCAAAGTCCTTTTTGGACCCATTAAATTCCTTTCTTAGTGGACCCTTACATCCTAAAAGGAACACACCCTCCAAATTTCATGTCCCTAGGACTAGCGGTTTAGGCTGTGCGTTGATATTATCAGTCAGTCAGACAGGACTTGGAAGTACCATATTATTATTTGACAAACTTATAATTTCATGCGTTAAATGTACATTTAACTGTAGCACTAAAAAACAGTTGCTAACCCATATATTGCACTAAATGAATTTGAATTTGAACTTTTCAGCTAAGTTAAGCTTAATTTTGTTCTGATTTATTGTTAAATACCACCACTTAAATAAATGTTAAGAATCCAAATAATATCTACAAAATTTTATGAAGATTTGACTTAAAACATTTAATAATATGAAAAACTACATATTTTGTTTCGTTCCGCTAGGTTCTTGTTTCCTTTTAACTTAAAAACTCAGTATTTTATGCATACAATTAATTATCAGCACGAGTCTGTCAGGACTTTTAGCAAAAATAATGACAGTCTGTTGGGACATTCAACAAACACGGGAATTTAATGACAGTGTGACGAGGCCCTAACAAAGTTCCTGACAAACTTCTACGGACTTATTGTTTGTTTGAATTACCGAGTAATTACGCTAATCATACAACTTTTTGAAATTAAACTGGCATCTGTTCTTCATTTAGGACGAAGTTGTTGTTTGTATGTTTTTCCACAGTGTTTTGCTTAAAACAGGAACTTAATTGTGATTATCTTGCGTATTAACAAAACATCCATACAACGACTTGCATTTTTGCACAGCAAAAATAACTATTTTGGGAAAAGATGGGCCCATTTGTATAAAAATTATGATATTCACTCGGATCTCTTCAAACTTTACGAGTTTTCTTCATTAACAACATTTAAAGAAAACCGGCGAATTTCCTGGAATAAAACACGTTTACTGTGTTCCAGACTTTCAGGCGTCGGTCGGACGGGTTCTCACTAGCACAGTCCAAAATATTGACCTTCTGACGCATAATGACCAACACGCTTTTTGACTAATTTAAATACGCATTTTGACACGTCACACGTCGGCCTCAGGCGGGTGATTCTGAAGCAATTACGTGCTCTGTGTACATACGAGTATATGCAAATCGACCGCCAACACTATCCTAATATTAGTGTAAATTATGTTGGTAGGTAAACTAAAGACTGCATGCGAGTCATTGCTGACGCCTGAATGTTTAATTGTTCGATAGGGGTGAAAAAGGTGGTAAACCACTCCATCCGTGATGGGGACAGAGAAAAAATACTTATGTCCCTTCCACCACCAGGAAGCATGTCGTAAGAGCTGACTTACATGATCACTCGCAGTGGTAGAGCCCTGCAAGGGGTTCGCCTGACTTGTTAACATCTTGCTAAAGCGTACTGCCAAAGCCAATACTAAGTAATTGGTGTTGGCCTGCCCTAGTACCACTGCAAGAGTACCAACACTCGCCCCTCAGTGAAAAGTATTCTTATCATCACGGGGACCGTCAGGTATACCGCTAAGAGCCACCAGGGGATCAAACCCGGAGATTAATACTTAAATTCCGCTCTGGGAAGCCCTTCCGCTGAATCTGTGGCGATCTCAATCTCAATGATAAATACTGCAGAACCGCATAACCAAATGCCGCCGATACATCAAATCCCTCTGCGTGTTCCAGCACCTAATACACGGGGAACGCTCCTTTTCGAGCTGATCCGGGCATCGAGATTTTACCATTGCTCTTCCCGGCGGCATCATGACAAAGTTCATCCACAAATCATTAATCTCTGGGTTTTTCTAATGATTTGTAACTCAACATTTTTCTTCACCTAAAAGCTGTAGAATGAGCTTATACCTTTATTTGCCCACGACTTCGGCCGCGTCGAGATTTTTCCATTCAAACTTCTACACCCTGCTGAACTCTTAAATTCCATTCTTCGTGCACCCTTAGATTACAAAATAAATGTACCTACCCTCCAAATTACAGGTCTCCATAAGATTTACGGTTTAGTGTGCGTCAAAGAGAAAAAAGCATGTACGTGAAAGAGCCAGTTACTCAGCCAAGCAAAGATTTCATAATAATTAAATATAATATATTCATTGACACAAATAAACCCGTAAACAAAAGGTAGAATAAAAGGACATGTACATTGTACAAAGGCGAACGTAACCCTTAGAAGAGTTGTATTCTAGATCTGAAGTTTTCCCGCTTCGGCACAACATGGGATGCTTAAGAAGAAATAAAAAAATAACAGGAAAAAAATCTTTTTTGCCTATTGTACTCGTAATAATTGTGTTACGTTTTGTTTATTTTTTATTATTTTGAGATTTACAATAAAATATTTTCTATTTAATTCTATTTTTGAGGGTAGACAATGCATCGGCGATGCCCCCAGTGTTGCCGCCAGTGTCTAATAAGCGACGGTGACCACATTTCGTCCGGTGGGCCACTTCTTATAAAACATCATACCAGCCACAAATAGATAACAAATTCTACAAATTAATTTTAATTCTTCCTATTTAAGTCTACAACCAGTAAACGTAAGCCAGCTTGCATAATAAAATCAATGATAAGTAATTTAATACAAATGCAAATTAAGATCGTTGAGTAAACAAAATCCTTATTAATTACGATAATTACAAACTACTTAAGGTACGGCTTATTTCTTGCTAAACAGCCATAATTATGATTTCAATCACTTTTCCAAGAGTTGCTGGTTCTGTTGCTATGGCGAAAAAGCTTATTATTAATTCTGGGCTATCGAGGGAAATACAGGAGAATTGCCTCTCGACCGCCACGGCCGCGTGACAATAAGCAATCAGAATTAATGTGACTATTATTAACGAGCCACTCAGTTTTAGCCCGACCTCAAGTTTCACTCACGTCCACTTCGATTTCGTTTTACCGCCCCGTCTTGCCCCTATCCGTCCGTCCCTGTCCCAACAACGTCTTCTCCAACAGTCGCACTTTTATTTAACCATTTTCCAGACCGCCTCATTCGCTCCTGTCCCCCGTTCTCCGAACCATCCTCAGTCCGCCCCTGCTGCGGCGGCGGCGGCCTACTGAATATTCACCCGCTGCTTCCACCGAGATGAATATAACATTACACCACAGAATCATATTTTCTCGCTGTCAAAATAACACATTACGATTGATTTATCTTCACGAATAACGTCGAGTTTAGGAAAATATCGGAGATCTCTTCGCAAGAACACATTATTTTACGTATCTTTCTGCAAACCTCAAGTTAGGAAATTATGTTCGGACTAGATATTTTTTTTACAAAAAATTTACCCGTTTACTTTAGTTTGGTGAAGATTGCATTAATTGACCCAATTAAAGTAACTAAATCATTAATTGTTTACGTAAACAAGTTTCATGTGATTGACATGAACTTGTAGAAACTTCAAACTTTGCCAAAATCGTGGCAAGAATTCTTCAAACTCCATTGCCTAAATACTACAAGGTAAGGTAGGGTTGAGCTCACGAAACTTGACGGCTTGCGTGCTATGATAACATGAAACAAAGGCATACCGTGCCATCAGTACAAGGTCGACAAACACCAAACACAATACTTAAAGTAGTCATAGACCATACATCCATACTAACCTAACTGGTCTAAAATAAGTAACTCAACTAACTAGCTAGACTAACGAGTAGATACAATTATTCGTAGCTCCACGTTTTAATGAAATCGTAAAGTAGAAAAACAACTCATCCTAAAAATTTGTAATTATCGAATGGAATGAAATTGAGCGCTTTATTATCTAAGAACTTATCTTGAGACCCAGCATGTATCCAGCATTGGTGTGTAAAAGCAATAAAACAAAAGCGTAGATGCCGCCATGCCATACTGACACGATTTCGGAACTACATAGGTAGTTTTATTAGGTTGTTATTTATGAGTATATCAAGCGTAGTGTGTGCTGTCCTATAAACTTTTGCCAATTCTCTTTACTTTTGACTACCTTCCCACCTGTGTACAAGTAGCGACACGTAAGTCTAGCACTGAACAAAACGTGGAAAGGATAGTTGCGCATGTTTACTGTAGCGCACGCAATACAATTAGTATAAGATAGCTAGAGATAGAGATCTCCCTCAAGTTACCTCACTTTTGACTTCTGCGAATAACGGTCAGCGCTAGAGTTTCGCGCCGCTACTTGTGAGAAGGATCATCAAAAAGAGCCAGATAAATAGAACAGGAGTTGTGAAAAAAAGAAGTAGCGCTGGTGAACCTCGCTCTTCTTTCTAGCTTTATAGATGCTAGTAGGTGCTTTGGTAGAAATTAAAATTCTAAGTTCACTTATGATGGTGGTATTAGAAATTCACATTGGTACACGAAGTGGTTCATATAAATAATTTATTACTGGTTCATATATGTTTTAGCTGTAGTAAATGGTTTGACGGTGAATGAATACGCGCCGCTTTATGTACTAGTAAGTCAGGCAAGTTTAGTTATTTATTTTCAAGGACGGCGAGAGCGGACCTTCTGTCTTTTTTTCTATTTTGTGCTTTTACCCACCATTATTATCATTCAGCAGCATGCCCAACAAGTCGAGTCTCGTTGTCGCGCAACACATGCTTATGGCCGAGTTTATGGCCGTGCGTGTTTTGATTTGTCCTACTGCCACAGATACGAAGTCTGTGATTTAGCAGTGAAAGTGAAGTTGTTGTGTTTATGGTGCATGCCATTTTGTTTGAACTGAAGCGGAAGTGTGCAAATCTTGTTCAGATTTAAAAAATACGCCATTTTCTTTCGCAAACCTGAATATAAATAGATTTTGTATAATGTATTTATTTTCTTGTTTGGTTCAGTAATACAGTGGTACAAAACACCAAACAAGAAGTAAACAAGATAAATATACCAAACATGCGTCTCTTCTCGAACCACGCATAGTGTAGGGTTCCGAAGTTTACCTAACTCAAGATTAGGTAGATCTTCAGTAGAACGCGCTATTCCTTGGTTGGAGGGGGACCCACCTCCTTAAAATTTGGATGTTTGCATAGGGCTCATACCCGAATAACACAATGTGTGGTGAATGTATGAAAATTTATACGGGCTGCTCTTACGGCTGCCGAAATATACTACTTTCACAGAGAGACTTTTTTACAGACAAACAGACAAATGGACAGACGGATGGCATAGGCTTAGTAGTAGAGTCCTTTTGGGTACGCCACCCCAAAAAAATAATCTATTTTTATAAGTCGTAGCATCTCGTAGCTCCGTAGCAGTTGGCGTAGCGGTCAATGTGGAAACAGACGTGTGTCGCTTCATCATAAATGGTGGCCAATATGTATGGTCAATTCCATAGTCTATGCGGCCCAAATAT
The DNA here is from genome assembly GCA_951392215.1 of Epirrita christyi. NCBI lineage: Eukaryota > Metazoa > Arthropoda > Insecta > Lepidoptera > Geometridae > Epirrita > Epirrita christyi. The sequence goes on from OX595849.1 coordinate 15,422,772, forward strand.
AATTAAAAGCCCCGTGGACGAATTCCAATATAAAAAAAATATATAAAAATTTATCAATAGCCGTTAGATGTCCACTGCTGGACGAGACCTCCCCCGTAGAATACAGTGTAGGGCCCAGGAAGAAGGAACAAGGAGGTAACAAATTGTAACTTCGGGAATCTCAGTAAGGTGTAACGCGCATTGACCAGTTTCCAAAAATTACGCACTTAAGAATTTTAAATTGTAAATATTTGTTTTAGCAAGGATCGAGTCGTGGTTTGTCCAAAAATTGTTACGTTTTCAGATTTCAAGTGATTTTAAAGTGCTCTATACTTACGGCTTAAGAACTCCGCGAGACACAAACATGCCTCCTACAATATTATAAAGAATTTTTAATTGTTTATGTACTTTTACTCTTACTTTTTATGATACGTCACAATTATGTCCAAAATTCCTTCATTTATGTACCTATTCATGAAAGTAAGGCAAGTGTCAACGTGTGCCTTCTATGCATATCAGTTAATTCATGAGGCACCCATTTTGCGAGGTTTTTCATTTAACGAATTTGGTGCAAATTAGTGCATATTGTGGGTAAACTAACGTTTAACCATGACGCTAATTCCTTGGTTGCTTGATAAAGATTGGCTTCCACGTTATTTACCTTAGAAGCTTGTCTTCCTCGCGGTTCATTCTTCAAGTAAAGGTTTTCACTACTAAAGCGATTAAACTTGAAACGCACAGTGCGTTCGTTAAGTTGTATCCTCTCGAAACGCAGCATTGATATTGCGAGCTAAATTTGCTGCGTCAGAACTACACAGAAACTTTTATTTAAAAATAACTCTAATTTTTGAGACCTCCATGTTTAATTCAAATACTGAATGTAAAACAATTTGAAAGTCAAACAATAGAATGCAATTTGTATTAGAATGTTATAGTTAGCACCTATTTTTGTGTCATTGTATTGTAGTTAGATGTCTGTCGTATACTGTTATTCCTTCTTTGGTAGCAATCTTTGTGCATGTTTTTTGAGTCCGTAGAGCCCGCAGTTCGTAACAGCATCGCAGTCAATGTAACCTTTGATAGCACTTACAAGTTGTAGAGCTCCGTAGCCTCGTAACACCGCGCCGTACAACTTTGCTCGTAGAATATATAACACACAAATAACCAGGTTTTATTTAGTTTGTAACTAGTTGGATCCGCAGCCTGTTAAATGTTCCTAACTGTTATTGCTGGTTATTGTGCGATCGCGCCGGCTGCACACAATACCCTGAAGCCCGTGTGTCTGTGTGCTATTCAAATGCATGAATCAATTATGGGGAAACATTTTATTGATGTCCTCAATTGACAACACACCCATACACAAAACAGACAATCGTAGTTTTTTTGAAAAAGAACTCTAATAAATATGTACGTAGCCATAATTTTTTGTGGTGCCATGGTACTCATACCTTTCGACCCGCACCTTTCGCGTCACAGCCAGCTACTTGCCCGCAGCGTCAAAAGTCATCGAAATCTTTTTATTTACACTATTTTTCACGTGTGTGGAACCAAATAGGTCCTGTCGCAGCAGGAACGATCGGCTTAACTGTTTGAAAACCAGCGCTACTCCATATAGTAGCGTTGGTTTTCAAACAGTTAAGCCAATCGTCCACCGCCAACTAAACTAAGTTAGTTTAGCTTAGCTCGCATAGTTGAGCCAGTTTTTTATACATATGCGTCCACCGCAAACTATGCCAGCTAAGCTACGTTAAGTTATGTTTAGCTTAGTTTAGTTAGCTGAGCTTAATTTTCACTTAGTTTAGTTACTTAGTGGTGGCTTTATGCTCCTAGAAATGAAACTACTTTCTCCATATAAGCTTAACCACCGAAGGCATCCGAGAACTGAAGAAAGCGTGGCCGCGCGAGGCTCGTTCCGCTTGTAATCTACAAAATAGGTATTTTTACTGCCCATGAAACAAATAAGATATCCTTGTTTGTAGTACATGGCGAATTGTGGGATTTACGGCTCAGTTTTTTATATTTCCTCCCCCTGAGGGAGTAGGCAGGGGTAGCCGTGCCTCTTAAAGTATCCGCTGGAATCGTTTTCAATCAGTCTGCGGTGATTCCGGACGTAATGTTATTGAATGTGTTGCTCGTAACCCTGTGTTTGTGTACCACAAACAGTGTCTATGCCGTTTCCAAACATTACTTATGTATCGTAGCTAGACCAAGTCAGAACTCTTTTCGTTGGAAATTCATTGCTTGTGACGTTCCTTTAATACATCAAATTATAACATAAAATCCAACAGTCACATAACTCCCGATCCCACACTAGAATTCCCTATGTCATAGGTATAGCGAAGTATGAGTACCATGGTACCACAACACCCAGACCCAGAACAAAATATTTGCAGATCATGCAAACATGAATTTGTTCCTCAGCGGACCCTGAATCCGCACCTTTCGCGTCACAGCCGGCTACTGGCCCGCAGCGCCAAAAGTCATCGAAATCTTAAAATTAACTTTATTTTTGCCCGATTCACCACTCTAGTGACCCATCAAGCTGTCTCGCTTCAGAACGGAAAGGTAATGAATTTAGCGTCTATGTATGTATGATTGTATCTTTATATGGATGAACTCGAAAACCACTAGTGACAAATGGGATGTCAATCGATGTTTCTTTGCCGTGGAGTGGTTCTTGGATTTAATATAAAAGCGGTCGTGACGTTCCAAGCGGAAAACTTTGCGCGTACCGTATTGTATGACATGTCGTTTGAAAGGCCTTGTTTAGTTGCTAAATTGTTATTATTATTCAAGCCAAGCCCTAATGCTACTTATTTAACTTCATTGAAACTTGTTTACGCAGAGTCATATAGCAAATCTTAATAATGAGAGCGACCTTATTCAGTTTACCCAAATATTCGCTGATAGGATTTTTGTAAATATCCGCTCGAATCCGCCATTAATAATACTCCCACTTATAATGCTCTCGACATTATTCATTGGCCGAGTAATGAATGTTCCAAATGAGGCGCCGCTAATCGCTCGCTCGAGATCGTCTCACCACTGGGACGTGGCGCGCCACTGATTTTAAATGCGGCTTGGGGGGAGGGAGGGGAAGTATAACAAACTATGAATAATTACAGCAATTAGGACTAACGATCGGGCCGCGCTTACCACTAACATTTCTCTTTTTCAACTTTCAATTAATTCCGACGTCTTACTTATTCCTAAGCACGGCTCGTAACATGGTTTATTTAGTAAAGTTTTGGGCGAATAGTGCGAGTGTGAGTGCGAGTGCGTGGCGGCTGCGTGACGGTTGCGTGACGGTTTTACATACGTGTTCTGTGCCCTGTATCTTATTTATTTTATCTATGACTGCGTGGTGCAGGGAAATAGGTAGGTACGACTCCACGGCCGCAACAATAAACTCGGCTGCGCGATGATGAAAGGTCATTCCTCAAAAGTAGGTCCTTCGTTCGGTTCCCGGCAAGCCGCGAGCCGCGAGCGTCGTCTCTGAACTTTTATAGTCCGACCCACATTTTGTTTTGTTACCTCGACGCTACATTTTACGTCTGTTGTATTATATTTCTACTAGAATAAATAGTTAGAACTTATAATCAACAACCCATTACCTTCCACTGTTTGCGAAACTTTTCAGTCGAGATACTTTATTAATTCTACGGTGCGCTTTGTTTTGTATATTACCATAGCAATGACGGTGCGTTTATATTTCCATCACATCGCTTATTCAAAACGAGCCTCAGTGAAATACTTTACAGTTGATTGATGTTATATCATTCACCTATTATGAATTAACCATAACTTCATATCAGCAAAGTAACAACAAAATTGAATCGTTCATCAACGCCGCCGATGCCGGCCGGTGAACATGTACCTATGTATGTAACGCCAGGCACTTTAATTTATGCTCGTGTGTGCTACGTTAGCACAACCACAGTCCACAACACTGGAGTGTCTTTGAAATCCAGTTCAGTTAAATCCAAGAATGAATATCACAATTTCAAAAATAAATTACCATCCGTCACGTCTTGATTCCCACGATAGACGCGGACGATACTGGCTCCATAGTAAAAACTAAAGTGCCTGCTATATGGTTGACAACGGGCTCTCACAAAGGTGACCTTGGACGGCCGATGGACTGTCTTTTTCAACAACACAGTTGCCGACAGTATATTTAGTTTGGTCGTTCAAGGGTTAAGGACATGACATGGCCCCGTGTTTGCCAAATTTCAAAGAGTTGGAATGGCTTTGGCATTATTGTGCATGAGTGACAAAATGCAAGTAAAAAAAATATATTTAAAAAAATCCAGAGACGCCAAAAGTCTCTGTATAAATCTATTATTTCAGAAATAACATTCCTCTCCTCTGTAATTAATTCCACTACCTTGCGCGCGTGCGTTTCGATCTCTATCAACAACAGTTTCAATCTTCGTCCGCCTACAGTTCACAAACATTTCGAAAGAACTTTTCATGTCTTGCAAATACGCGACAAATATGAACAAAACGTGTTGCGATGTATCCGGGATCCGGAGGGCGGAGCTCGGAAACAATCCGCGAGCCGCGACCGCGCTGGGGATTTGCAAACGCAGTTCTCACAGTTTTAGAACGCGTTTATGTGCTCATGCCAACCATTTCTATCTGCATCGCAGAATAAAATATACTACGCGAATAATACGTCAAATTATGACACTATGTACGGGTCATGGCACGTAACGTGACCTGCCTGCTTCGGCACAGGCTCGTAGCGTACATAAAGACGGCTTGTGCCCCCCAGTTTGGCTTAACTTGGCTGGCATAAGTACCTTTCTCTGCCTCGATCTTATAAAAATTTTTATTTATTTCGCTCGACGCTGTTTGTGGGGTCTTCATCTAGATAAAATGATGGTTCGCCCCGAACTGAGACCTTGCGAGTACACACGATGCTGGAAACCTAATTTCTTTACCCACCTACGACTTCAAAAACATTTAGATACTTAACTTTTTCAAGGGATTTCCCTCATTTCCTTGAACAGCATCAAAAGAACCATTGTCGGGCTAATAAACGGTGAATCCAGACGACGCAGTAAAGGAAAGCCCCCTCTCAATGGATCAAAGACATTATAAGGTCGCAGGAAGGCCACGACAAACTGGCCCAAGCCAGTGGCATTATATGTTCAGCAGTGGTCTTCAGTGGTGATGATGATGAATAAATTGTTTGTAAAATCTACATAGATACCTACATTATTTTATAGCTGACAAATTTATTGATAACCTCCTTTTATTAAGTCAGTCAATATTTCTACCAAGTGTATCGTGATAGCAGTATTGCAGGATAGGAAGCAATGTAATGTTCAGTATATCAAATTAATTAAAGTCCAATTTAAATGAACTACAAAGACATTGAAATTCCTACAGATGGAAGGTCAACATTGGATGTTAAATTGGATTTTAATTTTTTAGGGTATAAATCACAAAATTCTTCATTTGTAGACTTTTCCCAGTAGTTGCGTCATAAAAGCTTGCACAGCCACAACATTGTGGGATTAGTGGAAGTACCTTAGAAGTTTTCGTTTTATACATTTTCATTTTTTCCTAATATCTCAGAAACTACAAGTCTATAAAACCCTGAAGAAGACCCTCGATTAGGGTCGAAAGCTGTTTGGTGCCTCCACCAACATAATAAAATATCGGTACGTGAAAATTTCCCGAATTCCATTCTTTGAAAATTTGTTTTAGCTATCTATTTGTGACAGCGCCTATTATTGTGGTGTGTCTGGTGACAATCAATGACATTCTAACGTGACAAAATAACGAGAGGTGTGGGTTTGATTCCCGCTGTAATGTTTTTATGATCTTCATTCACATTATATTTGTTTCGGATCTGGGTTTTATGATATCGTGGTACTCGTAGTTCCTGATACCCGCGACTTTTATAATCAGTTCGTATGTGACTTTTGCGTGTCAATGTTAGGTAATGTTCGATAGCAGTCTACTCTAATTGGCAAAGAGCATTTCTAATATTCGCTATAACTGAAAAAGCTTTTCGATAGCCTACTAGTCTTCCCATACTGGCCACTTCTCATAACCCCAGCCCGCGCTCGTTCGAGTCAGGAAATAACATTCGTAAATCGCAATCGTAAAAAAATAAAGTGAAAAGTGACCGGCGAAGGATTCAAGACTTCATTTCCTTTAGTGGAATGGGTATGTACTATGTAGTACATACGTAGGTACTGTTGTATTTACCTATTAGTGATTATCTAGTGGGCTTTGATTTGCTCTGAACGTTTTTATAGCTTCCTGTTTTAAACTACTCATGCTCTTAGAGCGAAATTTTGATGATAAATGTAGCTATTACGTATATTATATACACGGAAAAAATACACCTAAACTGAAGCTAAAATATCGTGGCTAAACTCCATGACTTGGTTTTAATGTTAGTAGTAGTATACTAACTACATGCTACAGGCATGCGAGACTGACCGCGGCCGGTGCGGTCTGCGGGCACGGAAAGAGACTTCTTAAATTCTTTAACCAGAAGTACCTAAGACAAGGAGTGCTTCATTTGTATCCGTGAATTACTATTGTGACCGTTTTTGATAGTTTTTAATTCACTTTTATTGTTCCGTGAAGATTTGAATTTGTAATGAACGCTCGCTTGCTGATCCACGCGTAGAGTCAGGCCAGCGCAGCCGTAAACTCTTTTTTACCGATTTCAGAATATACGGTTGCCAATATTATACGAAAGCTATTTAAAAAATAAATAAATAAGGTGATAATGGTTATTGTTTTTCGTTTTTTTTATAAATTTATCTAATTAAATATATTAAATAATATAATTAAATGGAACTATGGAATTTAATATTATTCTTATTTTTCATCATAATTTTTTTTTTAGATAATTATAATTATCTTGAATATTGATTGTCTACCGTTTACTTCGCATTCGAAATCTTAAATTTTTTTAGAGTATGTGATGTCACTGGTCCTTTCCTGGTCACCGTCCGTCAGATCAGTGACCGTCAAAGAGTACTTAACTCGTCTTATCAAGGTGGAGTAAACATAAAGTGTGTGGTAACCTTATCTCATTTCCAGAGCACTCTGATTGCTATCTATCAGGTTTATGATACGCCGGATGTCATACAAACCGCATGATTGAACCGTGTCGAGGTGGGGTTTTGGCCTCGTGCTTGCGATTGTGCGCGGCGAAGAGGCGCGCGGCGCTCCGATAGGAAATTGAGAAACTTTCAGTTCACGTCACGAGTGCTATGAAGTGTGCGCGCTCACCATTGTTGTGTCACGTCACTACTCTGCCGTAGCTTTGGTAGCAGTTACTACGGATTTTCGTAGCTTTTATAAACAAAACATACACATAAACATAACACCCAACAGTCACATAAGTACTCTTGATCCCACACTAGAATTCCATGTGTCGTGGGTATCAGGAACTACGAGTTCCATGGTACCATAATAACACCCAGACCCGGAACAAATATTATTGGACAAACTTGCGCGACCTCGTTGCTACGCGGTCATAAACTACAAATTTAATAGCTGCTCTTACTTAGTTCAAGATTGTTTATTTTATGACAAGTTTACGACTTAAAAGTTGTTTAGATTTCACTAAAAAAATATTTATCTGTGGTCCCTCTAGGTTGTGGAACCTCTACTAAATTCATCAGTTAAATTGATTGTATTATTATTATTAATGCTTTACGAGTATATCGTCTGAATAGCAAAACTTCTTTGTACTTACCTACTACTGATACCTACTTCCTTCAGAAAAATTTAAAATTGAAGTTGAAATGTATCAACGATCAAATGGGGTTTCGAGCCACCCCTGAACGAGCCCAATCGCCTCGACGCCGACGATGGCGATCAACGCAAATATTTATTTATTTTCATCTCGTGAAATTGAGGGCCCCTCAATTCATTTAATTATCACTATTCATTCCTTTTGTTAAACGGGAAATTTTCATGTTGGTGGAAGCACCAACATATCGATACGTGAAAATGTCTCGTTTTACAAAACGAATGATATCATTCACGTATGTTATTTTAGTAAAATATCAAAAATTAATTTAATTATTATGGATTCATGATTGGAGGGATATGACAGCTTTCAATTCAATTACTACGCCGCACGACACAAAAGCGTGTTTTGAGCCTCCTCCATTCACTGTTTCCTACAATATTTTAAGATGTCCTTGGTACATCTTGAGGGGGGTCTTCCTTTACGCGTCGTCCAGTTTCACTCATCTTGGCAGGCAGATTGGTGATCGCAGTATTGGTGTTCAGTGCTTGCTTGAGGTGGATGCTGCTGCCCATCCCCTTAGCCGCCTTTTACGACATCCCTGGAAGGAGATAGAGGGGTAAATTTTGAGTCCGGACACATTCCACGGCAGACACAATACATTTATCCCGGACACATTCGACAACCAAGTGATCGCTTATTGAATATGTCGCGTCAAAGACGAGCGACGCGCTCATGCCGCGTCTCATTACGGGAAGATTACTCACGTCGCGCGTCGTTCGGGATAGTGTCGCTCCAACTTCAACTCGCCTGAATATAAAACAAAAAACATGTATCCCGATCTCTGGGCAATAAAGATAGGGTCTGAGGTACCAATGCTGGATTATTTATTTATTACAATTGCACCTTCTTCCATATTGCAATAATGAGATAGAGGGAGTAGAATTTTACTAAGATGCCAAAAATAAAATGTTTTGCTGATTAAATTGAGTTCAGATTATCTATTATATGATAAATTAATACAATGAAGATGAGGTCAGACCGCGGGATGAGGGGTTAGAATTGGTCACCAGAATAGATTTATTTTTATCGGTGGCACCCGTCTGGGGCGGATATTGGGAATGGAAATGAAATCCTGAATCGCCGACTGACGTCTTCCGTCCGCCACCCGCCCTGCTGCCTCCCGTGCTGGTGTCTAGCCGGTAATTCACCGTTTCCAAATTGTTTTTAGGTTACCGAACCTCAAAAGGTACCAACGGGACAATGGTCTGTCTTTCTGCCACAGCCTATTTTCTCCGAATCTATTGGCCGAAAAAATGTTGAAAGGAGATGTTTCATCCTGGGCCTGCTCTAAGTACACTACACAGAAAGATATAAAAAAACAGGGGATTTTCATAAAAATACAATTATATTAATTTGAAGCATAATACAGCGTTAAAAAAATGTTTATTTATGAGTTTTTTAATATGATCACCCGATTTTTAGAGCAGCCATGACAGTAGAGTGACTTTGACAACTGACAGTTTTGTTGACTGTCATTGACGCTCAACAAAACTGGTTTCTTGTGTAATTTCCTTGTGTGTGATTGCTCTCTTTGGCGAATATAATCTTGAATGTACACTAACACGAAGCAATATTATGGAAAATAAACAATAACAAATGGTTTCTATATTGCTTAGCTATATTTATATATACTGTACATAGTGCAGGCCCAAGCTCCATACATTCATGAAACATCTCCTTTGATAGATAGATAGATTAACACTTTATTGTACACCAGGAAAACATAACAGGATTTATTAAAATTAAAAAAAAATTTGGTTCATAATATACGAGTTAAATGCCCCAATCACGGACGTGTAGCGTAAATAAACGAGTTCTGGTTTGGAGAGACAAACAAGAAAATAAAAATGAAACTTTTGTCAAGTACCTAAGTCAAGTTATTATTCAATTATTTCTCGTTTAGAGAAATACAATTTTCAATAGCGCATGTCTTAAAAGATACATATAAAAAATATATACAATTTTTTTTATATATTTAAATTAATAACAATAATAATATAATTCATACCCTCCTCGTTATCTCCAAACCCAAACATTTTTTTTTTTATATGGATTCTTTGACTTCTTTCATATTTTACAGGACAACATACATGAAAATCCAGAAACGATAAATACTCGTGAAGAGAAAATGTGTACCTATGCTTGTGTTTCACGGAGGGCTAACACGCGTGACTTGTATTTGACCGATTTTTTCTAGGTAGTATACTTACTAAACATAGTTCATTTGTAAGATCAATATCTATGACTGTGTTTGCTCGGCTCAGGCTGTCAGCCATTTTCGATTTGTTTTGGAATCGCACTGGGGGAGCTTATCGAAGTAATATTTTGTGTGCACAAGCGATATTAGCCGTCTACGTCTGTCTCATCCCCTGAGCTTTTTTAAGCCAAGATTTGAGCGAAAACTCTCTATATCTGCTGAGGCCTTACCATAAGCTCTTATAGCGATTCAGCTCAAAAACTATTCAGTACAAAATATTGGTTCTACTGTGCCTTTAAATATAGCTGCGGACATCACGGAACATATTTTGAACTGATGAGTCGCTATAAAAGCTCACATTTCTGTTACAGACCATACTCTCTTGTTCGCTATTTAACATTATTTTATCTTTTGACCGTATAAATAATATCAGCGAATGACTTTCTTTGCTGAGCTGCTGTGGTTCTTCTCGGGTCTAGGTAGCCTGGCATGAGGCTCACGTTGTTGTTTCTGTTGCAGTGCTGTCGTGCGGCGAGGTGGGCGCGGCGCGCGGCACGCGGCTCACCAAGCGCTATGTGGGCTTGTACACGGGGCCCTACTTCGACCCCTCCGCGCCCAACAACATCACTACGCAGCTCGGGACGCATGCCTACCTGCCTTGCAAGGTAACTAGTACCTTACAGATCTTACTAGTGATCTTTACAGATCAAATAACAATCAGGACGCTTCATGAAACCAACTTTACCTGCGGTACGTTCTAGCTAGAGTCTCTCGCTTATAAAACGAGTAAATCACTCCGGACAGTTTTTTCTTTTTACCATTTGTGCAATCGATGTCAGTTATTGGCTATTAGTTACGTGCGCTACCATAATTCGAGCGAAACCAGAAATCTATTATGCTCATTTCTATTATTATTGTATACAAAATCGGCTAAACCAAATGGTTACGGCTGTTCCAGGTCCGTCAGCTCAGCAACAAGTCCGTGTCATGGATCCGGCGCCGCGACGCTCACATCCTCACCGTTGACCGCTTCACCTTCATCGCCGATGAACGGTTTCAGGCTTTCCTCGTCGAGGCTACTGACACCTGGACTTTGCAGGTACTTACACGTCATATTATACTTTACAAACCTACTTGTATACGCTGATACATAATATTACTCTGGTGCTTCAAGCTGTAGCTAATCGCAGAAAAAGCTAACACGATAACTAAATCCTATATGTATAATAATTATTTAGTTACTAAGGCTCAGTCATAAATAAATGTATAGAAGATCTGTTTTTTCCAGTCATCAACGATTTATTAATTTCTTTTAAAAAAATTGATTCTTTTTCTTGATTCTGTCCACCGAGCCTTGCTAAACAAAGAAGAAGAATGGAGGGAATACCATTTGAAGAAAAAAATGTTTTTGTTTTGTGTTTCGTTTATTTCACATAAGTATGTATATTAGTATAAAAACAATGTCCGACGAAGTGTTCTCTGTATAACAGGTGAAGTACGTGCAGGCGCGCGACGCCGGCGTGTACGAGTGCCAGGTCGGCACTGAGCCCAAGATGAGCCACTTCGTGCAGCTCAACGTAGTTGGTGAGTGGCATCCTTTATACTGACCCCCATTTACCAGACTTCGCCCGCTCTGCGTTGAGCAGCTATCAAAAAACCGTTGCAAACGATCTAAAGATCTTCTCTTATAAAAAAACTTTGGATGCACATTTCAAAACACTTTTTTGTTTTGTTTTAAACAAAGATTTTGAGATAATATAAGCAAAAATTAAAAGAAAAACCTCTATATAGGGTACTTCCACTAATTTTAAATTTGCCATTCTAGTAGTTTTTGTGAAGTATAACTAGAGGGAACACTAAAAAAATTCAAGACTAAATACATCCATTACATCCATAATTGTTGACCTCCCATTTGCAGGAATTTGAATGACGTAGTAGTCCAGTTAAGTTGGACATTAATTTATTTGATACGGTTTATTCCCAAAATCCCCTTTAAAGGGGAATTCGGGAATTATACACTGAACAATACAATGTTACCTACAGTTTTCCTGCAATCAGTAGTAGTATCATGATACACTAAACTTGTTAGATTATTTAAGATGTTGGCTGACTACAAAAAGGAGGTTATCAATTTACTCACTTACTACATACAAGTAAGTATGTAGTTTTTACGCACCGTTGACTCATCAACAGCTTGTAGAAGCCCGCTGCGGGACATAGACTTCCCCCATATAACGCCTCCTCCATCCACCGACGTCCTGCGACCTTTATAATTCCTTGGTCCATCGAGAGGGCCGTCTTCTTTTATAACGTCGTTGGGTTTCACCGTTGATTAGAAAGGTTCAAATGGTTCTTTTAATGCTGTTTAGGGAATCTCGAGGTAGTCCTGTAAAAATGTTTCGGAGTCGTTTATTTAAAACAGTTAAGAAAGTAGGTTTCCTACATCGCATGTGTTCACGAGGTTTCAGTTGGGACACAATTTTCAAACACTTTTGATATTCCGCAAATAAAACGAACCCCAAAGCATTCAAATAGCAGCGTCTTATAGGGCTTGGAAATGTACTCGCCTAGTTGAAGCCACTTTTAGATCTAAGTTATAATATGATGTACATGTAGCAATAAATAAATAAATGTGAATTACATATACCAAGTCCATAAATATCATAGCACATACGGCATGAGGATGTAAAAAGATAGGTCATAACCCTGTTACAGCTATACCCTTATCTAGGCTCTAGGTGACACATTTTCGGGAGTATTCGTTTTTCATCCTGTATAATAAATACAACATAAATAATTAGTGTAAATATTAATAACTTATAAACTATCTTTCAAATACTTTTAAATAATTTTAAAATAAACAAAGGCTGTAATATGTGTTCCTATGGGTATAGCAAGAGATTAAGATCTAATTCAGAAAAAATAAACGATTTTTTTCTCAGAAAACAACTATGATTTATTTTTCAAGTTTGCATCGGTATCTTGACTCATGAACTCGAATCGGAATATTGACTCATGAATTTATCAAATTGCTCAAGTTGTAGTAAAGAAGAACTAAAATTGTTTCGGTGTTATGTTCCAGTGCCAAAGATCGAGATTGTGGGCGAGTCGGACCTGTACGTGAAGGCGGGCAGCACCGTCAGCCTAAAATGCGTAATCACGCAGGCGCTGGAGGAACCTGCCTACATATTTTGGTACCACAACGACGAGCGCGTTCTCAACTACGACCGCAGTCTTGTCGAGATCCGCATGGAGCGGCTCGCGCCCGACACTACGGTTAGTGCTCTCATAATCAGTATCAGGCCATCTGCGGAATAATGAGCCATGGCTCAAATGCTACTACCAGATTCTTAAAAGGTATCATGCGGGTTCAAAGTTTTGGTCCTAGGACGTATGCCGGTTTCCTCACCACATTTTCTTTCAGACAAAACTCATTGGTATCAGCAACATTTGAATGAAAATGTGCTTTGATTTTTGATATACTTACCCTCTGTTGTTGTTGGTTATTGTACACAACTCTGAGTGTCCGAGACTAAACTGCATTGCATCATGTTTGCCTTCAGGTGGGCAACCTGATAATCTACAGCCCGCGGCGTGAGGACTCCGGCAACTACTCGTGCGCGCCCTCCAACCTCGACTCCGCCTCGGTCGTGCTGCACGTGCTTAGCGGTCAGAACTTATTGCATCATTTAATCATTTATTCATATTATCATCATCCTGTACAAGTCCACTGCTGGACATAGGCCTCCCCCTTAGAATGCCACGACGAACGGTCCTGAGCCGCCTCTATCCACCGACTCCCCGCAACATTTATAATGTCTTTAGTCCATCGAGTGGAGGGCCTTCCTCAGTCAGTGTCGTCGTACAGTTAATATACCTTTACATAATATCTATGTATATACTGTATTACCCAAAAGGAACTGGGCGAAATCTGTACTATTCAATATTATTGCTACAATCAATAGTAAAATGCTATTTATTCTCATTTTAACCGAAGGCGCAAAGGGCCCTATCTCGGTATCAAACAGGAATTATAACTTGGAATAGGAATACGTTGCGTCATATACAAATTACTTGCTTTATTAGAATGTAAAATACTATGGAATTGATTGAGTTGTTTAGATAACTACTGACTAGGGCCCGTATTAATAGACTGAACTCAACTCTGAGAACGATCTTGAGAATACCAAAATTGTAATTTTAGTATAAAAATTTTGAAATTGGAATACATTCAAGATCGTTCTCAGAGTCAAGTTCGATTTATTAATATGGGTCTATGTAACTCTACCTACTAAGAACACCTAGAAGGCAGTTTTTATAGACTTTTTAACGCAAGGCGAGTAAAAAAGTCTAATAATAAAATTTAAAATTTATATTTTTTAATTACGGACTGAGGCGCTCTAGTCACATAGCGGGCTTTGAAGAGAGCTATGCTTGGAGTTTTCTACGTGATAGAATCCGAAATAAGGAAATCCGTAGAAGAACCGACAACGTTCTCAGAGTTAGCAAGTTAAAGTGGCAAAGGGCAGGTCATGTAGATCACTCGTTGGGGAATAAAGGTTCTCGAGTGGCGGCCACAAATCGGACGACGCAGTAGAGGAAGGCTTCCGTCTCGATGGACTAATAAGACATTATAAAGGTCGCAGGAAGTCGGTGTATAGAGGTATCGGTGCATTAACTAAAAATATGTAAATAATTCAAAATGTCAAAGTCAAAGTCAAAAGTATTTCTAGGCCATGTTTTGTAATAACACCGACAGCGTTTTCCGGCTCACTTGAGCTATAACATTGGACTTGGGATAAAACTAAATCGTTTCAGTATTTAAAAATGGTAATGTTGTTTCAGGCGAGCAGCCGGCAGCCATGCAGCACGGCAATGCGGCGGGGCGACCGCTGCCCCCCCTCGCTACGCTCACCGCGCTCGCCGCGCTCGCTGCGCTCCCTAGAGAACCGCATGCGGTGGCCTCCACACGCGCTACTCTCAGGCTACTGCTGCTCGTGGCATTAAACCTGCTTTACTCGTCAGTAGCTAGCTCTATAATACACTCTTAGATAGAACATTCCATAATTATTAGCAACAAGGCAACGATCAAACCCGCGAACAATGCGACTATCTCTTTGATACGGAAATGCGTTCATGGAGGAAGAATAAAGAAATTTTATTTCATTATTTTTCCTCGATGATCTTTCTTTCTTAACCGTGTCCACTACGGGACAAATGTTTGTATGATCTGCAAATACTTGATCCGGGTTCGGGGTTTAGCTATGGTACCATGGTACTCGGACACAGGGAATCCTAGTGTGGGAACAGGACTACGTTGACTGTTGGGTGTTATGTTATGAATAATAATTTGTTATGTTGTGCCATTGGTCTTCTCCGTGCCAGGAGGCTGCGTCCTAGTTTTTTGCAAGCAATTGACACAAAATCCGTGTTAGACTACACCACACGACCGGTGTAGTACGTGGGTTGCACAGAATACATACGTATAGGATAAAACATATTTAACAATGAGCGGAATTATCGCTAAAAAGCGACCTTTGCATGAATAGGTAAACCTGTATGTAAGATTGGGTGGCGTGTACTTCAATCTTAATTTAATAATTAAGTACAAGATACTTTATAATAGAAGAAAACATACCAACAGTAACAAGAACGAATTATAAACTAATTTACACAAATAAAAAAAAATAAGTCATAAAAGAAACATAATAAATAAATAATAAAAACATACTTGGACAATGTGTTACAGCCCACGTCCACATGTACCTACCAAGTACTGGCAGAGAGCTTATTCTATAAGTTTTTAGCACACAATTGATAATCGTGTTATACTAAACCATTACGTCCGTGTCAATTGCTTGTCAAAACTCAGAATCAGCTTTCTGTAACACTGTTACGATTTACATAATATAGGCGTTGGAATGTCACAAATATGATTGAAACTATAATGCAAGAATACTACGAGTGTGTCTCAACACACTTGTCCAATTTATTTATTATGACTCTGCAAAGCCGTGACAATTTGTGTTTTCTTGAAAGCTTATTTCTGCGTTTCCAGATCTATGTGCCACGATGAAGACGAGAGGAAATAGCCTCGCGCGCGTTTGAGTCTGCGTGTGCAACGAGCCAGTGCGCGAGTGCGAGTGCGAGTGCGCGTGCGCCTAAGTGACGTCCAGTGGACCCGACGCATCCGATGCATAGTGCGATAGTTATAAAAACTTACAGTAATATTTTGGGTATCTAGAAGACCGTGACCGTTTCGTGTGATACTTACACGAAACTCGAGGCGACCTGAGCCCGAAGTCCGAGTTTAGCACCAACCATCGTACGATGACGATCACGCCGATCGTGCGTGTATTACGCGCTAGTTACTACGTAATACACGAACGAGCGTCGTAACTTTGGTTGCTGCAAAACCCAGACCAGGGTCTCTTTAAAGACTGTATATAGTCCGGAGACGCGCGGATGACGTCAACCGCGCGCCTCTCTCGTTTGTAAAGTTGTAAATAATATTTATAATGACTACTTAATAATTTACTTACGGTCGATACGATTGACAACTTACTAAATTAATATTACGACATCGAAGTTGAATCGCTCGCGTTCTGCTGACGCGGACCAGTCTGTCCTCGTTTTAGTTCGTCGCTCGACGCGCACGTGCGCGTGGATTGCTATGGAATTGTATACCCAATACCCACCTACCGTCATGTGGCACGATGCCCTCGGATTCGAAAAGTATCCAACTCTTCGTCACTTGATACCATTTTGTCATGCTTAATTTCGTTTTATTATTCATTATAAATAGATAAATTACCTATTAGATATCTTTCAAATCCGGGGGTAGTAGATATCAACTGTGTCACGCTGCCACCGCGCATGCTGGGACACAAGTTCACTGGTTTTACCCAACAAATGTATAATGAACCTATAGTTTTGTACCGACATGTTACCATGCGTGGTCCATACTTTTCCATGTATACCTACCTACTTAAAATCACTAGAGCTCATAGGTTATTATTGGTTTACTTCCGAAATAGGTAGGTAATTTGTTTGCTCAATCACTAAATTAAAAACTATCATAGTAACTCAGATTGTGAAGTGGTACTGTTCCATAATGGCAGAGGGAGAGGCCAGCATCTTGTGATATCAGTCGCTCTTGACAATTCAAAATCGTATAGGCGTCAGCGAAGATTGAAATCGCTACCATGTCATGTATGGTTTGAGACTTTTTGAAAGTTTGCTTTCAACTAGGAGGACTATTAAAGATGTCAGCCTCTCCACCTGCAAGGCATCAATGAATGCTCAGAGCTCGAGATGGGGGCCGCCGCGTGCTCCTAGCGAGACACCACCGCCGTACGCAGCACGCCGCGGCCCTCTTGCTCGGCTGCTGCCGCCGCCGCACCGCGCACCGTTGGCCAGCGAGCAGCGGTTCAGAGTACCTGTAAGTTCGGTTCTCACTGTTACTGCCTCACTTGTAAATAATATTATATTGTAAGAGATATAAATAAAGATGAAATCGTTAAAACTTTACGCATGTGTTATTCGTTCGGCGGAACCCCCTCCTCTAGTAAGTGCTAGTTGAAACTAACTGTACAGGATGGCCTAAAAGATGACGTTCATATTTTTTATGCTATAAGTAGTCCCCGGTTTCACTCACATGTTTTATTTATTTGATTTGGATGTTTTTATACTGGTTATTAACCTTCTTCAAAGTAATATTTAACCGACTTCAAAAAAAGGAGGAGGTACTCAATTCGTTTTTTTTTAACTTGTATTACCTCATCATATCTCCGTCGTTTATAAACCGATTTGGAAAATTCTTTTTTTATTCTAATAGATATACTTCCGAATTGGTCCCATTTTTTTCAAAACCCAGTTCTGATTATGGAATCCATGAGGAATTGAGGGAACTTCTCAAATATTATAGACATACATACAGCGATTTAGGTATTTTCAGCAACAAGTTATTGTTTTGGCGGAAGTCGGTTTTTTAATGAAAAGTTATCTATCATCGAGTGACCACGCATAGTTTTGGGCTTTAAAGTCAAGTCGCAGTTTTTTCTTCATAACGTTGTAAGTATACTTACAACGTTATGAAGAAAAGTCCTACAGGACTCGAGTAGGCGTATACTGACTGACGGTTTTTGATTTGGTAGTTTTGCATGTTTTTTAAATATTTTCAGGTATTTTTGAATGCAGTTTCTTTTTTATATAAAAACGTGTCCGGTGTTCCAAAAATAGTTTTGATTGTTCTCACGGTCCCTAGATAACTTTTGATTAATTCTTCATCGTATTCTCAATATTCATGTGTTTTTCTACATATTTTTTACGTTACTTTGGATATAAGTTCAAGGACAGCTACTTTTAAAAGCGTTTCGTTTGTTGTAAAAGTGTTTCATTCGATCCTTATGTAAGTAGGTCTATGGGATTCACCGCGTAGCGAAGCACGCGTATTATGCTAGGCAATGAATATGGCGGAAATAAAACGCAATTTTCCAACCTTGACAAAATATACTTAATTAATTTCAATTGGTATTAGTTTGATTCGAAATAAAAGTGTTTGATGAGTAGGTACATTTCAAAAACATAACCGACCGACATTGACGACCTCTTTGGCGCGGCGGGCGAGTAGCCGGCTGAGATGCAAGAGGTTGCAGGTTCGATTCCCGCTGCGGGACAAATGTTTGTATGATCTGCAAATGTTTGTTCCGGGTCTGGGTGTTATGGTACCATGGAACTCGTAGTTCCTGATAGCCACGACACAGGGAATCCTAGTGTGGGATCAAGATTATGTATGTGACTAATGGGTTTTATGTTAAGTTATTACTATGTCGACGGCCCCACCGAATAAACGTGTAAAGGTCATTACCGTATTTTTTTTTGCATTTTTGGGTTCTCCCTCCCAAAATACACCCCCTAATTTTTTTTCAGCACTATTTTCCGTTTTTTTTTGCATGAATTGATACTTCGAATGTTTATTCTACGGATTATAAAAACACCAATCTCGCACGAATATTGCAAGTAGGTTTATTGCTCACTTTCTACTCTTACACGTTTATTGCAATCTAACTTTGTAATATTATTCGTGGGAATTAAAAGAAAAACAAAAATCGTAAAAGTGTTTACCGGAATTATTTGAAATTTGCCTGTGTTTGATAACTTTTTGCATGATTATTCTTTGATACTTTTGAATTCTAGTTTTCGTAAATAACTTAACCAATAAACGATGCAAGATATCGAATTGAAACAAAAATCATATTAATTATAACTTTTCATTTAAAAAACCGACTTCCGCCATTGTATTCGACTAAAAAATTTTGGATGAAAAAAAATTTATGAAAGAACCATAGTGGTGAAAGTATTATGATACTTTCTGAATACAAATGCTTGGTGTCTTGCTGAAAATATCAAAATCGCCATATGTATGCCTACAATATTTGAGAAGTTCCCTCAATTCCTCATGGATCCCATCATCAGAACTGGATTCTGAAAAAAATGGGACCAATCTGGAAGTATATCTATTTAAATAAAATAATAAAGAATTTTCCAAATCAGTTCATAAATGCCGGAGATATGCGTTAACAAACATTAAAAAAAAAAAAAAAAAAAATACAACCAAATTGAGAACCTCCTCCTTTTTGGGAAGTCGGTTAAAAATAATGAATTCCCTAAAACTGTGTACTGATAGTTTACCGTTTTGAGGTGGATAATAAAAATGTGTTAGTATTTTATAAGACCCAATTTCTCGTAGTTTCTTTTACATATCGTTTTGTTTTTTGATGCCTATTAATAATATAAAACAACTTATATTATTAATAGGCATCAACATAAATCAGTAATATAGTTAATAAATCAGTAATAGTTTAATTATACTTTCGAGTGCTGTAGTCGCCTAGAATATACCCCTCCTTCTTTTTCCGTGGATGACGTAAAAGCCAGGGATTACACCAGGGGATGGACAGCAGCATCTACCTAAATACTCAACACCAATACTACGATCAATCTGCGCACTAAGCGTGTTGATTATGGCGACCTCCCCCTCCCCCCCCCCCCCCATCTCCCAATATGGTAAACACAAAAAAGAAACGGCCACAGTCCCCGCTAGCTCCGCTGTTGCTAGCAGTGGTAGCAGCCACGGGTACTAAGAAGCTCCAGCAGATACCCTGCTACCAATCCCCCATCCCCACGATCTTTGGACCAGGCAACGTATAATGCCCGCACCCTTAGGACTGACAAGAAGTTAATTGAGCTGGAAGAGGTACTCAGTAGTTTATGCTAGGATGTGATAAGATTATCAGAAGTCCGAAAAGAGGGGAAGGACATGATAATTCTCAATTATTCTACTACTGGGAATGCAATCTTCATGCAAGCTTTCCCAGCACGGCAGATCAGCAGATCGGGTTTCTCGTCCACAAGTGAGGGACTTGTGTGTCAACAACATTATGAAGATCAAAAGCGTTTCAAGTAAGTGGTGTACCCTGAATCACCACACGGTATTCGCTGAAGATTATGCAGGGTATATGTCCCGCACTCAAGACGCCTAGACGATGAAGTGGAGGCTATTTAGGTATGACGACATATCAAATGCTGTGCATGTTTCAAAAACACACTTCACAGTTAAGTTGTGATGGAGGACTTAAACGCGCATGAGGAATGGCGATAAACTTAGAGTACTTACTTACAATTTGGGTTTGTACAGCGGAACCAAGGAAGTCAGTGATTGCTTAACTTCATGGAGAAGCTTTGCGGTGAACTCCTGTTTTGAGAAGCGGTCGTCCAGGAAATGGACCTGGCTGCACCCCGGCAATCACAAAGGCTAGATAGATTTCACCATAATAACCAAGAACTAAATATTCAATGATGTCTCTGTGATCAACAAGGTCAAAACCGGCAATGATTACCGCTCGGTTCTTACCGATAGAACTTAGATTGATAGATTTGGGTTCTTAGATTCAATAGCCACTTTAGCCTCTTGGCTAAAGTGGCTATTGAATCTGAACATTAAGCTCCCGTCTGATGGATTCTATGCCGAAGGCCTGACCCTTTAAATATCAAAACTCTGATGTCAGTTCAACTCCAGAACCACTTCCAATGCCTGGCTGAATACTACACAACGGGCTGGTGTGGAAATTATCAAAACGAATCGAGTGATAAAAAATAGAACCCAGAAACTCTCCGAGTGCACTCTAAAACTCATGGTAGAGCGAAGCGAAATGAGACTGCTATCTTCAGTCGAGATGCCGAAATACGGCCTGCTTAAGGTGATTCCTCTCGCATGTGGTGCGAAATTCAAATTTTATTGCGTTTTTGCTCATTACAGCTCATCAATACTTCATGAGATAGTAAAAACTGATTTTGCGAAAACTAGGAGACCTAACACACATGTTTTAGTTTATAGTTTCACATATAGATCATTACTTCAGCTACGAATACTCTTCAATGATTTTTACAGTGTTTTTTTTGTTTAAAGATATGCGTAGCTTAACTAATGACATTTATGAGATACTATCAATTAAAACATGTGTGCTAGGTCTCCTAGTTTTCGCAAAATCTGTTTTCTCTATCTCAAGAAGTGTTGATTAGCTGAAATTTACGAAAAACACAATAAAATTTGAATTTCGCGCCACATGCGAGAGGAATCACCTTAATAAATAGATCTACAAGACCATGCGCATGGTTTTCGTCTTTTTGATACTAGTTATAATAAAAGCACCTTAGAGCGCAATAAAGTGTTCACACGAGATCTGTCAATTGGGCAAAGTCAGTTGACGAAACTGAAGACACTGACCGATTATTCGTCAAAGCCAGAAATTTTACAAGAGCTTGAAAAGTTCTATACACAATTCTTGTACACCTCATCGAAAAGTCCAGCTCCTAGTACGAATAGCGATGCAAGAGCCCGTTTGACCCACCACTACACCGATGACAGCTTAGACGAGATCTGAATGGCTATCAACGAGTTTAGGAACAATAAGGCAGCGGAACGGACGGAATAACGATAGATCTTCTGAAAGCGAGTGAAACGGTGCGGTTTTAAGTTTTTCAGAAGCAATTTAATTCTGTTATCCTAGAGTAGGGGGTATAATGCCGGAGGCAAGGAAAAGAATTGTGTTTTTTTTTTAAAAAAAGGTGATAATTCCCTATTGAAAAATTATATACCACCCATTTTGCTGCTGAGCCACGTCTATAAGCTGATTTCGAAAGGAGTTACCATCGTCTCGCACGAATGTGAGTAAATAGCGACAAAACTATTTATTTTATTAATTGGTTTGTACCTCTTGAGTTCTAAGTTAGTTAAAATTATTTATTTTATAAATATCCAGTAAGTTTTAGGTAAGAAAACGCTTATTACGAAACATTTAAAAATAAAAAGCTAATTGAATAAAATTATAATACATTTTTGCACTTTTCAAATGTATAACCAATTACTAGAATAACCATGTAACCACCTAATATTTGCATTGCACAAACTTAAATTTCCACAGTAAACCAGGACAATATTATGTTACACATTTAGGTAACTATAACTTTTCCGACGAATAATAGTGTAAACTTCGAATACGAACAGCCGCCAACATTTTTTTGCCTAGAATAAAAATATAAAATGGTTTTTTATTAATAACAAATAAACTATCAATATTTTCGTATTATTTATTTTGATTAGAGATAGATTATTTTTTTTATCTTGAATTTGGTTCTACATTGTATTCACGTATATCTAATAACTAGCGAGTAATATTTTTTTTTACTTTTTTAATTTCTCCTGTACAGTTGCAGTTTTTACTTTACACGTTTATTCGGTGGGGACGTCGATGTTATTATCACACTAATATTAAGTAGGTAACTAGGGTAGGTAAAAATAGTTGTTAAAAATAAAGTTCAAAAACGAAAACACGGCGACGCAAAAGCTGGAAACCAGCATCAAAAAGAGTGAGATGCCAAATGCATGATTCTTTTCGTAAGGCCTTCAACTTCATTAAAAGTTGCAGTTAAATCGTGGATTTGCGTAGTTGGGTTTTATTTTTTAATCTTTTATTTTTGTTTTGTCTGGGTTAGATAAAACGTCAGAATCAAGAATAATTTAAAACAGTTAAAATAATTGAAACGGGTCTATCCTGAATATTTAACGGGAAGGGAAGTCACGCCAGTCACTCCACCCCTGTCTGGTGACTTTCTTCTCGGTGCTGTTGCAAGAAGGCGCGCAATGTCTCCCGCAGCTTGTAGTTGGGCGCCAGTCGCGAGTTGCGCAACCGTTGGCCCGTCATTGGGGACACTGCACCCTCTGGAATACGCAATTTTCAATTAATACCCGTCGTGTTGCTACCAAACGGAACTAGACGGTTAATGAGAAGCCATAGGCTGTAATAACACAGAGGTGCAACAAACCGGGTGGTGCGGCAAGGAGCCACTCGAGTATGGTATCCCGCTCGTACGTGAACCCGTCGGCGGCGCGCGTCGGCCAGCGCAGCAGCCGGTGCGACAGCGGGCACAGGAGCGCGTGCGGCGCCAGCTGTTCCTGCAAAGAAGGCTTGTCGCAGTAAGGTAGTAATCTGAAGGAAATGTACATTTCCCTAGTAAGGTCACTACTAGACTAGTCTAGGGCAACAGAAAACTTGATTTGATAGATTTTATCCGGGAGAGGGAGGCAGTAAGGGAAACGTTATGGGGGCTGAGAGGGAAGTGAGTAAGGGGGTGAAGGGGTTCAGGAAAGTGAGCGAGTGAGAGGATGAGTAAGGTAAAAGTGAAGGTAAGTGAAGGGGTGAAAAGGTGAATTGAATTCTCCTCACATTCCTTCACTCCTCACCTTCCTCTCACGCCCTTAATTTCTCCTTCACCCCTTCCCTTCTCACACACTTCCCCACCCGCGTTGTTACATTTAACTAAAAACATTCACAGGATAAGGACAGGAAAGGTTTTGAAGCCAAGAAACGATCTGGTATAGTACCATAACGCAGTGGCGTAGCGTGTATTTCTTTCACCCGGGGCCAAACCTAAATTTATTACGTAAAAAACCCAATTCTCATAATTATCAAACATTAAATTACAGTATAATCTCATCTCAGTCACCGCCGCCGTTTTACGTACTTTGACTCTCAGTCTACTGTCACGTCTTTCACTGCGTGCGTAGATGTAATACCATGTCCAGAGGCCCCAGCACGAATATCTAACGTTACCGAGACGCTAGTAAACGTCAAATATGAACCAATCAACTTACTAAGATTTCAAGTTACCCTGATGTCATTGGCCAATATTTGACTTTTGCGATCGTCTCGGCCAGCACGAATATCTAACGTCACCAAGATGCTAGTCTTGGTGACGTTAGATATTCGTGCTGACCCCACAGAACAAATCAATTGTATCTTTGTCTACATATTAGAGCTCTTGAGAAAGAGTGTTGGATTGTTATTTTTGATTTGTTGGGAACTGATTGCGTAGAAAAGGCTCCAAATAACGCTTTTTTAATTAAGGTACCAATTTTGATACGCATCGTAGAGGAACTTTGGCCGTATGAAGTCAACAAAAACTGTAAGTAGTGCCTGTGTTGTGCCTGGTTCTCTGTGCTCTGCATTATTACTGTATATTATTAATTCAAACAAGTACTTTTTTTAAAGTATTTTCTGAAACTGGCGTTTTTGTTAATTAACTCTGCTTCTTACCAAATCCGTTGTGGGAGTATAGTCTCGCAACCAGTTCAGTTCATCCTCGATCCGCTTGCGTACTGTCGCTCGCTCGACTTGCTCCTTTGTTTGCTCACCGCTACCGCTGCCGTCCTCTGCTCGGATGGTTTCACCTGCCCAAGCATAGATTAGCTTCAAAACGCGGTGGGTTAGGTAAATACTTATACCTTTTATGATAGTCATCTCTGATTCTTTGATCTCTGCCCCCCTATTCCCTAACTGAAAGTCACTCGGTGACTAACGTTACCATCAATTACAATCAATTGCTCAAAATTATCATTAAGAATTGTCAATTGATAGTAATTTTACTTGTCAAAACGTTAAGTCACCGAGTGACTTTCACTTAGGGAATAGGGGGGTTGATTATCGAGACACCGTGAGAATAATTGAAACTATTATGCTGTTGTAAAATGCTCTTAGGAACCAGGCTCGTTCATATATAATTAATTATTTATTCATTAATTATCGTAATATTTAAAATTGTCGAATATTTAATAATTAGAATATTTCGATTGACTAATCTATGATAAGAAACCAACTAACACAATGTGATTCAATGTTGACTGAAATAAATAAAATAAATAAATATAACGATTCCGTTCATAAGGACCGTTCGAGGTAGCTCTAACTACTTGTAGCTACAACGGTGCTGAGGCCCAATTCTCGTAATAAAAAACAGTAAAAATAAAGGGTATTCTCCTCACTGACAATCAGACAAAGAAATGTGCCATGACTAGACTGAAATGTGACCGAAACTTGAAAGAACTGTCAATCCTTTCAAAAATTTCCGAGAGTTTTGGCTAGAATTGCGGGTTCGATTCCCGCCTCGGAACAAATGTTTGTACGATCTGCAGATAATTGTTCTGGGTGTTCTGGGTATTTTCTATATGTATAAAAAAAATACCTATCTATGTTATGTATTGTATTAAGTATATCAGTTATCTAGTTGCCATAACACAAGCTCTGCTCAGCTTGGGGCTAGATAATGTTGTGTGAAATGTCCAGTTTTTTTTTGATAAATTTTACTATCCTACTCTAATCTACGGTAGCGTTGAATAGAACACAAAATGTTTAGTAAATTCGTAATAAGTCAGTCTCGATTCGGTCAACTTTCAGTGTGGATTTAAAGTAATTACGAGAATTGGCCTTCTGGTAAGGCCCATGCATGAACCATCTCATCTTTTTGCACTTATTAACTTTTTAACCAACTTGCTATGCTTGAGCATCAGTGAAATCTTTTAGTCACTTGGTCCACCAGGTACCTTTACTGCTTACAAAGAAATAGGTCTTCCACCGTAGAGTCAAGCAGGCAAACCCGTGAGGTGCGCCTCCCACGCCTAGCCGAGCAGCTCCACCTCGTCCTCCCGCGACATGCCCTTATCTGAAGTACGACAGACACGCACCATATCCGAGACTCCCGACGAGGTCTTCCACTGGAGAGTCGAGCAGGCGAGCGCCAGTAAGGCGTTCTTCCCGCGCCCTACCAAGCAGCTCCACCTCCTCCTCCGGGGACATGCGTGAATCTGTAATACATGAGACCCCTTTAAGTTGACCGAGAACTGGGTTTTTACCCACCGTGCTGTTTCTGTGACGTTCCACATTTTTTTTTCAGGTTACGTGTATCGTAACAACCCATTTAAAATAAAACATTAATTTGTTGTTTTTTTTTAGTTTGTTATCTCATATCTCCGTCATTTATAAACCGATTTGGAAATTTTTTATTTGAAAGAATATTACTTCCAGATTGGTCCCATTTTTCAATATCCAGTTCTGGTGATGGAATTCATGAGGAATTGAGGAATCTCCTCAAATACTACAATGATACATACCTACAGCGATTTTGATATTTTCAGCAACAAGTTAAGCATTTGCATTCAGAAAGTATCATTTGGTGAAGTGGAACTGATGAAGAAGATCACAGATGGCCACCGAAACTCCTCAATGATAAGTATTTCACGGGTGGCGATAAAGTTAATCGACTATAATTTTTTTTTTATGAAAATGGTACCATCGAACTGATCTGATGATGAAGCTGGAAGGAAAACACCAGCCCCCCTATTCCCTAACTGATAGTCACTCGGTGATTAACGTTTAATAAGTAAAATTTCATCAACTGCTCAAAATTATCATTAAGAATATTGTCAATTGATGGTCATTTTACTAGTGACTTTCAGTTAGGGAACAGGGGGGCTAAACTCCGTCATGTTTGTTCACATCTTTTATAGGTATTTTCAACACACGGTTCCTTTTCAGCAGCTGGTTGGAGAGGTTTAAACAGGGTCCTACCTGGCGGACGCGACACGTAATCTTTGAGCCAGCGTGAGACGGCCGCCTCGCGCCAGAACCGCGGCGCGGCGTCGTCGTCATCCCGCTCGATGCCACGCGACGGCAGGCGCCACAGCGCCAGCTCTCCGCACAGCGCGCCAACCGCCAGTAGAACGGTCGTGCCTCGCGACACGGGTAGCGCGGCCAATGCCCCTCCGGCACCCTCCACGGACACGGAACCGCACTCTCGGGCGCGGATGTCTCCTTCCTCATTGCTGACGCGCCAAACACGCGCCCAGCGGTCGTCGCCGGCCGAAGCTAGTAGCGCGGTGCCGTCCTCCTTTGCGGGCGCCGCGCCCCACCGCGCGCATGCCACTGCGCCTCCGTGCGCCTCCACGCTTCGAGACAGTAGTACGCGTAAGGACGGCGATCCCAACAAATTCTGAAAAATAAATAAACATACCATCTCCCACGGTCATGGTGATGCATTTACACTATTATTAGGCATGCAAATATTTATTATGTAGTTATACTTTGAAATAAAATCTGGACGACTTAGGGCTTCGTTCACGATCTTCAAGTAAAGTGTTGATTAGTTACTTCCTAAGTAGCGTTAACCAGCAAGTAAAAGTGTCGATTAACTTTTATCAGTTTCACAAAAGAAAATTGAGTTCCGATTAGCAACTCGGTGGTTAGCTGACTGATTTAATAAATCATTCAATCTAATCGTTCAATAGATGCTGTCATCAACGACAAATGTCAGCAGTCACTCATCACGGTTGTCAGATTTGCGCGCGGCGGGTAATTTCTTGCAAGTTTCGTGATACATAACTTTTCATTTAAAAAACCGACTTCCGCCAATCTATTTGGATAAAAAAAATGATGAAAGAACCATAGTGGTGAAAGGATTATTATACTTTTTGAATGCAAATGCTTGGTTTGTTGCTGAAAATATCAAAATCGCCATATGTATACCTACAATATTTGAGGAGTTCCCTCAATTCCACATGGATTCCATCATCAGAACTGGATTCTGAAAAAAATGGGACCAATTTTATTCAAATAAAAAAAGAATTTTCCAAATCGGTTCATAAACGCCGTGGATATGAGGTACCAAACAAAAAAAAAAAAAAAAAACAACCGAATTGAGAACCTCCTCCTTTTTTAGGAAGTTGGTTAAAAATAAAATTCGTGTAAAATTGAAAATTACAATGGATATAGCTAAAAGACTATATTATTATATTAGACTATGCACTTGGTTCACTGCATTTTTAGACAGGCGAAATCTGGCAAAAAAATCATATTCATTTAGTTCGGCAAAATAATTTACCTACACGAACATGAAATACACGAACTCTCGGAATTGTTTGTCTTGATGAATTTTCTAATTCCTCTATTTGATGATCAATTAAATCAAATAAATCCATTTCTAACACTTTCTAGTACTTAGGTTTTTTCGAAACAGTTTTATACTATCTATACAAAACCAGACGAAACTTGACTTTCCTCGTCAATTAGACCGGCTAATCGACAGATGAAGCAAGAAGTAAGTTACAGGCTACTTTACTTCCTGGTTAGTGCTACTCGGCCTTTGTGAAACTCGTATGCACAGTTACATGGGACTTTAACCGACAACTAGCCTACTCGAGAGTTTATTTGAAGATTGTGAAAGAGGCCCAGTGTAGGATAGCTCTCCACTCGTTGGTCGATGGCATTGTAACGTTTGACGGTTGCAGGAAAAGGGAACTTGGTGGACGGAGGCGGCTCAAGACCATTAATCGTGGCATTCAATAGAAGAGGCCCAAAAGGATAAAAACTTTGCAAAACTGTCCCCGCGTCTCTCTTGTCTCTGCGATCTTCATCACGCTCTCATTTCTATGAGATTAATTTTGACTACGCCTACCTCGTACACCTCGATCGTCCAGAGCTTGATGAGCGAGTCGTTACCGGCTGTAGCGAGCAGGTAGGTATTCTCTAGTAGCCCGAAAACTGTCGACGAGGGGGTGAAGTCACAGCTCGTGACGCCTGAAAATTGCGTGTCACGATATTTTTACATAATAATTATTTTCTCAGTAGTAAAACACTTCGTTTAAATCATGCTCATGCTTGAGCTTTCAAGAGAAGGTAAATAAAACTAGTGGTTCGCCTCGAACTGAGACCTCGCTATAACACCTTTATCAGCCCGACTACTTAACTAAGTAATTTCCATATTTTCTATTATTATTTTTGAAAATTTTCACCTCGAGGCTACCAGTACAGTACAGGATCTATCAGTAACTACTCTAATTTCCTACACATCATCGAAATAACCTTTTCACACCACCTGCTCGACAATGTCCAATTACAAATCATGCAACCTCAACGTAAAGTAAAGCATTGTCTCTCTAGGGATATAAAGTTGTATGAAACTCCCTAGGGATTAAAGTGATTTGAATTAGGAACGTCAAATTCGTGTGGAGACTCGTGGAAAACTCTAAGTAAAAAAATGCCCATGGCATTGTAAAGAGGTTTGTTCGAAATTCGAACTGGCCACCATAAGCAGAACTCAAAAAAAATAAAAAGGTGCGTTTACAAAGAATGTGAACAGCGTGTTTGGTGCTGTGATTTTCAGTAAATTTTATTGCAATATTCATGTTGATAAAAAATTACAAACGATAGTGATTCTACTCCAAAGTTTAAAAAAACAGCGTCAAAACAGACGCTTTAGAGATTATTGATAATCTACTACCGCAAAAATCAAAACAAGCCCTGGCTTTTTATTGTCTCGCAGAAAGTGTGAAAAGTAGAGTATGCTCCTCTGGAATAAAGCCTGTCTTCGTCTTGGGCAGCTTGAACCCCTCGCTTCACTCAGGACTCTATATAACTCCATAATATATCCATATATGATGATGTTGGTGGTGAAAGGTCTTCAGGATCGACTATTGTCATGGGGGTGCCACAGGGTTCAATACTAGGCCCTTTTTTATTCCTAGTTTACATTAACGATCTCCCTTTTTTTGTGAAAGACATATGTGACATAGTTCTATTTGCTGACGATACTTCTTTGATTTTCAAAGTTGATAGATCTAAATCTAATTACGATGATGTAAATGATTCACTATCGCATGTTCTTGAGTGGTTCACAGTTAATAATCTTTTGCTTAATGCTAAAAAAACTAAATGCATCAAATTCACATTGCCAAATGTAAAACATTATCCAACTATGTAATATTAAAATAAATGGGGAGACACTTGATCTTGTCAAGTCTACCATTTTCTTGGGGCTTAATATTGATGCAGGGTTGCAGTGGGCACCACAAATTGTGGCTCTTGCTGGTAGACTTAGTTCCGCTGCATATGCAGTTTTTATAATAAGGCAGCTTACTGATGAAGCTACAGCTAGGCTTGTTTATTTTAGCTACTTCCATAGTGTTATGTCATATGGTATCATACTGTGGGGTAAAGCAGCAGATATCCAAGCTATTTTTGTCTTGCAAAAACGGGCAATACGTGCCATTTATAAAATGAAGTCGCGTGACTCCTTGAGGGAGCGTTTCAAAGAAATCAATATTCTTACAGTAATATCGCAATATATCTATGAAATATTATTACATACACATAAACACTTGGATAGTTTTATGATAAAAAGTGACGTGCATGGTATTAACACGAGAAATAAACACAAACTAAATATACCAAAATTTCGATTAAAGAAAGTAAGTGGGTCTTTTATGGGGAATTCTGTACGGTTCTATAATAAACTTCCAGAAGGTGCATTTAAACTTCCTATTCGAATATTTAAATCCTACATAAAGATGAATCTAATTAAGAAAGCGTATTACAGTCTTGATGACTATATTAATGATAAAACCGCGTGACCTGATGTCGCTCTGCCCCTCGACTGCTAAAATGGAAATTTGCAATATCTGTACTTACTTATTTACATGTTTGTATTAGATTATTATTTATAAGTATAACAAGCGTAGCGTGTGCTGTCTTGCATATTTTTGCTGATGTTTATTTACTTTTGACTACCTTCCTAAGGTTTTTAAGTTCTCATTTACTATGTATCAGCAACTCCTTGCTCCGAGGCACCACACAGGCGCTTCTCACCTAGTGGTAAGACGGACCATTTATGTAAGCCAAGCCGAGTTTGTTGCCTGATTCTTCTAGGCTTGGTCGCGTTGGAACAGGAGTAATTTAATTTTATATAAGACGATTCAAAATGATCCTTGTGATTTCAACGAATAAAGTTCTTTTTGACTATGACTTTTACTTTTACTCCCTCGCTACACTCGGGAGTTAACTTTAGAGTCCCTCGTTACGCTCAGGGTTCAATATGCCGCCCGCGACATTAGACACTGCTTTATTCCCTTAATGCATAATCTACTATTGAATAGGGCTAAGCAACGGGGCGTAATACTACATACTTGTTAGTACCTATATCTAGTACCTGACGAATTAATTGATAACGTCCTTTTGATGAAAACCATAGAACTCCAACAGGTCAACAATGGATATTATATTGGTTTTTGTTTTATGGAGTACAAGTTTCTAAATTCTTCAATTTCAGACTTTTCCCTGTAGTTGTGACACAAAAGCCACAAGCATACCAAATTTCAGCATTGTGGGATTGCTGGAAGTACCCTAGAAATTTTGATTTTTACGGTTTTTATTTTCCCTAATATCTCAAAAACTACTAAGGCTAAATACTTATTAAAAACAGTTTTGAAATGTCCAACCAAAGCGCTTTCATAAGACACCCCACTTGATCTGATTGTCTCACTTTTTTTTGTTTTATCCCCTCTTGGACCCTAATTTCTCAGCAACCCCCTGACCGATATAGCTCATAACCTTACCTACAAATTGTACTAATACTATCTACCCCCATACCAAATTTCATGAAGATCAGATTAACGATTTGGAAGTTTTCATCGGACAAACATACATACATACATACAAACGCCGATTCTTCCAACTTGACTCAGAGAACTCGCTTCGCTCGTTCAAAAAATAAATAAATAGCGCCCAATTGTTAGCTACCGGTGACCTCCTCACTATCTTTGGTTTTTCTCTTTCAACTCTTTACTAGCTTAGCTGTTTTATTCTTACCTTGTCACTTTTTGTCATTACTTAAGTACTCGGATCAAATAAAACGAAATTAAACAGTGGGTAGAGATAGTTAGGTAGTGCAAGTCCAAATCATCGCAAAGGGAGTGGATTTGTGGACTTCCTATTATAAGCATTTTAAGCAAAAAATAGTGAACTTTTAGTGATTGGTGGAATGTGTCATGTTAAGGTATCAGCGCATACCAAGGTCGTGCGCGTGCGAGTCGTGGTGCAGGAGCGCGCTGCGTGGCGGCGCATGTAGGCGCAGCTCGCCGGCCGCGCCACCTACTGCGCACAGCCGCGCATCGTGCGCCCAGGCACAGCACGTCGCCGCCTCGTGCAGGCCCACGTACACGCTGCGCTACCCCGACAGAAAACAGAGCCTATCGTCAGATCACGCGTGCCACGTGGATAGAGTCATGAAGTGCTCGAAATGCAATTACACTGACTGCGCGGGCTGCGGGTCCGTGTCAGCCGTGGTCCACAGTGGCGCGAGCCCGTCGTCGGTAGCAAGCAGCGCACGCGGCGGTCGCTGCGCAGACAGCCGAGCGTCGCGCACCCCACCACCACCCGCGTCGCCCCCGCGCTCCGTACCACCTGGCACGCAAAGCGACCGCACTTGCACTCCCGTCTGAAATGATATCGAGAGAGCAGCTTCAGGCCTCAGCTGGCATATTTATCTCACTCAAGCACCTCAAAATGAAGTTGCAGATTTACCTGAACGTCCCAGAGGTACGCACACCCGTCGAGCCCAGCGGATAGCAGCACGCTGCCTGCGGCCCCGAAGTCGCACGCTAGCGCCGGGTAGCGATGCGCTTCCAGCACATGCTCCATGGAGAGTGTCAGCGCTCCGTCCTCCTCGTCTGTATGAGATCCCACCCAGCGCCACACCTTAACTCTGCCATCGCTGCAAAGTTCCATATCGTTCCATAACAATTCGTGATGAGCTCGTAGGCTAAAAGCCTCGCGTAATCCAAAATCTAATTTGACATTAACCCTGATAGAGGTATGTGAGACCGCTATATTTTTTATTTTTCGACTATTTTGCCATCTGTGCTTGTGTGCGTCCATGTACCTTTTCTACGTTCTCAACAGTGTGGCTCTTGCCCTCGACGAGTGTTTACGTGCGTACGTTTAGTTATGGTAAGCTAATCATATTTTTGCCGGTCTGACATACCGAGGGTAGGAATTTATGTAAGTTTTTTCGTATTTTCGTAATAAATTATTACTTTTTTTTTAATTTGCTTTGCGCGCCTCATTTTCTTTTCACGTCATATTGTTAAAACC
Source organism: Epirrita christyi (assembly GCA_951392215.1). NCBI lineage: Eukaryota > Metazoa > Arthropoda > Insecta > Lepidoptera > Geometridae > Epirrita > Epirrita christyi. The sequence goes on from OX595849.1 coordinate 15,456,061, forward strand.
TTAGGTTCAAAGAGGATGCAATTACTATACGTAAGAAGAGACGGGACATAGAGTAAAATAAATTACTGTCGTCAAAACAGGGCTGACGCAAAAAGCCAACATGACGGACGACTGACAAAACAATCAGTTCTACCAACATACAAAAATGGAATAGTGATATGCAGCCAGTATTTAAAATCTATCGATATTGATGAATGGCCTTACCTACAGTTTGAATTAATATTTTTTTATTATTATTTTCACCAGTTTTGTTTTAGAACCACTAAAACAAAACCAGTAGCACCTTGGATTTGTGTACAATAAAAACGCCATAAAGTAAAACATAACATTTATTTTCGGCATTTACCCGGCAGTCTTGGCGCTAAAGAGCGATTTCTTCCAGACAACCTTAGGCTCACCCATAATATTTAGGTTATAAACATCTTAAATGTACATGTGCTACAATCAGTGTCTGTGTCTGTGTTTCATCGTGGCAGTCTATGGGGGAGGCCTATGTCCAGCAGTTCTTTGCAGACTTCTTTGGGTTGATGATGAAAGATTTAGTAATTTCACCAATTTTTTACACCTAAAAAATAAAAGCATCGATCATCGATATTTATACTTAATTGAAGATATCGTTCACCACACTATCATTCAGAATTAAAATTATTATTGCTTGGGATTATGATATTTTTAGGAATCTATGATATTTTGGCCCAAGAAGAAGTAGGTATAGGACTGATAATTTATCTAATAACCTAGGTAGGTACTAACCGGACTTCATTCAGAGGAAACCTGGCCATAAAAAAGTTTTGTGCCGTTTTTTCTATCTGATTGTAAGCCGCATATTTCACAATTTATGTACTTCATATTGACAGAAATTAATTAGGTTTCAGAAGCAAGTAACACACATAAACGTATTCTAGCATTAATAGACCACAATAATAAAATATTTTGCAATATTATCTAAGAGAAACAGAGAAGCAAACTGACAATGTGAGAATGTGACTGACTGGTCATCAAATTTTTGTTGACTTTATTTTTTGTTTTTTGACTTGTATTACCTATTGTTATTGTTTCATTTTTGACATTGTTAAATTGTTTTATTGTCTGTGTCTTTAATTAATGTAACTGGTAAATTAACCGTGTTAATTAATAAATAATAAATAAATAAATAAAATCAAAGAACGAGAAAGATAGAGGAAGTGAGTGAGATAAAAATGGTCACCATTAAAATTCTGCCCCGTTTCATACAATCTTTTTTTTTCTTTTAGTTGCGACAGACTGCTTAGGTTAAAAACAAGAAACTTGAAAACAAGTGAAAAACTTAAAATGAGTGATTCTAGCGACGAGGAAGTTTATTTGACAAACAGAATTGACTGAAACTGTTAAAAATGCGCAAAAGTATCTTGTGGATGTAAATGTTTTTTTTTTTGCATTAAGTCATTTCCTCGCTGAGGTGGGATGAAAAGTTACGTGTTGCACTCGAGTGCAAAGATTTTTCATCTCGTGCTCTTTTGACTCCCTCGGTAACACTCAGGATTCAAATTTTTCAATTCAATTCAATTTCAATTTTAGAATCCTTCGCTTGCTCGGTCATCAAAATTGAGCACGCGGTTAAAAAGCAACTTTGCACTCTTGTATAACAAATACCTATTGTAAAACACTTGTTTCAGATTTTTTGGTTTTCTCACTTTTTTATGCAGAAGGCAGCCAAATGGGGCTAACTACAAACCGAATAGCTGAAGTGCAACCTTCGATAGAAAAACGCTCATATTTCGGTTTGTAGTTAGCCCCATTTGGCTGTCTTCTGCATAGCTCGGTCCAATTATAAACAACGACCTTCTGTGGTGAAAGGTCTCTGCATATAAATGCCTATTCTGAATTCGCCCAAGTTGACTCGGAGAACTCACTTCACTCGTTCAACTATTACTAACTTAACTTTTTACTCCGCTGTACATAGACATACACTATAAATCTATGCCGCTGTACGTGTCGTGGGTACATTTCAACGTGAATCCTGAATTGATGGTGGAGTACCACCGGGCTCACCTTGAGGGTCGACAAGTTGGAGTCTCGCCATAATGTGAATTTTATTTCTTTTATGGTGAGAGTACCGACTGACCGTTTATCGACTTTCATGAGTGAGGCGTTTTGGCCGAAGGGAGTCAAGTTCAGGAAGTTCGATGGACGCCTGACACGAGACTTCGCACAGGTGCGCTACACGTCTTTACGTGTACCTAATCAATAAATAAGTTTTTTAGATATAAAATTTGTATGTTAGTATTATTTCTATATGAGCTTGATGTTTAAGCATAATTTGTTGTACATTTCCCATTTAAGCCTGAAATAAATTTATTATTATTGTTATATTATTATTAAGAAACACGACACATTTACCAGAAATGTATTATGATGGATCTTTAAATTAGTACTTGCAACCCATCCCATTCAAAGTTGGCTTGTGGAAATTGCTACTCAGCGATAATACCACCCATTGTATAACATAGTTAAGTATATTAAATATTATATTATATATAAATATACTATATTATAGTTAAGTTTTCGTATTTTTGTTTGTAAAGTTGTTTTGTAAAACATGGTGTGCACAAAAGTATTTCCTATCTACATATTCTACCTCCATGAGTTTCTAGATTAGGTGCTTATCTACCTGGAAGCAGTGGCCAGGAATTCTCCGTACGCGGCAATGCAGTTGATGGCGCCGCCATGCGCTTGCACGTGCCACACGAAGCGTGCCCCACCCCCTCCGTTGTCGTCCTTTTCTCCCCCTCGCCCCACGTCCTGCATGTGTTCACTCTTGAGGGTGTCTTCATCCGTTTCCACTGGCCCGATTCCCTGCATTAACAATTAATTGATATCTAGGTAGGCATGAATCTTTGGAATAATATGAGGTACTTATTAGAATTCCATCGGATTAGTTAAAAATGTACAAGCCTCGAGATCTCCGACGGCAAAGTGCGTCAGCGCATTGCACAGCGGCTGCAACTCGGCGTCCAACGAGAACGCGCCCAGCGACCACGTGCGGAACGACCTGTCGTTTGAACCTGTTGATAGGTGAAAATCCCTTTCACATCGTTATCCCAGTTCGGAAAACGTCATTTTGTTCAACTTGCTCGACCTGGCCGAGGAGCTCACCGGTAATCATGTATCGCAGATCCGGTGCGAGCGCGATGCACGTGAGGTAGCGCGGGTGCGCCTGAACCACGTGCAGACAGGCTCCAGTGAGAGGCGCCCACAGTCGCGCCGAGCGGTCCAGTGAGGCCGACGCCAGCACTGCGCCCCCCGCCTGCCCCCAGCGCAGCGCTGTCACGGCGGCCGTGTGCCCCAGCAACGAGCCTGCGTCCTGCAACTCGCCCCCCGCCCCTGCCGTGGCCATGCGCTGCACGCGCCATACACGCACGCGTGCATCGTGCCCGCCGGTGGCGACATAAGCCCCGCTCGGTGAAGCGTCTGCGCACAGTGCTCCCATGTCATGCGCGTTGTCTAACCACACCAGCGGTGCCGCTTGTGCTCCGTCTTCATCCGTCGACTCGCATAGTTCTGTGTACAGTTCACGTCGTTCAGTAGCCCGTAAATATTAGATACCTCTTTGATAAAGTATATATTATTATAATCTAGAAAGCGTCCAATGAACTGTTGATAACTAGTGGTTCGCCCCAAACTGAGACCTCGCGATGGCACTTTTATCAGCTCCGACTACTTAAATGGGGAAGAGAGAATTAAATTTTAGCATTACCAGAAAACTTGAAGTATTTTTGAAGTTTTTTTTTGCATATTTTACTTTCCCCCCTAACCGACTTCTAAAAACATTTACTGAGACACATTTTTCACCTCGAGGTAATTTCTGTTGTAATATCTCAGAAACCTTAAAAACAGTTTTGAAATGTCCAACCAAAGTGCTTTTATTAGTCACCTCACTTGATCTGACTGTCTCACTTTTTTTTTACCCCCTTTTGGACCCCAATTTCTGATTAACTCCCCGACCGATTTAACTCATAACCTTACCTACAAATTGTATTAATACTATATACCCCCATACTAAATTTCATGAAGATCGGATTAACGGTTGGGAAGTTTTCATCGGACAAACACACATACATACAAACGCCGATTCTTCCAAGTTGACTAAGAGAATTCGCTTCGCTCGTTCAATAATAGGTACACAACAAGGTTAGAGCTCGATAGCAAGAAGCTCTTGAGAGCAAAGCCCACAACTTCCGGATACCTACTCACCGACAAAATCGAAGACCTTCAGCGTGCCGTCTGTGCAAGCCATCAGCAGTAGCGCGTCGCTCGCAAGCACCGCCAGTGCGTGCAGTGCGCCCGAGTGTGGCGTCAGTCGGGCGAGCAGTGTGCCACGCCGCACAGACCAGACGCATGCGGCGCCGTCATCGTGTCCCACAACGAGCCGCGCGCCGCGCCCGCCGCCCGCCCAGCATAACGCGCGTACCGCCGCTGCACCTGGTGCCACCAACAGCCGCCTACAGCCGAGTTGCCATTTTCCCGCAAACCCATCCAGCACCCACACGCGCACGGCACCGTCCACTCCGCCAGACGCGAGTAACACGCCACCGCGCGCCCAACGCGCTGCCGTCACGCCGTAGCGATGTGCGTTTGGAACCTCCGCTTTGATCTCCCACCCGCCACCGGCCTGCCAGCCCCACACTCGCAGCGCGCGGTCACCGCTGCCGGTCACGAGATGCGCACCGCCTGCACTGAGGCCGAGGTCGAGGCACGCCAGCTCACCGCGGTGGGCGCGCGAGGCAAGTACGAGCGTTGGAGCCACGTGCCGTTCCATACTACACTACGGGAGTGGTGGTGGGTGGCGCGCTGGCGGCCTCGGCACGCGATCGATGGGAAATGACATGTGACGTGGCGGTGACTAAACGATCCTTGCGTGTCCGAGTGAAGGCCGCATACTGCCCATTGCGATGCCACGACTTTTAATCGGTCCTTCCTTCCCAGTAATTATCTCACATTTAATGAAAGCCGTTCATAAGCGTAATAAAACTAGTAGTTCTGCGAATAGTTGACTTCACTCGAGAGCATAAACGTTTTTCCAACAATTGTGATTTATTTATTTTACTAAAATACATAAAAATAACATAAACAAAACATCAGAAAAAACATAATAATAATACTGCCCTCGTTATTGCAAACGCAGTACTTGCAAAATGGCGGTTTCGAGAAAAACGCGGTAAACATATTTTTTGATATCTAAACAACATGTCTATGTTATATAACTTTTGAAGTGTACCTAAAAAATAAGAAAAAAAACAAGCTTTCTATTGACATAATATATTTTTCTTAGCATTTCGAAAATAAGAAAAAAATCAAGCACATCATTGACATATATTTTTCATAACATTTTAAATGTTAAGAAAAATATATGTCAATATAAAGCTTGATTTTTTTTCTTATTTTTTACGTACACTTCAAAAGTTTGAAGATACCAGTATAAAGATAGGGAGGCAGCTGGTGACTTGGCCACAGTTACCTTAGCCATAGGCGTATACAGGGTATAACAGTATAGCAGTAGAACAACATTCACCACACATCTTTGTATAATGCCACTAGAGGTGTTCTGAAACGTGCCCGTACCTGGAAACAGCAAGAGGGAGGCCATTTTGAAAATTTATTGCGAGAGTTTTATTAACGTAGGTAAGTACCAGATTACTTACAAATTGTATGAGAAAACATTTTATTAAATTTGACTAACTTCTGCTGCTCAGATTTTTTTCTTCAGATACAATGAAACAATCCTTACATGAAACTGAGTCGATACGCATAAAACAATTTTTTGATGAAAACTTCTCATTTTTACGGAGAACTCACGCTTGACCAAAAAAATAACTATGCCAAAATCGTTTTAATACAAAATGAGAAAATGGTACCAAAGACAGTTTTTCCGTATCTCTTATGGATTCGGATATCCCCATACTGTCCCATTTAAAAAAAACATCCTGTATAAAGTACAAATGTTACTATGTTGTGTATGTTGTTGTTATATTTGTTGTGTTGAGATCTATTAGCTAGCATAATTCCGAAAAATTAAGATCTATCACTGTCTATGGACGATGACATATCGTGCTATTGAATAGCTCAGCTAAATTCTAAAATCATGGACGTCCAAAAATAATTGTAGTAAAGCTCCGAAGCAATGTGCCATGATGGTCTGATAGCACCTGCAGCTAACTAAGGAGTTAAACAGCCACTTGACTGGCGTAGACTCCAGATGCAGATTTCAGTAGATTTATTGTAAAGTGATTATTGTTTTTAATACTATTTGAAGGAAATCTTTTATAATTCTGGAAAAGGAACGCAATCTATACAATATAACTATATTATAGTAAATGGATGAAACGAAATGTTTTGCTACAGCTATTGGTTTATTATATGATTGGAGAATACTCTTATCGCCAATATTTATGATATTTGTAGCAGTAAAAAATGTTGATTGATAAAAGCCCACCATTTTCGTTATGGTTTTAATCTGTGACTTACATTTATTGTACTAAGGGCCTCGTTTACGATCTTCAAGTAAAGTGTTGATTAGTTACTTCCTAAGTAGCGTTACCCAGCAAGTAAAAGTGTCGATTAACTTTTATCAGTTTCACAAAAGAAAATTTAGTTCCGATTAGCAACTTGTTGGTTAGCTGAATGATTTCAAAAATTTGTTGGCTCTTCTAGAATTTCCAACAGTTTCTACCCTCAAGAATGCGTCAGCTATGATGGGTGGTAAAATAAAATAATAAAAATGGATAATACTCAATTTTTATATACTCCTTTGGTTCCATAAATCACAAATCCGGAAAAACAGAACACTTCTTTACTTCACTACTAAACACCTTATTCCTTCCAAAATCAACGATCAACTGAGCTGTGAGCTACCGGTATCGGAGCTACGTAATGTCTCTTCGTTACCCCCTAATCATACTCGGTGATAGCCGGCGATAGCCGCGTCACCGGCTACGATTGGTCGAGTTGAATCACTCAGGCAGTCGCTAATAAGGAAGTCAAAACACTGCTATTACATTAATTATTAAAGCAGTGTTTTGTATGGTTTACATAAGCTATGTTATCATAAAATAAATACTATTTTAATACAATTTTTAATAATTGATAACAGTCGGCCATCCAAATTTTTTTAGTACGCCCTCGTGCTTTTTGACTACAAGGAAGTAATAATAATTATTTAATATATTGTACATTTCATTACGTTAATTATTAACTTTATTTAATTACTTATTGTAATAGTTAATTGTATGGAACTTAAAACTTATAATACTAACTTATAACTTGGGTGAATACCCAAGTAGCAACTCTGAAGTATATTTAAACGACAGAGCCCAAATTGTAAACCACATAGTTTTTTTTTTGTATAATAATATCCAATCTAAATTTTATTTATTCATGTTCAATGTTCATGGTATGCTTACATCCAATAGTAGGTTTAGCTACTATGTTAGTACATCGATCCTGTAAGGGCACCGCATGTTATTATAAGTTATTAGATAGATTACAATCTTTTAGAAGTGACTAACATTCTTCAACATGATTATTATCTTGTATATTAACAGAAAGTTAAGTTTTAGTTTTTATGACATCTACGATGCCAGGATAAATGACTAAAATTATATAATTCATATTTATATTAATTTATTTGGCCTTGTAACAAAGGTTGTTACACTAGGCAAGTCATCATAATATACAATAAAAAATAATGTCAATAAAATTTAAATACGTTACAAATTACACACACATTAAGCAACTGTAGTTTCTTGGTCAATTATGAATGACGAGTCTGATAAATTTAAATTCATGAATTCACTTAAACTAATAATGCAAGTCCTTCCAGAAATAATTTTATATTTTTAATAACGTATTGATAATTTCGATTCTAAAAAACAGTCAGGCTTCAGAAATATGAAAGTGCTTATATCTTCGAACACAAAGCTATATGTACCTGTATGTTTTCATTCAATCAATATTTATTTTGAAGCATTAGAAATCATTTTTAGCTAAAATATATATTTTAATTTATGTGGTCAATATTTTCAAATAGTTTCATATGGCTTACATCGTATGGGACTCGTTTAAGCACTGTAATACATACAGTTGTAATACATAGGTACGTAGTGTTGACTGAATGGATACAGACAAAAAAAAACTACGACGAGACGGAAGCTTTTCTGCACTTTATGCCCTGATAGTTATCGATTGATTTATTTTAATACTATACCAATCCTACATTTTATAATAGTTTAGGTTATTGTTACTCTGATCATTTGTTTTTAGATAATATTTAGTTTAGCTTTATGCACAGTATACTTTTCTGTCTACAATATTAATGATTTAGGGGCAACTTTTACTAATCTTGCCGATTTCTAAGTAATAGGGTAGATTTAGGTTAGGTTAGGTTAGGTTTTTTTTTTTTTTTTTTTTCTACCCCTACCACCATCTCAAAATGGCACTATGTAGAGACTATCAAAACCTGTTACTATGGTTATGCAACATCCTTTAATACTTTGCCCCCCCATTAATACTATTCCCATCTTTATTTAAAAACATCCCTAGCATACACAAAATTCCAACAACAGTTCAATATACACAAAAGTTTAAAATAAATAAATAGAATACAATAATAAACACAACAAACATTTTCTTTTTCACTATGCAACTAGATTATCCTGAACCTAATACCTCTCCTCCAAACAAACATTCCAATAACAATACAATAATTCAAAATACACTATGCAAACTAATTTATCCTGTACCTATTATATTTATTTCAAAGCAATATTATTGAATGACAATAATAGTTTGAATCCAACTACATAATTAAACAAGAGAGGTGTCCATTACCAAAGGTAATTGTTAACCTTATTACAACAATAAAAATAACTATTAAATCATTATATTCTTAAATTACAACAAACCCAAATTAATATTCTGTAAAACTCCCACTTTAACAATTCTCATTTAACAACTTTTAAAATCTAAACAACTTTTGCTAGTACTAGCAAATCAAACAAGACCAACACTCGCAACTTCTGCTAGTACTAGCACAAGCAAAATAAAACAAGCTAGTACTAGTCTACTACTACTAGCAAAAATAAACAGTACCACCAGTAGTATTTAATTCTGCTAGCACCAGCAAAACTAACCAGTACTCACACTACCAATCTCTACTAGTACCCTTACGCTATACTTAATCCACTATGCAAACTAATTTATTCTGCACCTAATATTATATTTTAAAACAATTATTCCAATACAATAAAATAATTCAGTTTACACTACACATACTTATTTACACTATACCTGTAATATTTATTTCAAAACAAAATTACTGTAATGACAATTACAAATATTTTATTACAATTAAATCTCAAAACTTATCGTAAAATTAAATTGCTTACCAGAATATACCTACAACACAATATATTCTGAAGCTTAATAGATTAATAGGCGCATCCACAACAAAGTTTGTGAGCCTTACCTCACAGACTAGCTTGAACGCATGTTAATACATTAAAATTAAATTATATTAGTAATTAGTTTCTGAATAATTATCTTAAATCAAAACTTTATCACAATACTACCAAAATTAAAACAAAACCAATTAAATTAAAACACATCTTTCAGTTAAAATTGCTAACACCAGCAAAAATCACGGCACTAGCAAAACCCCCCAGATCCAGCAAAAATCGCCAATACCACCATAATATGTGCACACACTCAAACTAACTAAATATGCACACATGACTATATACAATAATTTAAATCCAATAACATAGTTAAACACAGTAATTCTAAAATTAAAACAAAACCAAATTCAATTCAATTAAAGCGAAAATAAATGTAACTAACACAAAATATAAACTTACACTAAATTAAAATTAACAATATCTGCTAGCATCAGCATCCTCTGCCAGTACTAGCAGCTTACGCTAGAACAAGCAAAGATAAAAAATGCAAACTAACTTAACCCACCTAAACAACTGAATGCCTTATGACTATACAAAAATCCCTTTAAACAAAATAATATCAATTAACAAACAATACAATTAAAACCCCCAAACATAAAATACAGACCCCCAAAATATAACCTACACCCCAACTCCCAGTCACTCTCACACCGCGATCGCGATCTTCTCTGCTACAGTCACTACGGCACACGCACAGTTACCATAGTTCACTTCAAACGTCAAGCTTCTCTCTTGGTATACTCATGCAGCCTTTGTCCGGTGTAGCAAATTGGATTCGCACACTAGCAAAAACTGCACTCGGCACTCGCCATAGTTTCCCCATACTAGCAGAAAAAACACTTTCTTGCCGAAAACTGCCAAGGCAAACCCGCGTTGACGCTCGAAGTTGAGTCATCACTTGAGGCTGAGCTGGCCAGCGGACCCCTCCACTCTCGCAACCCCAGCACATTCCGATAGATGCAGCAGGTCGTGCTTACCTCAGCAATATCGGCCAGGATGCACAAGCCATCACCACATGCAGTCCTTTCCAAGAAGATTGGAAATATGTAGTCCGCCCCAGCACCAGCTCTGTGTTGTCCAGGGTGGCAACATGGAGTCCATACCAGCACCAGCACTGTATTATCCTGGCTCCAAAAACCACTCACTGAACTCGCGCACTGGAAAATACTGCAAGACAAAGCCACACCCGACGAAATTGCTTGATGTGGCCAAAGATGCGAGACCAAGCCTCACCACTCGCCAAAAATGCTCGATGCCGCCAAAAATGCTCGATGCCGCCAAAAATTAACGCACTCGCAAAAAATGGCGGAGCGACGACGCCATCGACCGGCCGCGACCGCGGTGCGAGAGTGACTGGGTTAGGTTAGGTTAGGTTAGGTTCACGGACCTGCTGGGTTGTCCCAGTGGGCGGAGAGGTGAACTCCGACGTGGCGCGTCCCCGGGTTGCGGATAGGGGGTTTCAGTGTGCCGATAGCACTCAAGCGGGTGTTATCGGCACACTGGCGTGGACAAAACACTGGGGGGGAAAAGGGCACTTGGAGGATGGCTTTTCAGAGCGGGTTAGAGTTAGTGGGGTGGTGGTGTTAGTACACCACTACCAGTGTTAGGATGGAAGTTTCTCTGCGCACCACTCTGATTAGCAGAGTGTGCAGTGGATGAAGCAGAGGCGGGCTAGGTGTGCACTTACCATGCCACCGGGCAGGCAATGGGAGACTTGTCTTTCTTGCCACCGCCCAACAGTCGTAATCCTACAACATTGTCGCGGTCACGTCTCGTGACATAAGTAGGACCGATGGCCTTGGCTTGGCCGCCTGGGCTACGAGGAAGACAACCTCTATAAAAATCACCCGAAGGCAAGCGGAGGCGCAGCGTGAGGATCTGGATGGCTGATCGGAGTTTCAGTCGCTACTGTGTCCCCCGCCAGGGAATTGCCGTCTCCCTGAGTGGGTTACGCTAGGCTTCCCCGTTTACAGTGGGCACTGTCCGGGGTGACCATTTGTTCCCACGTACTCGTGGGATCTAAATGGAAAATTTACAAAATAATGGGACGGGGAGGGATATTGACGATGGAGGGTCTACTGGTGCTTCGGCACAAGAGACGGACATGCAGACGGTTGAGGAGTCAAATGACTCAAGAAGAGGCTCTTCCAGGTTGTGGGAAAAACCGATGCAGGTTGCTGAAAAGCGGCCGTTCCGGCAGGAAAGCGAATGGAGCGCTGGTTCTGCGGAAGCTTCAGCTGATGAGGAAGCAACGGTTGCTAAAGTTTCAACAGCCAAGAGGGGTGAAGGTCGTTGCTCCACAACCGGGAAATTCCTTAAAAGGAATCGGGAGGAAATGCAGTTAGAGGTCGAAGGTAACGTGGCCAAGAAGATGGCCCATATACGAAAGGAAACAGCGCGCCTTTCACGTTCGGCGCTAGAGAAAGGTGATGAGCCAGCTGTTGACCTTAACCAACTGGCTTTGGACAGTGTAGACGTCGTTTTTGACGTTGCTACAAAGTCCAAAAATATGAAAGGGACCCTGATGAAGGACCTCAAGGATGCGGCAGTTGCTTTTAAGGAGGTGTTGGGAGCGCTTCAGCAACGAAACATATCGGAGGAAACGCTAAAACTGCAAGCTGAAAATGCTCGCCTACAGGCAGAGCTTACAGAACTTCGCAAATATCTGGCGGACTTGAGGGCTGATCTGGGGCGAATCTCATCCCGAAGTGATATGGAGGAGCTTCCTTCAGTAGCAGTGGCCAGCTTGCCTAGGACGACACCTTCACATGGAGCCGATTGTGCCCAGTTGGAGGAAATCACACGCGCGATCATGCTTCAAGTAGGGAACATGATAAATGCGAGGTTTGAGGGTGTTGCGGATAGGCTGCTCCCGGAAAAGCGTCTCCGCCCTCCGTTGGCTGTGGATAGGAGCAGGGAAACGCGAGGAGGCCAAGAAACTTCTATTACCCAAGAGGCTGTGAAGTTAGTGGAGGAACCCCGGAAGGGAAGAAAAAGTTTGAAGAGGGGGAAAAAGTCGGTCACACAGGACGCCCGCGCGCTTACACCAAGAGAACCCCGTGAACTGCACCCAGCGCCCGTGGAGATGAACGAAGGTTGGGTCAAGGTGGTAAAACGAGGGAAACCAACCAAGCAGGTGGCGTCAACAGCCCCACAGGCAGCCAAGAAAAATGTAAGCTTGCAATCACCTCGCTCCGCGGCTGTTGTTGTCACCTTGCTACCCGAAGCGGTGGAAAGAGGTGTTACCTACGGGCAGGTACTCGCTGAAGCTAAGGCAAAAATTGATCTTGTTGGGTTAGGGATCACTGCCCTTCGCTTCAGACAGGCGGTCACGGGTGCGCGCATCTTAGAAGTTCCTGGGGTAATGAGTGGCGAGAAAGCTGATTCTTTGGCGGAAAAGTTAAAGGAGGCAATCAACAATGAGGACATTAAGGTATCCAGGCCCATCAAGAGTGTTGAAGTGCGCATATCAGGCCTTGACGACTCAGTCACCAAAGACGAAGTGGTGGCTGCTGTGGTACGCGATGGTGGCTGTCCGGTTGGCTCGGTCAAAGCGGGGGAGATTCGCCAGGAGCCGTCAGGCACAGGTGCAGTTTGGGTAAGATGCCCGGTGGCTGCAGCTAAAAAACTAGCTGACAGCGGTCGGCTTCTCGTCGGTTGGGTGGCAGCACAAATAAGGCTTCTTAAGCCTAGACCCATGCGCTGTTACCGGTGCTTGGAAGCAGGCCACGTCAGTGCTCGCTGCACATCGGAGATAGACCGCAGTGCGGAATGCTATCGTTGTGGCAAGCCTGAACATAAGGCCAGGCAGTGTACTGCTGCAATTCACTGCTCTGTCTGTTATGCGGCCAAGAAACCAGCGGAACACAGACTTGGTAGCGCTGGATGTGATGCTCCAAGCAGCAAAGGGAAGGGGAAAAAGTCAGTGGCCACGATGTCACAGCAGCCAATCCACCCTTCGGCCACGAGTGAGGCCAGGGAGCAGTCGGAGTCTATGGACATTATAACATAGTTATGGCCCTACGATTCCTTCAGGCGAATCTCAACCACTCCGCCAGAGCTCAGGATCTTTTGTTTCAGAGCATGGCGGAGTGGTTAATCAATGTAAAAGTGGTGTCTGAACCCTATTACATCCCCCTCAGATACAACTGGTTCGGGGATAGTGAGCAACTGGTGGCAATTGTTGCCCAGAGCGCTGCTGACTCCCCACCCTTCACTAGTGTAGCGAAGGGACGGGGATGTGTTGCCGCCCTTGTTGGCAACATTGTTATTGTGGCAGTGTATTTTTCGCCTAACAGAGCCCTTGTCGAGTTTGAAAGTTTTCTCGTCGAAGTAAGGGCTATCGTTGAACAGAGTGGCACTCACCCAGTTATAGTGGCGGGGGACTTCAATGCCAAATCCATGGCTTGGGGATCTCCCGCTACTGACGCTCGTGGTGAAATGCTTGAAGAATGGGCACTAACAACCGGCCTCATAATCCTAAATCGAGGATCGGAGAACACATGCGTGCGGCAACAGGGCGGATCTATTGTGGATCTGACCTTTGCCAGTACAGACCTGGCCCACTACATTCGCGGATGGGAAGTCTTGGTTGAGGCGGAGACTTTATCAGACCACCGATACATCAGGTTTGATGTCGGAGGCCAGCAGCCGATTTCGATAGGTCCAGCATCGAATGCCACACGTAGGTGTGGGCCTCGATGGGCTATCAAGTGCCTCGATAAGGACCTGTTGGAGGAAGCCTCCTTGATCCAGGCCTGGGTTTCATCACCCACTGGTGTGAGAGAGGTGCAGGAGGAGACAAAATGGCTCCGGGAGGCACTGACCTCGATTTGCGATGCGGCGATGCCTCGGGTCAAACCAACAACTACCAAACGGCGAGTATACTGGTGGTCTATGGAACTTGCAGAGTTGCGTAAAGCGTGTGTTACGGCAAGGCGCCAGTACTCTCGCCAACGCAGAAGACGGCGTCGTTCGGAAGCTGCAGAGGCGCAGCTGTATGAGTCGTACAGAGGTGCTGTGAACGCTCTACAACTGGCCATAAGTCAAGCTAAAGAGCAGGCGCATAATGAGCTGCTTGAGAGCCTAAACCGCGATCCTTGGGGACGCCCATATAAAACGGTACGGGCCAAACTTCGCCCATGGACCCCACCCGTCGCTCAGAGTCTTGAGCCTCAGCTTCTGGAAGAAGTGGTCTCGACTCTCTTCCCGGCTAGGGAGGAGCACATACCTCCAGTAATGGCGATATCAGTAGGCGAAACATCTATGCCAGCTGATGAAGATTCTGGTGCGCCGGAAATAACAGAAGTTGAGATGAGGGTGGCCGTTCAACGACTTCGGGCGAAGAACACAGCCCCGGGGCCTGATGGCATTCCAGGTCGTGCCTGTGCATTGGCCATTAAGTTTCTGGGACCTAAAATCCGCGGTCTTTTTGAAGCCTGTTTAGACCAGGGGCGTTTTCCTAAACAGTGGAAAGAGGGTCGACTGGTATTGCTAAGAAAGGAGGGGCGATCCGTGGAGTCACCATCGGCTTATCGACCGATTGTCGTGCTTGATGAAATGGGCAAGCTGCTGGAACGCATCATTGCCGGCCGCCTCAACAGATATCTAGGCTGTGTCGGCCCTGATTTGGCTGACAACCAATTTGGTTTCCGAAGGGGGCGATCGGCAGTGGGCGCGATATTGCGGGTGAAAGCCTTAGCGAATGAAGCAATCTCCCGGGGTGAGGTTGTCCTGGCGATATCCTTGGATATTGCCAACGCCTTTAACACCATGCCTTGGAGCTGCATAAAGGAGGCACTTATTTACCATCAAATGCCCCTGTACCTACGTCGAATAGTAGGTGACTATTTGACGGAGAGGTACGTCATATTCGAGGGGCGTGAGGGTCCAGGGCGGCGAAGCATGTCGTGTGGCGTTCCACAGGGATCGGTCCTAGGACCACTCCTGTGGAACGTTGGATACGACTATATTTTTGATTATTTTGTGTCAAATGTGTTATCTTCCGTGACGTCACCAAGTGGTTCTGTCGGAAGACCAGCGTTGGTTGTAACGTGATTTACAACTGGCTTATGCTGAGACAGAGACCATTTTGTGACTCGATGCAAAAATTTGCAAGTTTTTTATTTTTTTTATCTTCAATTTTATATCATGTTTTGTGTTAGAGTTACAAATAAAATATTATCTTATCTTATCTTACTGGGTGCTACGAGGGATGAACCTTCCTGGAGTGGAAGTCACTTGTTATGCGGACGACACATTAGTGACGGCTGCAGCAAAAACTTTTAGGGAAGCAGCTATTTTAGCAACGGCTGGTGTTGCTCAGGTGGTTGGCAGAATTCGGACGTTGGGACTAGAAGTGGCTTTACACAAGTCCGAGGCTCTGCTCTTCCATGGACCGAGAAGAGGGCCCCCAGAGAACTCTCACATTGTAGTGGGTGGAGTTCACATCGCTGTTGAGTCGACGATGAAATATCTGGGACTCGTCCTCGACAGCCGGTGGAACTTCCAACCCCACTTCCAAATGCTGGTGCCAAAACTCATGGGAGCAGCGGCAAAACTTGGAGGCTTGCTTCCCAACATGAGAGGTGCTAATGTTAGCTGCCGTCACCTATACATGGGAATCGTGCGGTCGATGGCGCTATATGGAGCACCAGTGTGGGCCGACACCCTGACTAGTCGTAGTACTGCTCTCTTGCGAAAGCCGCAGAGAGCGATGGCTATCAGGGTTGTGCGGGGATACCGCACCATCTCTTTCGAGGCTGCGTGCACACTTGCGGGTACCACTCCCTGGGATCTGGACGCTGATACCCTTGCGTCAATTTATTTCTGGCGTGAGGAAGAGCTTGGGCGGGGATCACCTCCAGCTCAGATGGAAATTGAGGGGCGGAGAAATGAGCTCTATGAAGAGGTCGTTGGGATTTGGAGTGAGAGGCTGGCACACCCAAGTGCTGGCCACAAACTCATCGCAGCAATCCAACCTGTGCTGCGGCAGTGGTTGAACCGAAGTCACGGCACCATGAACTTCCGGCTTACTCAGGTCCTCTCGGGACATGGCTGTTTCGGGAGGTACCTGTGTCGGATCGCTGGAAGAGAAGGTACGGAGAGATGCCACCACTGTGATGGACCCTCAGACACGGCTCAACACACCCTTGAGTCGTGTCCAGCTTGGGAGGAGCAGCGTCAGGTGCTGAGCGCTGTAATTGGTGGAGATCTTTCTCTGCGGGCCGTGGTTGAGGCTATGGTCGACGTGGAGGAGAAATGGGAGGCGGTAGAATCCTTCTGTGAGAGTGTTATCCTGCAGAAGGAAGCGGCGGAAAGGGAAAGAGAGACAATCTCCACTGACCTGATCCGCCGCAGGAGAACTGGGCGTCGGAGGAGGCACTATGCCCTCCACCAACCTCCATAGGTCAGAGCAGTGAACACGGGGGTGTGAACTGCCCTAATATGACCTCAAGACGGCGCGCGCGGTGTCACGTGCGCCTCTTTAGACGGAAACACCAAAGCGAATGGGACGTAAGATCAGCGCCGTTGTGTCAGCGGAAGATGTCGTACCCGCAGTCACGACAAAAGGCGAGCGTCGGAAACACCCCAGGGGTTTTAGTCGGTATTTGGAGTCCGACATAAAAAAAAAATGAAAGGTATCCATAAAGGATTTCCCCTGGGAAAAAAAAAAAAAAAAAAAAAAAAAAAACAGGTTAGGTTGGGTTAGGTTAGGTTAGGTTAGGTTAACGGAGACTCTCGAGCCCCGGCTGTTGGAAGAGGTCGTATCCACTCTGTTTCCCAACAGGGTGGAGCTCATACCACCAGCAATGGCATCCCGTCGAGAGGTAGAACAAGAGGAAGCAGAGGAGGAAGTGGCACCGGTAACGCAGGAGGAGCTAGATACAGCCGTTTTAAGACTACGAGTCAAAAACAAGGCTCCAGGCCCCGATGGAATTCCTGGTCGAGCCTGGGTCTTGGCGCTCGATGCACTCGGGGACCGATTCCGAAGACTACTTGATGCCTGCTTAGAGACGAGTCGGTTCCCAGGTTTGTGGAAGACGGGCAGGCTTGTCCTTCTCAGGAAGGATGGACGCCCTGCAGAATCTCCCTCCGCCTATCGCCCTATTGTCATGCTGGATGAGGCTGACAAAATATTTGAGCGCATCGTAGCTGGCCGCCTCACCCGGCATCTTGGTGGCGTGGGTCCTGACTTGTCCGACCATCAGTTCGGATTTCGGGTGGGCCGGTCGACGATTGATGCTGTCAAGCGCATCAAGGCCTACTCGGACGAGGTGGTGGCCCAGGGTGGGGTGGTGTTGGCGGTGTCTCTGGACATTGCCAATGCGTTCAACACTCTGCCTTGGGCTTGTGTGAGGGAGGCGCTTAAGTACCATGACGTGCCTCCTCACCTCAGTCGAATTGTCGGAGCCTACCTCTCCGAGAGGTACATCTCGTACCTAGGGCAGGGGGGACAGTTGTTTCGAAGAGAAATGTCATGCGGTGTCCCGCAGGGCTCAGTGCTTGGGCCACTCTTATGGAATATTGGCTATGACTGGGTGCTGCGGGGCGATCTTACCCCGGGCGCTAGTGTGATTTGTTACGCTGATGATACATTGGTGATTGCCCGGGGTGAGATCTATGAGGTGGCTGCCCGTCTTGCCACGGTGACGGTGGCACAGGTTGTTGGAAGGATAGGGCTGTTGGGACTCCGAGTGGCGCTCGATAAGTCGGAGGCTATGTGTTTTCATGGCCCACGACGGGCGCCTCCACGGGGTTCCCACATCACTATCGGTGAGACTCGCATCGAGGTCGAGTCCAAGATGAAATATCTTGGACTCGTCCTCGATAGCAGATGGAACTTCCGTGAGCACTTCTCGCGCATGGCCCCTCGGCTGATGGGAGCAGCCGCTGCTTTAAAGCGGCTTTTGCCTAATCTCGGGGGGCCGAAAGCAAGTAGCCGCCATCTTTATTTAGGGGTGGTGCGCTCGATGGCCCTGTATGGAGCTCCTGTTTGGGAAGAGGCTCTCACGGAGCGTAACATTGCCCTCCTGAGGAGATCTCAGAGGGTGATGGCCGTCGGGGTCATTCGAGGATATCGCACCATTTCATTTGAGGCGGCTTGCGTGTTGGCAGGATCTCCTCCATGGGATCTGGAGGCGGAGGTCTGTGCTGCCATGTATATGTGGCGCACAGACCTTCGTCTCCAGGGTGTGTGCCCCCTGCCAAAGGAGGTGCAATTGTGCAGGCTCCATGCGCGGCAGTCCCTGCTTGGATTTTGGAGGGAGCGGCTGGCCCAACCCAGGGCTGGAAGCAGGACGGTGGAGGCTGTCCGACCGGTCCTTGAGGATTGGTTGCACAGGGCGCATGGGTTGCTTACCTTCCGGCTGGTGCAGGTGCTTTCTGGGCATGGATGCTTTGGGAAGTACTTGTGCCATATTGCTGGAAGGGAACCGACAACCATGTGCCACCATTGTAGCTGCGACGAGGACACGGCGCAGCATACGCTGGAGATATGCCCAGCCTGGGCCAGCGAGCGCCGTGACCTCGTTGCAGCAGTAGGGGGTGACCTCTCGCTTCCAGCATTGATCAAATCAATGCTCGAAAGCGAGAGGTCGTGGATAGAGGTGATGTCCTTCTGTGAACATGTGATGTCACAGAAGGAAGCTGCGGAGAGGGAGAGAGAAATCGCCACCGATCTCCCAATGCGCAGCAGGAGAGTCGGGCATCGGAGAAGACTCCATGGCCTCCTTCAGCCCCCATAACAGAGGCCTAGGTGGCGGACCCGGGGGCGTCCGTCACCACTGATGGTATAGGCCCCGAGGAGGTGGTGCACGTAGATTAGCGTGCCCCTCATATGCCGATGCATGGTGGAGTCTCTTTCTCCACCATATATAATGGACAGAAGTCCTTATAGGACCAACGCCGTCGGGACCGCGGAAGAGTGCGAAAGCGTTCCCGTAGTCCCGACAAAAGGCGCCTGGATGGCAACCGTGGGGTTTTAGTCAGTAAGAGTCTGACATAACCTCTTCGTTGCCCCCGCATCGGAGAGGTATCCATGAGGATTTCCCCACGATAAAAAAAAAAAAAAAAAAAAAAAAAGGTTGACTGGAGGCACTCCGATACCACGGAGCGCCTCGATATTTGCGGAACCTCCTAGCTAACTACTTGGAGGACCGAGCCGTCCTCCTTGTAGACAGAACGGGCAGGGTCCGAAGACACAGCGCAGATTCCGGTGTTCCACAGGGGTCGGTCCTAGGACCACTACTGTGGAACATCGGTTTCGACTGGCTCCTGCGGGGAACCCTCCTCCGTGGCACAAGTGTCATCTGCTACGCGGATGACACTCTCCTCACTGCCAGGGGGAGGGACTTCAGGGAGGCGGCTAGTTTGGCCTCGGCTGGCGGATCTCTTGTCGCAGGAAGGATCCGCCGTCTAGGACTAAGGGTGGCACTGCACAAAACCGAGGCCGTGTTCTTTCACGGGCCTCGGCAGCGCACCCCTCCTGACGCCCACATTGTGGTTGAGGGCGTGAAAATCGAGGTGAAGGCCCAGATGAAATATCTGGGCCTTGTACTCGACAGCAAGTGGCGCTTCGGCCCACACTTCAGTGAGCTGTCGACGCGCCTGCTGAAGGCTGCGGATGCCCTATCATGGCTCCTTCCGAACCTGGGAGGACCCAAGGCGAGATGCCGGCGCTTGTATGCTGGCATCATGAGGAGCATGGCTCTTTATGGGGCCCCAATCTGGGCGGATTCCCTGCACAGGAGGGAAAACGCCACCGCCATCCGCAGACCCCAAAGGGCCATTGCACTACGGGTGGCAAGGGCCTACCGTTCGGTGGGCTTTGCGGCGGCGTGCGCTCTGGCTGGCACCCCTCCTTGGGAACTCGAGGCGTGGGTGCTCGACAGGGTGTATGAGTGGACGGCTGGGCGCAAGGCGCTCGGGGAGCGACCCGCTGCGGAAGAGCGGGAAGCCGTCCGGCGAGAGGCGAGGGACGCAATTATCCACCATTGGACGGAGGACCTCGCCAACGCCACCTTTGGCCGCCGAACGTTGGACGCGCTCGGGCCAGTCCTGCAAAATTGGCTCGAGCGGTCCCACGGGTTCCTCTCGTTCCGTCTGGTGCAGGTGTTATCCGGACATGGATGTTTCGGATCATATCTGCACCGGATCGGACGGGAAGAGACCCCGTCTTGCCTGGACTGTGGCGCGGTAGAGGACACGGCGCAGCACACTCTCGAGTTGTGTACGTCGTGGTCCGTGCCGCGAAACAGCCTGATCGCGGTTGTTGGGCGAGACCTCTCGCTTCCCAGCGTGGTCAACTCCATGCTGGAGAGTGAGGGGGCCTGGGCAGCGGTCGCCTCCTTCTGTGAAGAAGTAATTTCCCTGAAGGAGGCGGCGGAGCGTGCGCGAGAGGACGATCCCCTTGCGGCTCCGCTCCGAAGGCGAAGAAGAGGTGGGAGAAGGCGATTGTATGATCGCCGTCTTCTCCCTCCTGGTGGTGAATAGCGGGCAACAGGTGCGGGGGCACCTTCGCCCGCATTGCACTTTCACCACCCTTGTAAGGCGGGAATGACAAAGTCACGATCATTCCCGGGCCCCTCCCAATTGGGTGGGGCATGAAGGCCCCGCTGTAAAGGCGGGCGGTCGTCGGTGGGGGACTGGATGTAAAGGCTCTGCCGGTTTCCCAGTCCTCCTCCACACAGACGATGCGGGTGTGCCGCTGGGTTGTTAGTGGGTATACCGGGCTAGTCCCGGGGAGTCCCACACAACCATCCCGTCCCCCGACGGGGTGGTATGCGTAATGCATTTTCCCAGCGAAAAAAAAAAAAAAAAAAAAAAGGTTAGGTTGACAGCTGTCTGTGGTCGCGTAGCGAGCGGTTGTGTTTTCAATTTTTGCTTGTTTGCGTGGCAGAAAAGGGTTTGTGTGTGCTGAATTGCGGACAAACGGCCCTTTTTAGGGCTAGGGGAGTGTCTGGGTGAGTGATCCCAGCCTTTTTCTTTTGTTGTTTTTACTTTTGTCTTTGTGTACGAGTTTGAGGTTACAACCTCAAACTCGTATACAAAGTGTATGTTTGCGTGTCGTTATGGATACGGCTGAGACAAGGGCGCCGTCTGAGTGGACCGACGCTGGTGCGGTCGCGTTGGACGCGACGGAAGTGATGCCTGCGGTGCGAGCTGCGGCCGTTGCGGCGCCTGGAAAGGACGTGGGTGCGCGGACGGCTGCTGTGCCTGCGGTGCGGCCCGTGGCTGGCGCGGCGCCCGGAGCTGGCACGAGTGGGCGGACGGCAGCGGCGCCTGCATTGCGGCCCGCTATCGGCGCGGTGCCCAGGGCTGGCGCAAGGACGGCGGCGGCATCCGCGGTGAGACCCTTAGCTGGCGCGGCGCCCAAGGCAGGCGCGAGTGTGCGGATGATGGCGGCACCCGCAATGTGGGCTGCGGCCGGTGCGGCGCCCAGGGCTGGCGCGAGTGCGTGGATGGTGGCAGCGCCCGCAGCGCGGGCCGCGGCCAGTGCGGCGCCTGGGGCTGGCACAAGTGTGCGGACGGCGGCAGCACCCGTGGTGCGGCCTGCGGCTGGTGTGGCGCAAGCGGCACCCGCGACTGCTGCTCGCGGTTGTTTGCCAGCTGCCATCGTTGCGTCGACGAGCGGCAGCTTGTGGCAGGCGCGGTCACTTTCGAAGAGGCGTCTTGAAGAAGAGGGACGGGTTGGAGTGTCGATAACGGTACGCAAAAAAAAAAAATTTTTTATTTTAGTTTAGGGTGCAGGGTGGCAAGGGGAGTAATTTTTGTCAAGGTCACTATTTTTTCGGATTCTAGAGGTCCGGCCCCGCCGCTGCTATCGTTGTCTTGCACTGGGCCACGTTAGGGCCCAGTGCAAATCCGAGGTCGACCGCAGCGACGAGGGCCATCGCTGCGGTCTAAAAGGCCACAAGGCCAAAGACTGCTCGGCCGCCCCGCACTGCACCCTTTGTGCAGCAGCGGGCAGGGCGGCTGATCACCTCTCCGGGGGCAAGGCCTGTGCCAAGCCCCCGACCAAGACAGGGGCGAGTAGGTTGAAGGCTGGGGCTGAGGCAAAGGCCAAGTCCCAGTCGACTCGCCCCAAAAAGGTTGCGTCGGAGAACATGGAGGAAGGTTAGGATGGCCCTAACCTTCCTCCAGGCGAATATCAACCGCTCCGCCAGGGCCCAGGATCTTTTACTCCAGACTCTGGCGGAGCGGTTGATAAGTGTCGCGGTAGTAGCGGAGCCGTACCGGGTCCCCGCTAGAACCGACTGGGTCGGTGACCTGGACGGCCTGGTGGCCATCACCACTCAGTCTCCTGCCCATTCTCCTCCTTTCGGGGGAGTGGTTAGGGGCAGGGGACTAATCGCTGCGCAGATGGGAGAGATGGTGGTCGTGGGTGTTTACTTCTCTCCGAACCGGGCCCTCGCCGAATTCGAGACGTTCCTCGACGAGGTGGGGACCCTGGTCGGACAGAGTAGACCACGGCCAGTGCTCGTCGTCGGAGATCTCAACGCCAAATCACTGGCGTGGGGATCTTCGAGGACGGACGCGAGAGGCGAAGCCGTGGAGGAATGGCTAGTGGGGACGAGCCTCTGTATTTTAAATGTGGGTACCGCGAATACGTGTGTGCGTCGGGATGGCGGATCGGTGATAGACATCGCATTCGCCACCCCCGAGATCGCACCACGTATTCGCGACTGGGAGGTTTTAACGGACGAGGAGACGCTATCTGACCATAGGTATGCTCGGTTTAGCGTCTCCCCATCCTCAACAGTAGTACGGGCCCCCCCGCCTTCGGCGGTCGGTCCACGGTGGGTGCTCGGCCGGCTTGAACGGGATGTGCTGAGGGAGGCGGCCTTAGTCCAGTCATGGAACGCCCCTCCCCCGGAGCCAGTGGACCTGGAGGCGGAGGCTGACGCCCTGTGCGGGGCCATGGCGCACGTCTGTGACGCCGCCATGCCCCGTGCGGGGACACCGCATCTCCGCCGCCAGGTCTACTGGTGGTCTGAGCGAATTGCCGAGTTGCGGCGTCGCTGTGTGGCACGACGTCGGGAATACCAGCGCTACCGACGAAGGAGGCGACAGCTTGAGACCGAAGCGGACGCCCTCTATGCCTTGTATAGAGAGGCTGAGGTTGTACTTTCCACAATAACTAAGTACTTATTACCTGAGTAGTATTTAGTTAAATGCATGAATTCATTGTTATTTTTTTTTTAATAATTTGTAGTAACCGGAGTTAACTTACTTTGTAATCTTTCTTTTACTTGTGTGTCAAGTACTTAGTAGTGAGAAATTCTAAAACAATTTTTAAATTGATCTGGTAATAATTGGTTAGCTAAGCAAGTGTTATTTTTCATTGTAAATTTTAATTCTATTACTACATTCTTGTTACTTTCTACCTCCCCCATCTTTACTAATTGTTTTTTTTTATATTTCCACCTTTTCTATACCTGTCTCTATCTATTTCTAGATACCCACTTGCCTACTGCTGTGTTTCAGAATACCATCTACCATGATGACTCGGAGGGCATGCGACTTGGAAGCAAAGTACAAGGAGGCAGCTGCCGAGCTCAAAGAATCCAACGAGATTCGCAGCCAGCTACTACAAGAACGTGACGAGAGTGAGGCTGAAATGTTGGTGATTCTTGGCAAGAATACAAGCCTCAAGAAAGAACTTGCCGAGCTTCATTCTCAATATGTAGCCGTACTTGAGCAGATGGACCGTATGCAGTCCATGTTACAATCCGTAGACAGCTGCCATGAAACCTACGAGGTGTTGCTTCAGGAAAATAAAGACTTACAGCATGAGCTTGCGGAGTGCAGATGTAAACTTGAACAATTAGAGTCGATGCATGTTCCCTCAAATAATAATTATAGGAGTCTGGATCTACAGACGGAACTCATGGAAAGTGCTTCTAACTTCTCAACGATAGATCTCACTACACCAAATTGTAAAAGTAAATTTCAACAAGTGAAGGGGAGTAACAGAATAAAAAAATATGTGAAGCTAAGTAATTTTATAAAAAAAACTGAGAAAAAGCTTAAAAAGCATAAAAATGTCCTAAGTTATGCCAAGCATATTAAGCAAAAATGTTATTTAAATGAGGAACTTAATTCCTGCTATAATTTGATAGGACGAAATTCAAAAGAGTTAGTTGATATGTCAGAGGAAATTAAAAGTTTAGAAACATCACTTCATGATGTAACGTGTAAATATAAAAAAGCTGAACGAGAAGCATCTGACAATATTCAGAAAATGAATAATATCGTAGAGATACTGAGTGATGATAGCACATATGTACAAGTATGTAATAGTAGCTCACAGACGGACCTTCCTTTATCAGAGCCTTCTGGATCAGCTTTAGGTGCTTTAACACACATTGCAACATGTGCATCGCAGAGTCAGGCTAAACCTACTGTTCAGGTTGAAGTAGTTTCCACACCTGGTACGCAGTCTCCGGTTAGACAGATTAAATCCTGTTGTCAGACCCGGAAGACTGTGGTGTATTCAGATAAGATAGGTGTTGGGATGGGCTTGCTCCTTAGTGACCTGTTAGGGCAAGTTGTGACAAATAATTGCTTTCCTAATGCCCCTATTAACAAACTTATAGATACTATAAAGAGGGAGGATTGCTTTGACAACAACACCACTCTTTTAGTACAATTAGGTGAGAGTAGTGGTGTAACGCGTTTGGATATTATTAAGTTAATTGAGACTTTGCTACAAAAGCTAGATTCAGGACTGGGAAAATTAATTTTATGTGCTTTCCCTTACTCAAAATGTTTGAGTACTAAAGATAATCAAAAAATTTGGAATCTTAATTTAATGCTGTATAATTTGACATGTCGTCATAGAGACGTTTTGTATTTTGATACTAATAATTTTATTAGTAATTTTATTTTGACACAAGATACTATGTATTTGAGTAGACATAGTAAATTAATAATTGCTAAATTGTTAGCATTTAATATTTTTGACCCCGTTATAAGTACTATAACGCAGTTCACCGACAAGCCCGTAGTTAGTAGTAGTACTAATGAGGGCAAACAAGTAGGAGTAGCTGACAGTCATTTAAACTGACGAGTTCGACAATGAGACAGCCGGGCACATTACATGTAGTACATCAAAATGTGCAAGGCCTTCCCAGCAAAATCTTAGAATTAGAATTATTTTTAAATCGTTTTAATGTTGATATTATGTGTGTAACTGAACACTGGATGTTACAATTTGATTTACTCCCTTATTATGAGAATTATAATATTGTAAGTTCATACAAACGCAAAAACGCCATACGTGGGGGTTCCTTAATTGTTGTTCGAAATACTTTAAAATGCAAGGAACGTAAAGATGTTGCAAATCTCACTATTGAGAGGACTATTGAGCTATCTTGTGTTGAGCTAGAGCGGCATATCATTGTGAGCGTTTACCGTCCCCCTGACGCAGACTTCGCATTATTTGAATCCACTATGGAAGAAGTATTGCTTAAAACTTTTGTTTGTAATAAAATGCTAATAGTCTGCGGAGATTTCAATATAGATATTCCGGTTAATCCTCTATCTGAGAGGCTGCTTAATTTATTTAAATGCTTTAACTTAAATCACCTCTTCGAAGAACCTACAAGGGTGACACTAACAACATCCACCTGTTTAGATAATATTTATTGCAGTAGTGTTCCAATTGATAAATCAGTAATTAAACATTTCACCTCAGATCACTATGGTCACAGTGCTATATTTACTTGTAATTTTGTAGATGAACCTAAGGAATTCACTTATCGGCCTATCACAGAAAGTCGCATTAAGAAGTTCCAGGGCAGTATTGAACTTAAAATGCCCCTTGTACCGTGCGTAGATGATCCGAATGACCTTTTTACTAGTTTGTTTAAGTTGATATGTGAGGAACATAGTGAGATATTTAAGTTAAAAAAATGTAAAGCTAGAGCTAATGTCGGGTTAGCTGATTGGGCTACAACCGGTATTTATAGAAGTAGGAATAAATTATATGAACTCTATGCGGCTAGAGAATCAATGTTGCACGATCCAACGTTTATCTTGTACATAAAGAACTATTCCAAGACCTTCAAAAAAGTTTGTCATGCAGCAAAATCATTGCATTTGAGAAATAAAATAGAAAAATCAACAAATAAAATTAAGACAACTTGGAAATTAATAAATAATGAAACAGGTAAAGCTAAACCTCGTAGTAAACAAATTAATTTAAACGTAAACAATACAATATTATCAAATAATATTGAGGTCGCAAATGCCTTTGATAGTTTTTTCTCTAGTATACCTAATATTGTGACTCAATCTTTAAAATCAACTGCCTCTGGAGCATCTACTTTATTGGAATTAAGTGTTGATAAGTGTGAGGTCGCGTTTAGTTTCAGATACGTTAATGCCATTGATATTGTTAAGACATTTAAGTCACTTAATATTAAAAATACTGAAGACCTTTGGGGAATATCTACAAAGGTGTTAGGTGTTATAATTATTGATATTGCGCCGTGTATGGCCTATATTTTCAATGGATGTGTTGACGAGGGAGTCTTTCCTGATCTTATGAAACATAGTAAATTAATTCCTTTGTTCAAGTCTGGTAATGAAAAAGATCCAGGTAATTATAGGCCAATTTCTATATTGCCTGCGTTAAGTAAAATCTTTGAGAAACTTATTCTTACTCAGTTATTGTCACACTTCAACCTCCACGGACTTCTTCATAGTCATCAATTTGGATTTACTAAGGGTCGTTCGACAGCCGATGCTGGTACCATGCTCTTAGAACACATATTTGAAGCATGGGAGAACTCGCAGGACGCGATCGGAGTTTTCTGCGACCTGTCCAAAGCTTTTGACTGCGTGAGGCATGATACTTTAATTTCCAAGTTAAAACATTATGGCATACAAAATCAGGCAATTAATCTTGTAAATTCTTACTTATCCAATAGAGTCCAAAAAGTTGATGTTGGTGGTGAAAGGTCTTCAGGATCGACTATTGTCATGGGGGTGCCACAGGGTTCAATACTAGGCCCATTTTTATTCCTAGTTTACATTAACGATCTCCCTTTTTTTGTGAAAGACTTATGTGACATAGTTCTGTTTGCTGACGATACTTCTTTGATTTTCAAAGTTGATAGATCTAAATCTAATTACGATGATGTAAATGATTCACTATCGCGTGTTCTTGAGTGGTTCACAGTTAATAATCTTTTGCTTAATGCTAAAAAAACTAAATGCATCAAATTCACATTGCCAAATGTAAAACATTATCCAACTAATATTAAAATAAATGGGGAGACACTTGATCTTGTCAAGTCTACCATTTTCTTAGGGCTTAATATTGATGCAGGGTTGCAGTGGGCACCACAAATTGTGGCTCTTGCTGGTAGACTTAGTTCCGCTGCATATGCAGTTCGTATAATAAGGCAGCTTACTGATGAAGCTACAGCTAGGCTTGTTTATTTTAGCTACTTCCATAGTGTTATGTCATATGGTATCATACTGTGGGGTAAAGCAGCAGATATCCAAGCTATTTTTGTCTTGCAAAAACGGGCAATACGTGCCATTTATAAAATGAAGTCGCGTGACTCCTTGAGAGAGCGTTTCAAAGAAATCAATATTCTTACAGTAATATCGCAATATATCTATGAAATATTATTACATACACATAAACACTTGGATAGTTTTATGATAAAAAGTGACGTGCATGGTATTAACACGAGAAATAAACACAAACTAAATATACCAAAATTTCGATTAAAGAAAGTAAGTGGGTCTTTTATGGGGAATTCTGTACGGTTCTATAATAAACTTCCAGAAGGTGCATTTAAACTTCCTATTCGAAGATTTAAATCCTACATAAAGATGAATCTAATTAAGAAAGCGTATTACACTCTTGATGACTATATTAATGATAAAGCCGCGTGGCCTGATGTCGCTCTGCCCCTCGACTGCTAAAATGGAAATTTGCAATATCTGTACTTACCTATTTACATGTTTGTATTAGATTATTATTTATAAGTATAACAAGCGTAGCGTGTGCTGTCTTGCATATTTTTGCTGATGTTTATTTACTTTTGACTACCTTCCTAAGGTTTTTAAGTTCTCATTTACTATGTATCAGCAACTCCTTGCTCCGAGGCACCACACAGGCGCTTCTCACCTAGTGGTAAGACGGACCATTTATGTAAGCCAAGCCGAGTTTGTTGCCTGATTCTTCTAGGCTTGGTCGCGTTGGAACAGGAGTAATTTAATTTTATATAAGACGATTCAAAATGATCCTTGTGATTTCAATGAATAAAGTTCTTTTTGACTTTGACTTTGACTTTGAGGCGTCCAAGGCCCTCCGCCTAGCCATCTCTGAGGCGAAGGCGGAGGCCTGGCTGCAGCTGCTGGAGTCCTTGGAGCGGGACCCATGGGGCAGACCCTACAGGCTAGCGAGGCAGAAGCTTCGCCCCTGGGCCCCCCCCATCACCAGCACTTTGCAGCCTCCGGTCCTCCAGCGGGTGGTTGAGGGATTGTTTCCGGGTAGCCCGGGAACCGATTTCATCCCTCCCACTATGGTGGCGCCTCAAGGGGCGGCCGAGGTAGCGGCAGAGGAGGAGGAGGTGCCGCAGACCTCTGAAGGAGAGTTGGGCGCAGCGGTCCTAAGGATGAGGGCCAAGAACACGGCGCCGGGACCAGATGGGATCCCTGGTCGCGCGTGGGCCCTCGCCCAAGAACATCTAGCGCCTCGCATTCGGGACCTCTTCGATCGCTGTATGCGGGAGGGGAGGTTCCCCATGCGGTGGAAGGCCGGCCGGCTCGTCTTGCTCCGGAAGGAGGGACTTAGCGTGAGAGGGAGAGAGGTGCTCTCGCTCTCCCGCTCCGGAGGACGCGGACACGGAGGCGAGCTAGTAGAGCTCGCACTCCGTCTCCGCTTGGAGGGCCGGGGGCGATGGATGTTGGGGCATCCGTCGCTCCCTAGAGTAAAGGCCCTCCGAGAGTGTGGGGTGACGCGCTGGATGGATGTCCCGTGCGCGTCGCCGGAGCCGAATGGGGGGCTCATACCCTCCCGAGGCGGGTCCGCCTTGTTGTATTAAGGCGGACGTCGGTGGATGGGGCTGCGTGGAGTGTGAAAACGGACCCGCGGCCCTGTCTACTACCGTGGAAGAGGGACACCCGTGAGGTTTTAGTCGGTAGGGCCGTCTTTAGGCGAGTCCGACATACCCTGTCCGCTCCCCAGCGGGCGGGGATGCGTAAACGCATTTCCTCACGTTAAAAAAAAAAAAAAAAAAAAAAGGTTAGGTTAGGTTAGGTTAGGTTAGGTTAGGTTAGGTTGGGGGACCCCCCACAGTGCTTGCGTCCACGTCGCGTCCCCTGGAAACGTCCCGGTCCTGACCACCGTAACGGAGTGGCAGGTCGGGTACGGCTAAAGTGCACTGTGCGTTGTAGACTTTCTTGCGGTTGCCTACGACTTTTGCGGAAATATGCCTAAACAACCATCGCGGGACGCCTCCGGGCGTTTCAAAAAAGGCCCTTATCAGGGCCAACAAAAAGGCCCTTCTCAGGGCCAATCAAAAGGCCCTTCTCAGGGCCAACCCGACGACGTCGCTTCGACGTCGGAGGCTAGCCGCACACCATCTGCGGCTAGCGTGTTTTGTAGGGCGGATGAGTTGTCGGAATCTGACAACGAGTCCATCATGGCTGAGTCAGACGAGAGTTTGACAGCGACGGAGGATGGCCGTCAACAAAAGCGGAAGCGGGCCTTTCTGAAGGATGGGTCCGAAGGCTCCTCCGACTCGACAATGAGCGCTAAGCCAAAGAAGAAGCAAAAAGCTAAAAAGCCTTCTTCTTTGGCTGATACCCACGACGTGGGTCTGGCGGGTGCTGAACGCCAGCTGAATCTGGTTCGGCGGTTACAACTCCAACAAGACCTGGAGGAGAAGGTGGCTGCCAAGGAGCAGCAGGCGTGCGTCGCCCGGGCCAGGTCTGGGTACGGCGCGTCTAGCGTCCTGTACGCGGACCACTCTCTGGCTGAGCTGGAGCGGATGGCTCAGGAGGACGAAGAGGAGATAGTGCAGGTCGCCTCTAAATCCTCCAATCTAAAAGGGACTTTTCAAAAGTCCCTTAAATGCAGGGCTGCAAGCATGCGCGGCATCGTCCGGGAGCTGATGCAGCGCACGGTGACCGACGAAACGCGGCAACTTCAGGCAAAGGTCGATCGCCTGCAGTTAGAGGTAAGCCAGTTGCATACGAAACTGGCCGAAGCCACGGCTCAGCCAACTCGAGCCGACCCGAGACCTGCGGCTGAAGGACCCTCCAACCTTGAGGATACCATCCGCAAGGTCATAATGGAGGAAAGGGCCTTCACGAGAGCCTGCTTCGCAGGCATAGAGGACCGGCTCTTGCCGGAGAAACGCCTCCGACCACCGCTCGCGGCGGACAAGAGGCCGCGTGAAGCGGGGCCATCCTCCGGACGCTCTTCTCCCTTCCACCACCCCGTCCAACCAGCCTTGGACAGAGGTGGTCAGCAAGGGAAAGGGCAAGGCCAAAAAGAAGGCGAGAGCAACCGGCACCCCTACAGTCCCCGTCAGTACCCCTCCCGGCCCGTCCCAGACGACCGACAAGGGAAAGGGGAAGGGGAAGGGGAAAAAGTCGGCCCCCATGCCCACCACAGCTGCTCCCGCAGCTAAAAGGGCACCCCGTGGCGCGAGGAAGCCTTTGGTTCCTCCCAAGACCGCGGCCGTCGTGGTGACGCTGACCGCGGTGGCTGCAGAGCAGGGGGAGACGTACGAGTCCGTCTTAAAGCGGGCTCGTACCAACGCTGATCCCACCCAACTGGGAATCGGCAAAGTCGTGTGCCGTCGGACCCAAGCCGGGGCTCGAATCTTCGAGTTCTCGGGGGCTCAGGGCGGTGCCAACGCGGACCTCTTCGCATCTAAGTTGCAAGAAGTCATAGCGGATGTGGCTAAGGTCTCCAGGCCCGTAAAGTCTGCGGCCTTAGAGGTGACCGATTTAGACGATTCGGTCACCAAAGAGGAGGTCGTGGCGGCGGTTGCAGCTTTAGGAGGCTGTGACGTCGCAGCGGTACAAGGTCGGGGAATCAGGCCCGGCCGCGGTGGCATGGGCACCATTCGCCTTGAGTGCCCAGTTGCCGCAGCTAAAGCCGTCCTTGCCAAGGGACGGCTTACTGTGGGCTTCAGCTCGGGTGTAATCCGGGCACTTGGAGATCAGCCTCTGCGCTGCTACAAGTGCTTCGGAGTTGGACACACCCGGGCCCTTTGTCCGTCCAAGGTCGACAGGACGGACTGCTGTTACCGCTGCGGCAAGGAGGGGCACAAATCTGCTGCCTGCAAAGTGGCCACGCCACACTGCGTGGTGTGTGCTGCCAGTGGCCGCCCTGCGGGTCACGTGATGAAGGGGAGGAACTGTAAACCTCCCCCTAAGAAGGGCAAAGCGCAGGTCCCGATCCAGCCTGTCGCTACTACCGCCGTTCCCGAAGCGGGTACTTCGGCGGCGGCGGCTGATGAGGGGGGTGCGATGTCCGAATGATGGATAGGATCGAACATCGCATCCTCCAGGCGAATATCAACCACTGCAAAGCAGCCCAGGACCTGCTCATGCAGACCATGGCTCAGTGGTTGGTGAACGTTGCGGTGGTTGCCGAGCCATACTCGGTCCCTGGCCGTTGGCTGGGCGATCGGGACGGCTTGGTGGCATTGTTGTCGCGGTCTTCCACAGACTCCCCTCCCCTCTCGCTCTTAGAGAGGGGATCGGGATACGTGGCCGCCGCGTGGGGAGATATAGCCCTGATAGGGGTCTATTTCTCTCCAAACCGCCCTCTCTCAGACTTCGAGAACTTTCTCGAAGTCCTTACGGCAGTTGCCGGTAGGGCGGCGCCGCGCCAGGTCACCATATTAGGTGACCTGAACGCCAAGTCGGCGGCTTGGGGCAACCCGGCCGTCTCTTGCAACGTCCGGGGACGCGCCGTCGAGTTTTGGGCGTTATCGTCCGGTCTGTCCCTCCTAAATAGAGGGACTATTCACACGTGTGTGCGGCAACAGGGAGGGTCGGTGGTCGACGTTTCGTTCGCCACCCCTGTGCTAGCCGCCCGCGTAGTGAACTGGCGGGTGGAAATGGTGGAGACCTTGTCGGACCACCGATATGTACGGTTCGACATTTCCACCCAGAACCTCCGGGGGATGGCCCACTCGGACCAATCTCCTTTCCCACGATGGGCCCTCACCCGCCTGGACCGAGAGGCGGCTAAGGAAGCGGCGTTCATCCAGGACTGGCTCGCGCTTCCTATCGCAGGCTTGGACGTGGACGCTGCAGCGGTCCAGCTTAGGGAGTCCCTGACCGAGGTGTGTAACTCCAGCATGCCTCGGTCTCGCCGCCCACCTCCCCGCCGCGCCGTCTATTGGTGGTCGGAGGAACTGGCGGAACTCCGGGCTGCTTGCGTGGTGGCCAGGAGGGCCTACACACGGAGTAGACGGCGCAGCTCGCGAGATCCGGCCAATGAGGACCGCCTCTACGCGTTGTACGTAGAGACAAAAACGGTCCTCAAGTCGGCAATGGGTGCCGCTGCTGACTCGGCGAGGGCTGAGATGCTGGAGGGTCTCGACAGGGACCCGTATGGGAGACCATATAAGGCGGCGCGGAACAAACTGCGC
Organism: Epirrita christyi; assembly: GCA_951392215.1. NCBI lineage: Eukaryota > Metazoa > Arthropoda > Insecta > Lepidoptera > Geometridae > Epirrita > Epirrita christyi. Next base: position 15,489,194 of record OX595849.1, read on the forward strand.
CCCTTTGGTCCTCCACTGACGGAGACCCTCGAGCCTACATTGCTGGATGGAGTGGTCCGGTCCCTGTTTCCGCTCAGGGCCAACTTCACCCCACCAGTAATGGACCCCCCGCGGGTGGTGATTCCGCCACAAGAGGAGGTCCCTCCGATCACAGCGGTAGAATTTGGCTCGGTGGCTCTTCGCCTCCGTGCTAAGAAAACGGCCCCAGGACCGGACGGCGTCCCCGCACGGGTGGTGGCCATTGCTGCCTCCCAAATGGAGGAGAGATTTCGGGATCTCTTCAGTGCGTGTTTCACCGCTGGCAGGTTCCCGAAATCTTGGAAGGAGGGGCGATTATGCCTTCTACAAAAGGAGGGACGCCCGGCGGACTCCCCCTCGGCATACCGGCCCATCGTTCTGCTCGATGAGGTTGGGAAGTTGTTCGAGGGGATCGTTGCCATTAGGCTCAATGACCTCCTACGGGGGGTGGGGCCAGACCTGTCTGACGCCCAATTCGGTTTCAGACGGGGGCGTTCGACAGTGGATGCGCTGGGCCGGCTCAAGGGCCAAGTGAGGGAAGCCGTGGAGACGGGGGAGGGAGTGTTGGCTGTATCATTTGATATAGCCAATGCCTTCAACTCCGTCCCTCACTCGACAATCTTGGAGGCACTCCGATACCACGGAGTGCCTCAGTACTTGCGGAACCTCCTGGCCAACTACTTGGAGGACCGAGCTGTCCTACTTGTTGACAGGACGGGCAGAGTCCGAAAGCACGGCGCGGAGTCCGGTGTTCCACAGGGGTCGGTCCTAGGACCACTTCTGTGGAACATCGGTTTCGACTGGCTTCTGCGGGGAACCCTCCTCCGTGGCACAAGTGTCATCTGCTACGCGGATGACACTCTCCTCACTGCCAGGGGGAGGGACTTTAGAGAGGCGGCAAATTTGGCCTCGGCTGGCGGATCTCTTGTCGCAGGAAGGATCCGCCGTCTAGGACTAAGGGTGGCACTGCACAAAACCGAGGCCGTGTTCTTCCACGGGCCTCGGCAGCGCACCCCTCCTAACGCCTCCATTGTGGTGGAGGGCGTGAGGATTGAAGTGAAGGCCCAGATGAAATATCTGGGCCTTGTACTCGACAGCAGGTGGCGCTTCGGCCCACACTTCAGTGGGCTGTCGACGCGCCTGTTGAAGGCCGCGGACGCCCTATCATGGCTCCTCCCGAACCTGGGAGGACCAAAAGCGAGATGCCGGCGCTTGTATGCCGGCATCTTGAGGAGCATGGCCCTTTACGGGGCCCCCATCTGGGCGGATTCACTCCACAGGAGGGAAAACGCCAAAAGGCCATTGCACTTCGGGTGGCAAGGGCCTACCGTTCGGTGGGCTTTGCGGCAGCGTGCGCTCTGGCTGGCACCCCTCCTTGGGAACTCGAGGCGTGGGTGCTCGACAGGGTGTACGAGTGGACGGCTGGGCGCAAGGCGCTCGGGGAGCGACCCGCTGCGGAAGAGCGGGAAGCCGTCCGGCGAGAGGCGAGGGACGCAATCGTTCACCATTGGACGGAGGACCTCGCCGCCGCCACCACCTTTGGCCGCCGAACGTTGGACGCGCTCGGGCCAGTCCTGCAAGATTGGCTCGAGCGGTCCCACGGGTTCCTCTCGTTCCGTTTGGTGCAGGTGTTATCCGGACATGGATGTTTCGGATCATATCTGCACCGAATCGGACGGGAGGAGACCCCATCATGCCTGGACTGTGGCGCGGTGGAGGACACGGCGCAGCACACTCTCGAGGTGTGTCCGTCGTGGTCCGAGCCACGACACAGTTTGATCGCGGTGGTTGGGCGAGACCTCTCGCTTCCCAGCGTGATTATCTCCATGCTGGAGAGTGAGGAGGCCTGGGCAGCGGTCGCCTCCTTCTGTGAGAAAGTAATTTCCCTGAAGGAGGCGGCGGAGCGTGCGCGAGAGGACGATCCCCTTGCGGCTCCGCTCCGTAGGCGAAGAAGAGGTGGGAGAAGGCGATTGTGCCGTCTTCTCCCTCCTGGTGGTGAATAGCGGGTGACAGGTGCGGGGGCACCTTCGCCCGCATTGCACTTTCACCACCCATGTGAAGCGGGAATGACAAAGTCACGATCATTCCCGGGCCCCTCCCAGCTGGGTGGGTCATGAAGGCCCCGCTGTAAAGGCGGGCGGTCGTCGGTGGGGGACTGGATGTAAAGGCTCTGCCGGTTTCCCAGTCCTCCTCCATACAGACGATGCGGGTGTGCCGCTGGGTTGTTAGTGGGTATACCGGGCTAGTCCCGGGGAGTCCCACATAACCATCCCGTCCCCCGACGGGGTGGTATGCGTAACGCATTTTCCCAGCGAAAAAAAAAAAAAAAAAAAAAGGTTAGGTTAGGTTGGGCGGGTCTGTGTTTATCCATTAATAGTTGGTTTGGCCTAGCTCCGGTTTTGGATAAATACGGGCCTTCCTTGCCCGCTCCGGGAGCGGGTGAGGAGGCGAATGGTCTTGAGAGGAGCGCAACAGTCGTTGATCCTCAAGGCAAGTCTGGTGGTCATCCTTCACGTGGTTGCTGCCTGTTATTGGTCTATTTCCTTCTGAAATAGACGTAACGAAAACCATCAGGCGCCTCCACGGTCCATTTGGGCCGTGTGGGTTGTAGGGTCCGTGCCCTGGACTGTTGGCGCGGTGTCGTCCTGCTCGGTTCCCGCGGGCCGGCTGTATGGGTCAGTCTTCTTGCGGGAATCTGGGTGGGGTGGCGCTTCAATGGCGGTTTGGGGTGCGGTAGGGACGGGCCCGCTTGCGGGCGTAGGTGTAGATCCCTGTTTGCGACTGGCAGTAAACTCGGGTCCCTCTCACTCGAGTGTCCAGTTGCAAACGGGGAGGCGTTTCCTTCGCATCCTCTAGGTGTATTTTACCTAACGGAATACATCTGGAGGATGCGACGGAGGTTTTTGATAGGTGTAGGGACCCCTGTTTGCGACTGGTGATGCACTCGGGCCTCGACGCGAGTGTGTTTCCACTTGCAAACGGGGAGGCGTTTCCTTCGTATCCTCTAGGTGAAGGGTCTCATTCATCTGGAGGATACGACGGAGGTTTGGCGGGCGGTCTCTCTCCAGGTCACTGTATAATGAGAGTGCAGTGACACGGAAAAAGACCGCCAACGGGATGGAAGGTTGGTGTTGGGGTGGTGGTGGGTTGGCTCTTCATCTGGATAATGAGGTAAAGAGCGAGCCGACCATCACGCTGACACCAACTATTGAGGTGTTCTCCCCATTTTGGGGCGGGAAGGGGCTCTCCGCGTGTCCCTCTGATTAGCAGAGGGCACAGTGTGAGAGCCGTTGTGAGGTGCCCGATGGGCGAGGTGGAGTGCCTCTGTTTGCGACTGGTGGCACACTCGAATTTCGAGTGTGACGCCACTCGCAACGGAGAGGCGCTGCCTCCTCATCACCCAGGCAGAGCGGCTCCCTGCTGTGCCTGGATGATGAGACGGCAGGGAAGGGCTGTTTGTTCTCGCGTTTGTTTTTGTCAGGTATCGGAAACAAATGCGGGAATAAACGGCGACGAGGTGTTTTGCCTTCTCTACCTTCCAGGCGTAGTCAGTTGCGAGCACTCTGAACTATGCTTGGAAGGTAGAAGACGGCCTGGAAGGAGGTGCCATCTCTCTCTTTCTCCACAAAGTCGACGTTTCTCGACGAGGTGGGGACCCTGGTCGGACAGAGTAGACCACGGCCAGTGCTCGTCGTCGGAGATCTCAACGCCAAATCACTGGCGTGGGGATCTTCGAGGACGGACGCGAGAGGCGAAGCCGTGGAGGAATGGCTAGTGGGGACGAGCCTCTGTATTTTAAATGTGGGTACCGCGAATACGTGTGTGCGTCGGGATGGCGGATCGGTGATAGACATCGCATTCGCCACCCCCGAGATCGCACCACGTATTCGCGACTGGGAGGTTTTAACGGACGAGGAGACGCTATCTGACCATAGGTATGCTCGGTTTAGCGTCTCCCCATCCTCAACAGTAGTACGGGCCCCCCCGCCTTCGGCGGTCGGTCCACGGTGGGTGCTCGGCCGGCTTGAACTGGATGTGCTGAGGGAGGCGGCCTTAGTCCAGTCATGGAACGCCCCTCCCCCGGAGCCAGTGGACCTGGAGGCGGAGGCTGACGCCCTGTGCGGGGCCATGGCGCACGTCTGTGACGCTGCCATGCCCCGTGCGGGGACACCGCATCTCCGCCGCCAGGTCTACTGGTGGTCTGAGCGAATTGCCGAGTTGCGGCGTCGCTGTGTGGCCAAACGTCGGGAATACCAGCGGTACCAACGAAGGAAGCGACAGCTTGAGACCAAAGCGGACGCCCTCTATGCCTTGTATAGAGAGGCGTCCAAGGCCCTCCGCCTAGCCATTTCTGAGGCGAAGGCGGAGGCCTGGCTGCAGCTGCTGGAGTCCCTGGAGCGGGACCCATGGAGCAGGCCCTACAGGCTAGCGAGGCAGAAGCTTCGCCCCTGGGCCCCCCCCATCACCAGCACTCTGCAGCCTCCGGTCCTCCAGCGGGTGGTTGAGGGATTGTTTCCGGGTAGCCCGGGAACCGATTTCATCCCTCCCACTATGGTGGCGCCTCAAGGGGCGGCCGAGGTAGCGGCAGAGGAGGAGGAGGTGCCGCAGACCTCTGAAGGAGAGTTGGGCGCAGCGGTCCTAAGGATGAGGGCCAAGAACACGGCGCCGGGACCAGATGGGATCCCTGGTCGCGCGTGGGCCCTCGCCCAAGAACATCTAGCGCCCCGCATTCGGGACCTCTTCGATCGCTGTATGCGGGAGGGGAGGTTCCCCATGCGGTGGAAGGCCGGCCGGCTCGTCCTGCTCCGGAAGGAGGGACGCCCAGCCGATGAGCCCGGGGGCTATCGCCCAATTGTGCTGCTTGACGAGGCGGGCAAGCTCCTCGAAAGAGTTGTAGCTGCCCGCCTTGTCAAACACCTAGAGGAGGTTGGACCCGACTTGGCTGATGCTCAGTTCGGGTTCAGGAGAGGTCGATCGACGGTAGATGCCATTGCCTACGTCCGAGACCTCTCCGAGGATGCGTGCTCCAGGGGTGGGGTGTTGCTGGCGGTGTCACTCGACATCGCCAACGCATTCAACACCCTGCCATGGACCACGATCCTGGCGGCACTGGAGTACCACAGGGTGCCCCAGTACCTACAACGCCTCGTCGGGGACTATCTCTCTGATAGGGAGGTAGTCTACCCGACGATGAACGGAGAGGGCCGAAGCCCGGTTGCACGCGGTGTTCCACAGGGGTCCGTAATGGGCCCCCTGCTTTGGAACATCGGGTACAACTGGGTGCTGCGGGCCGCTAACCTCGATGGCGTCAGCGTAGTCTGCTACGCTGACGACACCTTGGTTACCGCCCGGGGGACGACCTACAGAGAGGCGTCCCTACTGGCCACCGCTGGGGTAGCTGCGGTGGTGGCCAGGATTCGGCGGCTGGGCCTGGAGGTGGCGCTCAGCAAATCCGAGGCCATTTGCTTTCATGGTCCTCGGAGGGCGCCACCTGCGGGCTGCAGCATAATGGTGGGGGGTGTCTCCATCGCTGTCCGGTCGACGCTGAAGTATCTCGGCGTTGTACTGCACAGCAGATGGAGATTCGGCCCCCACCTGGAGGAGTTGGCCCCGAGGCTCGTAAGGACGGCCGCCTCTTTAGGCCGCCTCCTTCCGAACCTCGGAGGCGGAGGAGCGAGCTGCCGCCGCCTGTATATGGCGGTGGTGCGCTCGATGGCCCTCTATGGTGCACCTGTGTGGGCGGGCTCGATTAACTCGAGGGAGACCGCCGTGCTACACAGGGCCCAGAGGGTCATGGCGGTGAGAGTGTGTCGGGGCTACCGGACACTTTCACATGAGGTGGCATGTGCCCTCGCGGGCTCGCTTCCTTGGGACCTTGAGGCCGAGGTTCTGTCCTCGGTCTATTGGCGGAGGAGGCGAGCCCGCGAGGAGGACCTTCGGCCGGTGGCGCGGGAGGTCCTGCAGTGGCGTGTGGACGCCAGGGAAGAGGCCCTGGAGTCGTGGAGCAGGCGGCTGGCCCTAGCGAACCCCCGTCGGGGTGTTGGGGCATGTAGGATGTTGGAGGCGGTGCAGCCCATTCTGAGCGAGTGGGTGAACCGGGAGCACGGGGCGCTTTCCTTCCGGCTGACGCAGATCCTCTCGGGGCATGGTTGCCTCGGGAGGTACCTGTGTCGCGTTGCCCGAAGGGAAGCTTCCCCGGTATGCCACCAGTGCGGCTGCGCAGAGGAGACGGCGCAGCACGTGCTGGAGGCATGCTCCGGTGTGGATGGACCGCGACAAGCTCTGGTCGCGGTCGTAGGAGCAGACCTCTCGTTGCCGACCATCTTGGTTAAGATGGTCCAAGACGAGGGGTCTTGGGATGCGGTGGTCTCCTTCTGCGAGGTTGTGATGTCGCAGAGGGAGGAAGAGGAGCGTGAGAGGGAGAAAAGTTCTCTCGCTCTCCCGCTCCGGAGGACGCGGACACGGAGGCGAGCTAGTAGAGCTCGCACTCCGTCTCCGCTTGGAGGGCCTGGGGCGATGGATGTTGGGGCACCCGTCGCTCCCTAGAGTAAAGGCCCTCCGAGAGTGTGGGGTGACGCGCTGGATGGATGTCCCGTGCGCGTCGCCGGAGCCGAATGGGGGGCTCATACCCTCCCGAGGCGGGTCCGCCTTGTGTATTAAGGCGGACGTCGGTGGATGGGGCTGCGTGGAGTGTGAAAACGGACCCGCGGCCCTGTCTACTATCGTGGAAGAGGGACACCCGTGAGGTTTTAGTCGGTAGGGCCGTCTTTAGGCGAGTCCGACATACCCTGTCCGCTCCCCAGCGGGCGGGGATGCGTAAACGCATTTCCTCACGTTAAAAAAAAAAAAAAAAAGGTAAGGTTAGGTTTTAAACTGTAAATCGGACACTGAGATTGCATGTAATTTGGAAAAAGATGATATGGAGAAGGATGCGCGCGCCTTGAAGGTGTGCGCCAATACCATTGAGCCTGGCTTAATGAAGGAACCGCGGATGAAGGAACCGCGAGTTGTAATGGCACGTCTGTCAGAAACTGACAATGACAGGAGCCTTGAGACGGTAACGTCCGGAACTGTGTCGGATGGTGACAGCCGATTTTGGCAGAAGAGACCAGGATTGCCAGATGTTAGTAGCTCCGACGCAGACTCGGACGTCACTGTGACGGGAGAGACGTCGTCACCCAAGGCGACGAAGTTGGTAAAGGGCAGAGGCCGCCCGCCCACTACTGGGCAGTTTGTTGGCCTAGCAAAGGTCAAGCAAGCACTCAATGCCGCCAAGCGAGAACAATTTCTCCTTGACACTGCTGAGGAGGTGACGCAAGCGACGAAAAGAACGCGAAATACAAGGGTAACGTGCCCATCACGTATAGCCGGTCTTCTGGCGGGTGAGGTTGACGACCAACTGGCGTCGTCCCTAAATAAGCAAGTGCTGGATTGCGTGGACATCATCAAAACAGTGTCCCGCAAATCAAGCCACCTGAGTGGCCCGTTTCAGAAGTCTCTGAACGAGGCAACCCAATACATAGTCGAGGCGGTGGAGGTGCTCAGCAAACGCTCCATGTCTGAGGAGACAACCAAGTTGCAGGCAGCCAACACACGCTTGCAAGCAGAGCTAAGTGCTCTCCGTAAGGAGTTTGTCGATCTAAGAGCGGATTTGCTGCAGGCTCAACCTGTGACGGTGACGGAGCCTCGAAGTGTAGTTCAACAGCTGGATGTGGAGGGGCTGTCACATGCCATCATGATCCAGGTTGGGACCATGATGAATGCTAGGCTGGAGGCTCTGGAGGGGAGACTTCTTCCGGAGGTGCATCTGGGGCCTCCATTGGCTGCAGACAGAGGCCGACGGCAAAAAACTGGGGTGGTACCTGAGTGCGAGGAGCTGGTAGCAACAACGAGCGGAACTAAATCGTCTCTTGACAAGAACCCAGCTCGCCCTGCTCCTAAGGTAAAGGGGAAGAAACTTAAAAAAGGAAGCCTGGCGGCTGAGGCGGCGGTCTCGGCACGAGATACGCACCCGCTGCCCCCCACGACCCCGTCTCTAGGAGGGGCGTGGACCACAGTGACCAAGAAGGGCACCAAGAAAAATAAAAAGACGGACAAAAGAGTGGCTGGCACTTCTGCGCCCCCTCCTTCAAAGGCAAAACTCCGCCCACCTCGCTCGGCTGCTGTCACTCTTACCCTGCAGCCCAGCGCTAAGGAGAATGGCGTGACGTATGCGTCGCTTCTTACGGAGGCCAAGGAGCGTGTGGACCTAAAGGGCCTTGGAATTGACGAACTGCGCTTCAGGACGGCGGCAACAGGTGCCCGGATGCTTGAGGTCTCCGGCGACACGAGTGCGGAAAAAGCCGACATCCTGGCGGAGAAACTCCGGGAGATCTTGAGCGCTGATAAAGTACGGGTGCATCGGCCGGTGATGCGCGCTGATATACGTGTCACAGAGCTGGATGACTCCACAACTGTGGAAGAAGTTGTGTCGGCTGTGGCTAAGGAGGGAGGCTGCACTACCGATAACATCAAGGCTGGAAAAATAGCCCCTCGTGGCTCGCTGTGGCTGAGCTGCCCCGTCGCGGCCGCTAGAAAAGTTGTGGATGTTGGCCGGCTTAAGGTGGGCTGGATTTCGGCACGGGTGGTGCTGCTCAACCGCTTGCCCTTGAGGTGCTTTAAATGCCTCGAGACTGGCCATGTTGGAAGCAAGTGCGCTGCTGGCGTGGACCGCAGTGATCTCTGCTACCGCTGTGGAAAGCCCGGCCATAGAGCGCGGGACTGCGTCGCTAAGCCGCATTGTGCTATATGCGCGGCAGCTGACAAGCCAGCGACACACCCAATTGGTGGAAAGGAATGCCCCGATGCCAAACCCCGGCAGCAAAAGGAGCCCAATAGGAGCCGCACAGGCCGCAAAAGGAGGGGGAAGACTAAGGAGGGCCCCAAAGCCTCACAGTCGTCCCAGCGCCATGCGGAGGAGGATCTTATGGACACCTCTGTTTAGATGGCGCTCCCATTTCTGCAGGCGAATATTATGCACTCTGCTAGGGCTCAGGACCTTTTGGTCCAAAGCATGGCAGAGTGGGGAATAAAAGTAGCCGTGGTCACCGAACCATACGTGATTCCTACCCGGGATGATTGGGTGGGTGACCACGAAGATTTAGTAGTTATCGTCGCCCCAGCTGCTGCCGGCTCCCCACCTTTTGATAAGGTGATAAAGGGTCGGGGATGCGTGCTTGCTGTCGTGGACAAAGTGGCAGTAATAGGGGTTTACTTTTCACCAAACCGGAGTCTCGCTGAATTTGAGCAAATGCTCGTGGAAGTTGGAACTTTGGTTGGGCAGGTATCCCAAGAGTACCCCGTATTAGTCGCCGGAGATTTCAATGCAAAGTCAACGGCATGGGGATCTCCAGCAACTGATGTAAAAGGGGAAGTTCTAGAGGAGTGGGCAGTGTCTATGGGATTGGCGATCCTCAACAAAGGATTGATAGAAACGTGCGTGCGACGACAGGGGGGTTCAATCGTAGACATAACGTTCGCATCCCGCAACCTAGTGCACCGCGTTAAAGAATGGAGAGTGATGGCGGACGTGGAGACATTGTCGGATCATAGATATATCCGTTATGATGTTTCCACGTTCCCCATCGCCTCGAGAAGAGATGTCCAGTCCTCTATTGTTGGCGGCCCTCGCTGGGTGTTAGGACGATTAGAGAGAGAGGTTGCCAAGGAGGCAGCTATAGTGGAGGCCTGGGCATCTGGTCTTGATCTGGTAGAGGAAGTGGATGAAGAGGCAGAGCTGCTTGGGGCTGCTCTAACCCGCGTGTGTGACGCGGCGATGCCAAGGGCCAAACCATTTCCACCTCGATGTCAAGTGCATTGGTGGCACGCAGAGCTCCGCAATTTGAGAGGTTCCTGCATGGTTGCGCGCCGTCAATACTCCCGATACAGGAGAAGGAGGGTCCGTGATCAAAATACGGAGGACAGCCTATACGAGGCCTATAGGTCTGCTTGCAAAACCCTGCAAGTAGCCATTGCACAGGCCAAAGAGGCAGCGTGGGAGGAGTGGCTGAAGACGCTTGAGAGGGATCCGTGGGGAAGACCGTATCGCGTCGTGCGACAAAAACTCCGACCTTGGGCCCCCCCGCTGACAAGCAGTCTCCAACCGCAGTTACTAGAGCAAGTGGTGAACACTCTGTTTCCCCAACGAGACGAGTGGGTGCCACCTCCGATGGCCCCGTCACAACCAGTAGCGGGAAACGAGGCAGATGTGGCCCCACCAGTGACTGAGATGGAACTCCGGGTGGCTGTTATTAAGCTCCAGTCAAAAAAAACAGCCCCAGGACCGGATGGCGTACCAGGACGCGTCTTAGTGCTTGCGCTGGAGGAGATGGGGGAAAGGGTGAGGGAGCTTTTCACCGCGTGCCTGGACCAGGGTCGATTCCCACAGGCATGGAAGACGGGAAAGCTCGTTCTTCTTCGAAAAGACGGGCGCCCAGCTGAGATGCCATCGGCCTATCGCCCCATCGTGCTCCTCGACGAGGTCAGCAAGCTCTTCGAGCGTGTGCTTGCTGCTCGTCTTATTGAGTGTTTGGAGCCAGGGCTGCATGACGCGCAGTTTGGCTTCCGCCGGGGCCGCTCGACACTAAGTGCAATCGCGCGAGTCAGGGACCTCGCTGAGGAGGCTGTTGCCCAGGGCGGAGTGATGTGGGCCGTGTCACTGGATATCTCAAATGCATTTAACACTTTGCCCTGGGCAACGATAAAGGCAGCATTGCATTACCATGGAGTACCACGGTACCTGCAACTGGTCGTGGCCGACTATTTTACCAATAGAGCGGTTACATTCCCAATGAAGGATGGCTGGGGGAGAAGAGAAATGTCGTGCGGTGTTCCACAGGGATCGGTCCTTGGACCGCTCCTGTAGAACATCGGCTACGACTGGGTCTTGCGTGGAGCCGTTTTGCCAGGAGTCGCCATCACGTGCTACGCGGATGACACTCTTGTGTTGGCACGTGGTAGCACTCACAGGGAGGCCGCCCTCCTCTCTACGGCGAGCGTTGCTCAAATGGTCCAAAGAATCCGGGCTCTGGGGTTGCAAGTGGCACTAGAAAAATCGGAGGCCCTAGTTTTCCATGGGCCCCGAAATGCGCCACCAATCGGAACAACCATAATGGTAGGCGGAACATCCATCGCTATTGGGTCGACGATGAAGTACCTTGGAATCGTCCTCGACAGCAGATGGAAGTTTGATGAACACTTTCGGCGCTTGGCCCCAAAATTATTGGCTACAGCCAGAGCACTCGGAAGAATCCTCCCGAATATCGGAGGTCCAGGGGGGGCGTGCCGACGCCTGTACGCTGGTGTGGTGCGCTCAATGGCATTATATGGAGCACCAATATGGGCAGATGCTCTGAGCAACCGAAATGTTCCCCTGCTGCGACGTCCACAGCGGGCCATGGCACTCAGGGCTGCTCGAGCGTATCGCACAGTGTCCCATACTGGAGCGTGTCTACTCGCTGGTAGCCCTCCGTGGGATCTGGAAGCAGAAGTGCTCGCGGCGTTATATTGGCGAGGTGTGGAGGCGCAAGAAGAAGGCAATCGTCCTCATCCGCGGGAGATTGCGCAATGGAGAGAAGAAGCACGCGACGATCTCTTCCAGAAATGGACGAAACGATTGGAGATACCTGGAACTAGCCAAGAACTTGTGGTGGCAGTTCGGCCTGTTCTTAGGCAGTGGGTCGAATGCAGGCACGGCGTGCTCACCTATCACCTGGCACAGATGCTGACTGGCCACGGTTGTTTTGGCAAGTATTTGTGCCAGGTGGTGGGACGAGAGCCGACAACGACATGTCACCACTGTGGGAGGGGTATCACAGATACAGCACAACACACGCGTGAGGAGTGCCCAGCCTGGGTGGAGTTCCGCACTACCATGTCGGATAAAGTTGGGCAGGACCTGTCGCTACCAGCTATAGTCAACAGCATGGTTGAAAGCGAAGAAGCCTGGAATGCGGTCGCAACTTTCAGTGATAAAGTCATGTTACTCAAAGAAGCGGCGGAGCGAGAACGGGAGAGTGACCTGAACTCGCAACCAATTCGCCGCAGGAGATACGGCCGGCGGCGCTTGGCCTATTTGGCCCAAATGCCGCCATAACAAGGACCCGTGGACGACAGATCGGGGGGTCTGTCACCTGCGTAATAAAGTCCCGAGCTGGAAGGCGCCATTAGTGTTCTGTGGTGCCTTCAGTGAAGTGAAGAGTTCTCTGAACTCTTTCCAAGGAGAAGGGCCCGAAAGGGTAAACGCTTAGGGGGTTGCGGATGTGTGCTAACGCGTTCCCGTGATCCCCTCCAAAGTGCGAAGAAGGAACACCCCAGGGGTTTTAGTCGGTATTAGGAGTCCGACATAACCTTTCAACCCCCCCGGGCTGAAAGGTATCCATAAAGGATTTCCCCTGGGCAAAAAAAAAAAAAAAAAAAAAAAAAAAAAAAGGTTAGGTTAGGTTAGGTTAGGTTAGGTTAGGTTAGGTTAGGTTTTTTTTTTTTTTTTTTTTTTTTTTTTTTTTTCCGTCTCAAAACGGTACTAAGTCGTCCCTCTGACATTAATCAGAGTCCTTTTTTGCCTTTTTTCCTTTCAGTTGCAATCCTATTTTATCTTTAACTATGTCCTATTTAGGATGTAAGGAAGGAAACCTAACGATTTATTTTAATTTCAGGGTTTACAATTTTTTAAAATTTTTACATATTTGTTCTTAATCTATCTTATATTCTATAACGTTCTTATCCCTTAGGTGAGTTACATTTTTATCTTCTTTTTCATTACATACTTTCTTATTGCTATCCTATTTTAAACATGTTTATTTAAATTTTCCGCTTTCTTTATTTAGTGCTGGTTTAGTATATATATTTCAATATATATACCCAACAAAACTTACTTATTTCTTATAATTACCTTATGTGCTATTTTTAAACAATAGGTTATGAATTTGTCTCTACTAATTTTTTCACTTATTAAATCTTTTACAATACTTGATTCTAAAGTTATACTCAAATCCTGCTCAAATTCGAATCTATCTCTTCCAAAGACGGGGCACTCAAACAAAACATGCTCTACAGTCTCTAGCTTACTAGGTTCACAGATGCACGATGGGTCTTCCTTACACTTGAATCGGTTCAAGTATTCAGAAAACCCACCGTGCCCAGTCATTACCTGTGTCAGTATACCAGTTGGTTCAACCTGTCTTACTATTTTAAAAGCCTGCACAGCATCTGGGAAGAACATTTTCGTAGTCTTCGCCGTTTCGCCCGATTTGTACCTCCGGTTCCATTCCTCAAGAGTTCCCATGCGGATTTGTCTCTTGACGAATGAAACCGGACATCCGTCGTAGGCGGGTTTGGTCTTTATTTTTTGGGCTGCCTCCTTAGCCAGTTGGTCGGCACGCTCATTTCCTGCCAGTCCTGCATGAGCCTTTATCCAGTATAAAGATATATCTTTGTTTATTTTTGTTTACCGGCTTTTAAATTCTTACGAATTTCGACTGCTAGTGGATGAATTGAGCCTTGGTTTACTACTGCCTCAAGTGACGACCTTGAATCACTATAGATCCCAAAACTCAATTCTGGGCTCTTGAGGATTTCCCTCGTGGCCTTACATATGGCCAGTAATTCGGCTTGGTAGACCGTGCAGTAGGACGACAGTTTCAATTTATGGGCATTGGTTTCGGCTTCATTGTTCCATACGGACAATGCAGCCCCAACCTTGCCCTCAATTTTACTGCCGTCCGTGAATATTCGAACTGCGTGATTACTGTGGATATCCACTTGTTCTTGGTCTACCAAGCATATGAATTTTAGGTCCATATGTTCGGCTGGATGCTGTGTGTCAGCGAACGAAACCATTTTCTCAACTTCTCTGTCTGCTAGCTCTGGCCGAGGTACTCCTCTCTTTGCCTCATACAGGGCAGCTGCCTCCTGAATTCGGAGGTCGAGAGGAAGTATTCCAGCCAGAACCAGCGCAGAGTTTAAGGAGACGGTCCGATACGCTCTACACAACTTCTGGGCGAATCCTCTTTGAACTACGTTCAACTGTTTCTGAACGACCCATTTATTTGCTGCTGGCGCCCAAACACTTGCTGCATACAGTATGACTGGTTCAACGACAGCTGAATATATTGTTCGAATAACCTCGGGATGGAGACCCCAGCTAACCCTTGCGGCTCTTGAAAGATGTTTGTATAGATTTAACGCTTTTCTGCATACGCTTGCTGCGTGACTATTAAAGGTCAATTTGTGATCTATTATTAGCCCCAAGATTTTAAATTCATTTGACATGTTGATTCCGATCCCGCCCATATTCAGGAGTGGCGTGTCATATTTGAGTTTCCGTGTAAGTACCATCGCGTTTGTTTTTTGCGGTGCAAATCTCAGTTTGTTTCTGACTCCCCACTCCTGAACATACGCGAGAGCGGCGTTTGCACGCTGCTGCACCTCCATCGCAGTATCCCCGTCAAAGATCAAGACCACGTCGTCGGCAAAGGCCTGACAGTAGTTGCCTCTCTGTTCCAATCCTTTCAACAGTGGGTCCAGAAGCAAGTTCCAAAGTATTGGGCCCCCTATTGAACCCTGGACACATCCTTTTTCAGTTTCCTTCGTATATTCTTGTCCCGCATACCTTACTCTGACTTTTCGATTCTTCAGGTAGCTGTCCATGACCCTTCTAATGTTCACAGGACATCCCTCTTCCGCCAGTCTAGTCCTAATAGCTGGCCACCACGCGTTATCGAAGGCTCCCTCTATGTCCAATGATATTAACGTTATAAGTTTTTTCAATTTAAGTTTTGTACGTATGTACTGTATCAGGGCATAGAGGGAGTCTTCGGTACTCTTCTGGGGCATAAAGCCGTACTGGTGTGTGCTCATTCTGGGTAGGAGGTGCCACTTCATTCGCCTAACTACCATTTTCTCCAAGATTTTCCCCAAAACCGGCAACAGGCCTATGGGCCTATATGACTTCGGGTTCGAGTAATCGTCTTTTCCTGGTTTCCTTAAGGCTACTACTATAGCCACCTTCCAAATATTTGGGAAATAATATAGTGACAGGCATTTGTTGGCTATGGCGAGGAAAATTTCATGGTCACAGTCAATTGCATGGCTGCAGATGTCGGCTGTAAGACCATCTGCTCCCGGGGCTTTCTTGGGGTTGAAACTTCCCACCGCGGCTTTCAGTTCTTCCATTGTAAATGGTGGATCATGCTGTTCATCATCAACCCAACCATTTACTTGGTCAGCTGCTGCTCTGATTCGTCGGTGGTCTGCGTTCTCCATGCTTTCCAAGTCCTGCGGGTAAAACGTTTCTGCCAACATCTTTGCCGATTCCATCGAACACAACACTTTACCTTCTCTTTCCAAGGGAATGTCCTCTTGCCTCTTTGATGTCCTTCCCATAACTCTGTATATTCCCTCCCACAGCCCTTCCTTATCCTGTTTCCCGCAGAACTCTTTCCAACTGTCGATTTGTGCTTTCTTGGCCTCATACTCATATCTTTCTTTTGCTTGCAGGTACTCATCGATGACTTTGTTCTTCCGGACTGGCGCTGCGCATCGGATTCGACGCTTCCTGGTGGTGACTTCCTGCTTCAACTTCGCGAGTTCTTCGGACCACCATGGTAAGGTAAGTTTACTTTTTGACTTCTTTTTTGGAATACTACTTGTGCATGACTCTATTATTGTGTTTATATACAATTCTGTTTTCTGTTCTAATTCTGTTATGTACGTTATCTTCCCAATTTCCTCTTTTGTTAATTTATACTGCTCTAGTAATTGGGCCAGTTTCTCTTGAAACTGGCCCCAATTAGCTTTCTTAGTATTGTAAATTCTAGTGGTTCTGCTTATACTTATACCTTTTGCTTTAACTAATCTTATTTTAAATGTGATCGCATTGTGGTCCGAACTTATCATGCCCTCATTTACTCTCCAGTCTTCCACCAGGTTTAGCATCTCCGTCGCACAGGCCGTAATGTCAACAAAGCTAGTATAAGCTTTGTTACCTCGTATGGTGTCAAAAGTTGGGGTTTCTCCTTCGTTGAGCACCTGCAAGCCCATCTCTTCCAAGGTTCCAGCCAAGTCTTCACCTTTCTGGTCTACTTTTAAGCTTCCCCACCAAGTACTTTTTGCATTGGCATCTCCCCCGATCAATATTTTCCCCAGTCCAAAATGCCTTTTGATCTCTCTCAACTGCTCCAGGTAAGGCTCAATTGTTTTGTGTTCCGGCTCGAAGTAGAAAGAGACTACCACAATCTCCCAGGCGCTCGTTCCAACTTTCACCACTGCAATATTGTTCGTTGTAAGGTTCGGATACTGTGTGACATTTATATCGTCATCGAAAACAGCTATTGCAGCTTTTATGGTACCATCCCCTCGATTCGTGTTTTGGAAGATCCGGACACCATGGTAGCCCCTCATCCCTCCTATTGATCCTACATACGGTTCCTGAAGTAGTGCGAAGGCCATCCTGTTCTTGCTAGCTTCTAGCATTATCTCCTGCGTTGCCAGTTCTTTACGTTGAAGATTTATTTGAGCCACGAGGTAGGCCTCCACACTAGTTGAGGAAGATTTTCTGCTTGAGATCACCTTAGCAATACGCAACAGTTGCTCTAGCTAGAGCATCCCACTTCCTACGTATTGAGCATTCATTGCTGAACGCATTGTGGTCTGTCTTCTCAAGCTTGGCGCGCATGCAGTTACAGCAAGCCGGGGCTGCATTTGCGAGCCAGTCCGCACATTCTGTTTTCATGTGGGGGCCCCCACAGTGGCTACACTTTTCTATTGTCTCTTTACAGAAACGTCTTCCGTGTCCGTACCCCAAGCAAAGTGAACACTGGACCAATGGTGACTGGTCCACCACTTTCACTCGCTGGAGGTCGATCAGGACGGTTTCTGATTCAACCAGTCTTTTCCAGACAGTGGGGGACACCCTCATAATGACGTGGTGCGTTTGAGGATTTCTGGCCCGCTTCTTATACAAGATCTCTATTTTCTTTTCTTCTCCTCCTGTATCTTTGAGCACCTTTTGGTTCTGATTCCAGAGGGCACTGAGGATATCCTCATCGCTATTGTATCGGAATACATCCCTGAGAATAACGAGTGGATTTTTGTTTTTAACCTCTTGTACAGTTAGATGGTCTTCTACTCTCTTGAGTCTTTCTTTTATGATTTGTCTCTCTTCTTCTGTTCTGCATCCAAGGATCACTTTTCTGTCTTTTGCCTTGCGTATCTTTTCCACTGCTATTCCTCCCTCCTTAGCGTTTACCACATCCCTGATTCTTTGTAGCACTTCCTCGCTTGTTTCTGTTTCATCCTTGCCGGTAATTAC
The DNA here is from genome assembly GCA_951392215.1 of Epirrita christyi. NCBI lineage: Eukaryota > Metazoa > Arthropoda > Insecta > Lepidoptera > Geometridae > Epirrita > Epirrita christyi. Next base: position 15,506,559 of record OX595849.1, read on the forward strand.
TACGGAATGTAGCGCAGTCTGTTCTGGGGGCCGCCTCCAGGACGATGCTGTCACATTTGCGTATGTTTGCCTCTCATGTATTTCTTGCTGCTTTTCCAAAACTTCCTTCAATTTTTCCATTCTCTCGTTACTTTCCTGTATAAGCATTTTGTGCTCCTCCATTTTCTTGATCAGTTCTTTTTCTTCCTTCCTCTGTTCCTTTTCCGGTTTACTCTCCTCTTCAGGTTTGTGCTCGTTTTCTAATTCTTTCAGTTGCTTCTTTCCTTGGCCTTTAATGGTTTCTCCCTCTTTTACCAATTGGTACAACCTTTCAATCGAATGCATTACCTCTGTCTTTATTTCTGTTTTAATGTTCCTTGAATTGCCTAGATTTAGTTTTGCTTTCGTCACACAGGCCTTCGCTTCAGCCAAACGGTCAGTGTATTTGACTTTTTGTCTTTCTTGCGTGGGTGAGCTCTCCAAAACTTCCGTTGATACTCTTCTAGCAGTTACTGCTTTGTTCTCTTGTGAGAGCGTCGCCTTCGTCTTTGGCTTTTGGGTAACACCAGCGCTGACCTTCTTCGATGTGTTTGAGGTCCCGGGATGCGTATCCGGCTTTCCAGACTCCCAATTCCCAATACTCCTCCTTACACTCGAAGTCTGGCTTGCCTGTGAACCCAAATCCGGGCTCGTATCATTTTTCTTTGGATTGGACCCCATCTTCTGAGCTGTCAGCTCCGCCGTCACGTTAACCTGTGGGTCATTGTCGTTTGTCGTTTTTGTGGGTGTTCGATATCCAAACATCTTTCAAGGGTCAGAGGAGGAGGGGTGGAGTCACGCTCGAGCCGCACTCGAGAGCACCACGAATCAGAGTCGCTCCGCGCCGAAAAATTCGAAGAAATTGGTTTTTTACGTGCAATTTTATCCTGCTATATACCAAAAGAAGCGGAAGTGCACGGCGCACACGGAAGTGAAATCAGTGAATCTCTATGTGAAGTGAGCACGAAGTTATTTGTGAAAAAGTGAAATTTTGGAAATTTTTTAAGTTTCCAAGTGGATTATCTCACGGTTTGCAGCGGTGACCTATCAATTTTCAATTGTCTATTGGAAGGCTTTCTGGACCCCTACTTATTGAAGTACTTTGCCGATTTTTCCCGCACTGGAGTGTGGAGGAAAAGGCAGAAAAAGAAAAACCACGTGGCCACGAGGTCAGTGATCCAGGGCTGCTGGACGAAAACTGACCACGAGGCTACGAAGACAATTTCTGGAGGATTCCGGAGGCACTTCAAAAATTTCATAAAGTTAAGTTTTGACCTTTATACGATCTCTTCAAAATTTTTCCTGTTTTTCAATTTTTTCAAAATACACTCGAGAGCAATGAATCCGGGTCACTTAAAGAATCCTAAAAATCTCGGAAACTAAAAATGCTAGGTTAATGCAATAAATTGTATTTAATAGACAATGTAATACTCCTTAAATGAAGGTATTAAAACTTCTTAGTTATTGTAAAGTTATATCATAAAAAAATCAAATTTGAAAAAGGGCCACTTTCGAAGATGGAACTACGAAATTACAGCATTTGGTTTTGCTTTTGTTTGTAATCTGTCATTTATCATTGTTTGATTTCTGTTTTTTTGTTGTTTTTTTTCTGCGTAAACGCAGTAATGGAAGCACGAGGAGGCAATACGAAGTATTAAAATTCAAGAAAATCGTAATAAAGTTCAAAAATTTCATGTTTCCTATTTTTGTTTTAAGGAGAGATCAGCAGTTTTTTTCTTTATGTAATTTTGTGTTAATAAAATGTATGGTGACTCATATTTTTTTTACCTTCATTTAAGGAGTATTACATTGTCTATTAAATACAATTTATTGCATTAATCTATCATTTTTAGTTTCCGAGATTTTTAACATTCTTTAGTGACCCGGATTCATTGCTCTCGAGTGTATTTTAGCTTCGCAGAAAGATCGACGACCTATACTTTTTATAGATTATTATTGTTAAAGTTCAGGTCTTCTACCTTTAATAAAAAATTCAAGTATTCTTGATCAATTAGTTTTTTAGATATAAATTGTTTAAGTTTAAATTTCATAAAAGTCCGTTTATCTAGGAAACGGAGAGAGTTAGGTAATTTTTGACGAGAGCAAAACAATCTTTTAACAATCTTGTATTTTTCTCTACCAATCAGGTAGAGTGAAAAGTAGAGTCCGACTCTGGAAATTTTTATTTTTAATTTTGAAATCTTTGTGAATCGGCTCTTGAGTTGTTTTAAGTTTGTTTAGGCTACTCAGGGTATAAGACAGACTCTACATAGAGCAAAACGTTAATTTATATTTAGGATAAAATTGTTATTTTTAAGTTCTATTTTGACTTACCTGGGGGGTACGGACGTTGGTAGGCTGGTTGTAGTGGTGACTTCGGCGCCAAAATCTGAAACAAAAAACATAGGATTAGTGTATTTTTGCTGGTTTGGAATAAATTTTTTGGGTTTTTTCAAAATTTAAAATCTGGGTTGACTTTTCTTTTGGTTTTAATACTATATTTGGGATCTCGGGAATCATAATTCTCACCACCAATAATTTTGAGTCTGTGGCTTGCCAATTGGGGAGCAGGGGGTCCATTGAACTTCGGAGTGGACGGTTTTTTGGCTGTATCTGCTTAATTATAGATTTGACAAAAAAAGTTACCTAGCCCTTTTTTGACCTTTAGGCAGCCAGAATTCATACAAAGAAAACTCCGGAGCTCTAGCTCGTAAATTGGCTGAGTTGGGATCATTTTTTCAAAATTACAGGGTAGTTCGACAAAATTTTTATTTGTTTATAATTTGTTTTTAATTTGTTAGTTGTAACATTATTTTTGACTATTGTCTCGGACTGTATCTTCCAAAACGGGGCACTACATTCGACAACTTTTTCGACCTGTGACGGTATACCAGTTGGCATTTACGTGTACTTGAACGTCGACTCTCGGTAGAGTCAAAAATTTGTTTTCGTTTAGTTTGTTTTAAAACTATTTTAGAAGCGTAGTTTATTTGCGGAGTAACTATAATTAATTTTAATATTTACAACTTTTACAAATTTTTTATATACTGTGTTAGTTTTTAAATTTTAAATTTTTATTTACTGTGACGAGGTTAGGTTAGGTTAGGTTAGGTTAGGTTAGGTTAGGTTTTTTTTTTTTTTTTTTTTTTTTTTTTTTTGACGTCTCGAAACGTCACTATGCGTTCACCACAGACCTTCTTGTCCGTGCTCTTATTTAACTAGGTTTTTATTTATTAACTCTTTTTCTTGTACATATTATTTCTTTCCATTTTAACTTACTCAATAAACTAAGGAAACTTAGGGATAAGGTTACATTGGGTTTTACAATTATTTGATATTTTACATAGTTGCTTATGAGCTATATATTACTAAGGATCTTTATTGCTTAAACTATGGGTTACATTCTTACAGTAGTTGAATTTAAAGACTAGGTTTCAAACATTTAAACCTTAATTTCAACAATGACTTTTAATACAAAAATAACATATGTTACTGACTCCCACCCCCTTCCTCTGGCATTCCAGCCAGAGCCTCCCACACCACAGCGTTGCGATCTTTTATTGCCATTTTCAGATTGTACTCAACGATGGTCTTAGCTGGCGCTGCCATTGCTCGCTCGGCGAAGTATCCTATAGCGTCCTTGGTGTCGTCGGCGTAGTAGGTGCAGCTGTTTGTGTGCCGCGATATAGCTACAACGGCGTGTGGAACGCTCTCATGCAACTTCATCTTGCGCCTAGTATTGATGACAACAACAGATTCATAAGATAAACCCTGAGCTTCGTGTATGGTAAGCGCACGCGATCCTGCACCCTCTCCGTAACCCTGGTTGATGAGGGTTTCCTTCTCCTCCTGGGTGTGAACAAGGAAGAGTGTGTTGGGAGGGTCCTTGGAAATTCGCGCGCCTGTGTAACTTTTCAGCTTCAAGGATTTAACTATGGGCTTGGACGAGTATATGCCAGAGTAGACTTCTCGTAGGGCGTACGCGACATCCATTGGGTTCCGATGCGTGCACAACAACTCCTGGCTGATGTTAGCTACCAGGTTTGGGCGATTGTACCTTATCTCGAAGAGGTTGTTCCTGTCGATATAAGGCAGTTGGTTCACATCTCCAATGAGGACAACTTCACCAGCGTTAGACAAACGAGAAGCCATGACAATAGCTCCGAAATGGTTCATGAGAGCCTCGTCTATCGTAAGACGAAAGCATTTCTCCCTGAAACCATTCACTAGAACTGAAGCCATAGTGCGCACCTTGGTTTTAGCCAAGTCTCCAATGCGCTGCGCTAGCTTCTCTTTGAGGTCGTTTGCTGCCTCTGTCGTCGAGGTGATGATGGTGTCCTTGTCCACGTTGAAGTGCTTTACCACCCAGGTTGTTTTGCCGCATCCTGGAACTCCGTTGATCCAGCGAATATTTGGTATCGCCCAGTTATTCCAATCTGCCTCCTGACCCCCCGATATGGTTTTACCCTTTTCGAGAATCCGGTCATCTAGCATAATTTTGGTACACTGGGCTACAACCACTATTGGGTCACTTTCTGGAGTCGCGAAACTTGGTTTTTCAGTCTGCCCCGTCTCACCCTCCTTTTGTGCCACAAAACCACTTGTTGCATTGTAAGCCGCCATATAACTACCTGACATTGTACCCTTTATTACTTGGGATTTGTCATTGTCGTATATGGCAGCCTCCGCCTCCTCGAGTCTCACCTTTAGGAGGCTTTCATTTCCTTGCTCAAAGGTCTGCAAGATCTTTTTGCAGGTTTGAAGGTTCACCTCTTTTGATGCCTTAGTTAGAGCAAGGAACTCGAGGAAGGCATTTGCTACGTGGTCTGACGGGCACAATACCGGTCTGAGACTTGGCGGACTCACCTGCCCCATGTCCGCTCGCGTACGGGTCACCTTCAGCGATATTGGGATGAGTTGTTTTTTAGCTTTCGCTTTCCCTTTTGCTGTTTCTGAAGGTTTCCCGATCAGACTCTTTGCTGCTGCACTGAAAGCGTCCAGAAACTCTGCCAACCTTGTGCTATCCTTTGGAGGTTTTCCGGTTTGCTTAAGTTTCTCCGCCTCATTCTTAGCAGCTGCATTTTGCTGGACGCGTTCGGATCCACTGATCGACGTTGGTATGGGATGTCCCCAGCTGTCTGTGGCTGTATTCCAATTGTGTACTCTTAGGAAGCTAAGGTTTTCACCCCTGTCCTCGTACACAACAACCTCATGATGTTCTGAGGCTTTTATACAACCCAGCCGGTCTACGACTTCCCCTTTCTCATACTCGATCACCATCGCGTCTACGCTTATTATGCGGGGAATGGCGGATATCCCTTCTGCCGCCCGATCTCCGATTGTAGTGAGCACCGAACTCACCCGTGCGAATGGTGTTAAACCACCCAATTCAAGTAATGCAATCGTTTTGTTCTTTGATCGCACCAACCGACATTGATGGTTTTCCACTTCTATCACAGGTAGTGCGCTGTAGGTTTTAAAGCGCATTGTCGTTTTGGATGTGCTCCCATTAACCAGAGATGCCAGACCGGGAGATATCGCTACTCGCTTTGTTTTCCCGGTTGGGCAGAAGCAGAAACTCAAGCCCAGCCTTTCGTTGTTGTCATCCATAAAAAGAGCCACACCTCGAATTCTGATTCCAGCATTGCCTTTCTCTCCACATGCCAAAAGCTGGGAGATGGCCATGCTATTCGGAGAGGGTGCTAGCTGAGGGATTGCAATGTTGCGTGTATTTGGGTCTTGGGAATGTGTTAGCTCTCGCTGGGGTGGTGGAAGCGTGCTGTTTCTCCTAGCTGCGAGTTGGAAGACCTTTTCGGCATAGGCCAAGAAATGTGGTCTGCATTTCGGATCTTCAAGTATGTTCTGAAGTTCCGACTCAACCAAATTTCTGTCAATCCGAGTTTCAAGATCTATTCGTAACGCCAAGAAACGGGGGCAGTGGAGCAATATGTGCCACACTGACTCACTCACATCTTCATCACACTCGCATCCAGAACTGTCTTTAAGTTTGAACCTGTGTAGGTATTCAGCAATGCCTCCATGTCCCGTCAGTACTTGCACTTGAGTGGGCGACAGTTGTGTAGTCCGCATCATCCGGTATGCTCTATCGACGGATGGAAGGAACTTCTTAGTAACTGCGCCAGTGCTGGAGGTTACGTATCGATCTTGCCATTTGCGGACCGATTCCTCCCGAATTTTCTTTCTGACGTAAGACAGGGGAACTCTGTCGTAGTCTTGGGTGATGTTGCTGAGTGCAGCCGTTTTTGCGAGCTCATCGGCTCTTTCGTTGCCAGCTGTGCCTACATGCGCCCGCAACCAAAACATCTGAACACCTCTTCCCTCTCTCACAATCCTATCGACGTCTTCTCTTATACTTCTCACCAGGGGATGGCTCAGTTTGGGGTTCCGCAGAAGATCGAGTGAAGATCTTGAGTCACTCAAAATGCTAACCACGGGATCCTCGCATAAACTCACCATCTGAATAGCCCTGCTGAGTGCATATAGTTCCGACTGGAAGACTGTGCAAGAAGGGTGAAGCTTAAAGGTGGCAAACTTGGACTCGACGCCTTCTTCCCACCAGGTAAGCGCAGCCCCCACTTGACCTTCTATCTTGCTACCATCTGTGTAGATTTGTGGTCCGGTGATACTGTGAGGTGCGCTTTCTAGTAGCCCGTACTCTATGGATGTTAATGTGGATGGATGAGGTTGCTCCAGATATCCCACCCTGAGTTCGAGCTTCTTACCCGGGGGAAGATAGTGTTGGGAGATGCCTTTCTTAGATTTGAAAAGATTTGCTGCTTCTTGGATTCTCAGGTCCAATGGCAGCAAACCTGACAGCACGAGTGCGGACGTCAGCGAGACGGTGCGATATGATCTGCACACTTTCTGTGCAAAACCTCTCTGGATAGCGTTGAGCTGGTTATGATTCATTTGGAGGTCTGCCGCTTGAGACCATGCGCTTGAAGCGTACGTCATAATTGGCTCAACCACTGCGATGTATATGGTCCTAATAATCTCACTGTTCAGGCCCCACGTCACTTTTGCAGCGCACGCAAGTTGTTTATAAATGTCTGTGACTTTTTTACATTGTGCAGACACGTGCGACTTAAAAGTGAGTTTACTGTCAATGACAAGGCCCAACAGTTTTATCTCTTTAACCAGGTTCAGTCTAGTGCCAGACATAACTAACTGAGGAATCTCAAACTTTAACTTCTTTGTAAGCAGCATCGCGTTGGTCTTATGCGGTGCAAAGTTAAGTTTATTCTGAGTACCCCAGTCAGCTATTATTTCTAGCGTGTTGTTAACTAGACGTTCCAAATTGTTTATAGAGATTTCTGTGAATACGAGGACCACATCGTCCGCAAAAGCTTGACAGTGTACTCCCTCAGCTTCCAGTTTTTGCAACAACGAGTCTAGGATAACGTTCCAAAAGGTTGGTCCTCCGACTGATCCCTGGACACAACCTTTCGTAGTTTCCTTCTCGTATGCTGCTCTGGCATAGTTGACCTTGACCTTCCGGTCGCTGAGATATGAGCACACCATCTCGTAAAGATTTTTTGGACATCTCTTTTTCGCTAGTTGGTTTTTTAAGGCGGGCCACCATGCGTTATCGAAGGCCCCCTCTATGTCTAGAGAGATCAGGAGTACTATGTTTTTATTGTTTACTCCTTTTCTTAAGTGCTCTACCAAGTCATAGAGGGCGTCCTCGGTTCCTCGCTGTGGCATAAAGCCGTATTGGTTTTTATTTAAGGATGGAATTATGTGCCATTGGAGCCGGCCAATCAAAAGCTTCTCGACGATTTTTCCGAGAACTGATAGGAGCCCTATGGGACGGTAGGATTTCGGATGAGTGTAGTCCGACTTTCCGGGTTTCCGGATAATGACCACATGTGCCGTCTTCCACTGTGCTGGGAAGTATTTTAATGATAGGCATTTGTTGACTATAGCCATAAATACCTCCCTATCACTGCGGATTGCTGCGACACAGATGTCAGCTGTGAGCCCGTCTGGTCCGGGGGCTTTTTTGGGATTTTGTGCTTGGAGCACTATTTCCAATTCAGCTGACGTAAAGTGTGGGTCATCTTCCGAAAGATCCTCCCATGGGTTCTCCTTTGTTAGTTCCCGGAGTTCGGTGTGGCACTGCTGGTCAGTGTGCTCCGAATCGTCCGGATAGAAAGTTTTGGCTAGGAGTTCTGCTGACTTATGTGGGGATAGAGTGTTTCCTTCTGGGCTTCTCAGGAGCATATCTTCTTGCCTTCCTGAGGTCTTCCTAATCACTCGGTAAATCTTATCCCACATACTTTCTTTCTCCTGCGTCGTGCAGAACTCCTTCCAATTTTCCGTTTGAGCTTTTTCAGCCTTTGCTGCGTACTCCAATTTGGCTTTTTGATATTCCTCTATGACGAACTTCAAGCGCATTGGGGCTGCATTTCTGATTCTCCTTTTTTTCCGCAGAACCTCTCTTTTAAGATCCTCCAGCGACTGAGACCACCACGGGGGCTTTGGTTCCCCTTTTTTTGTACCCACTGTTTGCATAGTTTGCTCACAGGCTTCGTGGATGGCTTCAGTATAAGCTGTGATCTTACCTTCGAGGTTCCTTTTGGATTCCAACTCGTTTACGGAGGCAATGGTGATGTCTCTCTCCGCAAAAGAGGTCCTTAGTAGAGCCCTGAATTCCGGCCACTTCGCTTTTTTAGTGTTATATTTGCGTGTGGTAATAGGCCGTAAAGGTTCCAGGGCTTTTCCTAGACGTAGAGTGAAAGTGATAGCATTGTGGTCTGAAGTTAAGAGACTACTGTCTACTTTCCACCTTTCTATCCTGCCAAGTAAAGATACACTGCAAGCGGACACGTCCACTATGCTTGTACAGGCTCTCCCGTCTCTAAAGACCTCAAATGTTGGTGAATCCCCGAAATTGAGAATCTGAAAACCCATCTCATTCAAGAACGCATTGTAGGCTGCTCCTCTATCATTCTCCAGACTGCTACCCCACCAGTGGCTCCAGGCGTTTACATCTCCTGCCACTATGAGGTTTTGCGTTGAGAGCTTTTCGCAGGATCTCTTCGTTCTCTCAAGGTAAGGTGCTATATCTTGTTCCCCATCAAAGTAAACGGAAACTACTCCTAACTTTAGGCCTCCTCCGATCACCATCACTGCCGCCTCAGTTTCTGTCACCAGCTGAGGATCATGAATGACCTCCAGCTGGTTTCCAAAAACTATTATGGCTGCCTTGACCGGTGTTTGCCTGTTAAGTGTACATTGGATCACCTGCGTCCCTGGATGTTGTTTCAGGACGCCATTTTTTCCAACATAGGGTTCTTGTACTAGGGCGATGGCGATACCCTTATCCCTTGCAACCTGAAGTAGTTCCGTAGTAGCCAATTTTGAGCGTTGCAGGTTTGCTTGGATGAACCGCAAACCTGTTCCGCCTGACATTGGGGGGAACGAGCTTTGATGCTGTGAGGTGCCCTTAGCAGTAGGAAACACGGGATCGCGCTATGGCATCCCATTTTTGCCTCTCTGGACATTCATCGCTGAAAGCGTTGTGTTCCAGGTTTGTGCCTGTTCCATGCTTGGCAGCGCAGTTCCTACATTTTGGGGGATTACCCTCTAGCCTCCCCTTGCATATCTCCCAGGTGTGGGACCTTCCGCAGTGGCTGCAGAGATTGTCCTTTTCCTGGCATACTGCTTTTGTATGGCCGAAACCAAGGCATTTGGTGCACTGCACCAGAGGAGAATGATCAAACACAGGTCTCCGCTGGATACCTATGTGAACTTTCTCTGCCTCTATGAAGCGTTTATGTATGGGAGGGGAGACTTCTAGCACCAGATGACACTCGTGGGTATTTCGTGCTCTCTTTCTGTACCTAACCTTTATGGTACACTCCTTCAGATCCACATCCTGCAGGAGACGATTGTTTTGTGCCAACAATGTCTCCACAAGATAAGAATCCTTGTGGTGAGAGAGCACATCCCTCACAATAAGTAGGGGATTCCCTGCCTTAGCTACCTCTGCCTTGAGACCTTTGTCCATCCTGACTCGGTTTTGGACTAGAAGAAGGTCTTCTTTTGAGCTACAGCTGAGGACCACTTTACTGTTCTTGGCTTTCCGAACCTTATCAATCCTAGCGCCACTCGTTCTTGTGTCTAAGGCCTCTACGATGCGGTCAATCACATTATCACTTGTGTTTACAGGATTCGTAGATGTGATGATGAGGGTATGGTTTGGCCTGTGTGGTGGCGGCTTTGCAGCAATCTTGGCGTAAGTTGCCTTTGTGCCGCTTCTCGCCTCCGCATTTGTAAGCTCAGCTTCCAAGCTTAGGGCCGGTGGTAGAATCCTCATCTTTTCTTGCCGCAACGTTCGAAGCTCAGATGAAACCGCCTCAAGCCTCTCAGTAATTGGCTGCATCTGGTCCTCCATGTTAATGAGGACCTGTTGTGGGGCGGTTTCGGGCGCTTTTGGGATCTTAGACATCGCTGTAAGAATTTCGCGAATCTCTAGGATTTCCTTCGTATCTCCCGTTTCAGTATTTTGGGGTGGAATTGATTGCAGGTGATCCAGAGTTACTGTATTTATCTCCAGGATCTGCTGCGTCTTATCTTGTTCTTTTTGAAGGCTTCTTCGGAGCTCATCCAACTGGTTTTGTAGGGTGCTTACTCCAATTTTTAAGCTGGAGTCGTCCCTTCTGAGGAGTTCGATTTCTTTACTCCTATCCTCGTTGGTTATGGTCTCTCCAAGAAGCCTGAGCCGCTTATCTAGATCCCGGATTTCCTCTGCTGTTTCTCTAAGGTTAGGTTAGGTTAGGTTAGGTTAGGTTAGGTTAGGTTAGGTTAGGTTAGGTTAGGTTAGGTTAGGTTAGGTTAGGTTGGGGTGACGTGGTCGGGTTACCTCCTAGTGAGCCTTGAAGTCGTGTTTCTGGTCCTTTGGGATCAGTCCTGGAGGAACGGAAGCATGGTAGGCCGGTGCACCCTGGTTCCCACCGCTAATAACTTTTCACTTTTGTGGGATCTTGTTAGCGGTGGCCGAAAACCCGACACGAAGGCTCCTCCGGGTGTCTCTATGAGGAGCATAGAGCACTCCGGATGGAGCCTGGCGGAGGAAAGGAGTTTCCTACTCCGCCGGGTAGGTGTGACGGCTCAGGAGAGCCGTCTAGGATGTTGGATCTGAGGATCAGAGGAGGCCAAATCCCAACATATGGTTTCGGTGCCTGCCGAAGGGAGTATTGTGTGTGTGAGTCCGGATCTGTACTGCCGCATCTCATCTGCGACCGCGGTGTACAAGGTTGTACACTTCGGTCGTGGGCGGGAGGTTGCGGTGCGCATCCGGGCTCACACACGCAGTATGGTCGGGGGGAACCCGGCCGCTAGGGCGCCAAGGGGACCTGACCCCTTCAAAAAGGAAAACAAAAATGAAAATGGCAAGCTTCAAAAACGTACTACCTCAGGTGGGTATCAGCGATGCTGAAGAATCCCACGGTGCTCCAGCACTCAGCCCCATCGTATCTGAGGGGGGCAAAGAATGCCATGAAGTTAGGAGGTCTTCTCGCGGCTCAACATCTTCGCGGAAGACGGCTGCATCGGCAGCGGCAGCTGTAGCTTTGGCAGCAGCTGGTGGAGAGAGGGAGGCTTTGTTCACGAAGCCAAAGGTGCCGGCGAAAGCGACGAGTGACGGAGGTGAAGAGTCTGACGGCTCTATCATGTCCGTTTCCTCATACGCTTCTATCACTTCGACGGCATCGGAGGCGACGCGCGGTGTACGAAAGCGTAAAGGGAAGGCGAACGATGGCGCCTCGGACCCTGGGTCTAAACGCGCCACGTTCCTGAAAGACCGGAAGGTCAGAGAGGAGGAAGAAGCTTTCAACCCTGAAGTCGTGCCTGACCCGACCATCAGGTCCAAGGCAAACTTGCCGTCGGCATATGATCTTGGGGGAGAAATGCAAGCGCTGCCAACTTCTGAGTTGGAGGCCTGCATGGTGGTCGAACTGCAGACCATTGAGAAAATCGCCGACAGGTCCAAAAACCTGCGCGGTGATTTCGTCAAGGGTCTGCGAGTTTCAGTGCGGAGGGCTGAGGCCATTATGAGGGAAGCAACGCAGCGCTCCCTCGTGGACGTCAACGTGGAGCGGCTCGAGCGTGAGAATGCCGAGCTGCGAGCCAAGCTGGCTGACCTCTCCACTAAGGTAGAGAAGCTGACGGACGCAATCCGTGAGCAGAACAGTCCCCAGGCCGGCGCTGGTAGCGCGACCGAACCGGTGGTGTCAACACCTGCTGCCGGAGGAACAGAATGGGAAGGCCGGTTCATGGAGCGTATTGGTGCTCTAATGGACCAGAAGTTGGCTACAGCTCTCAGAGCTCAGCCTTCTTCTGCCCTGCAGGCCGGCGCAGCAGCGCGCCCAGGCCTTTCCAAAGGGCCCACTGGTGAGGCGAGAAGTCGCCCTTTGCCAGTTGCTTCCCTGCCACCCGTACATTCGTGGTCGCCTGAGGAGCAGGTGCCTAAGGCATCGGCGTCCTCGTGGGCGACAGTGGTAGGGAAGAAGAAGGGAAAGGGAAAAGAGAGGGCTCCACTGCCAGCAAAATCCGGCCCGAAAACTGGTCCGTCGGCTGGCCCTAATGTCGGCTTGAAGGCTGGTCCCAAGACTGGTCCCAAGGCTGGTCCTAAGGCTGGCCCGAAGGCTGGCCCGAAGGCTAGTCCCAAGGCTGGTCCAAAGCCTGGCCCAAAGGTTGGCCCAAGGGGTGGCACCAAGAATAGCCCCATGGCTGTTGCTAGGCCGGCGCGGCTGCCGACAACTGCAGCAATCACAGTGACGGTTCCGGAGGGTTCGGAGGTCACTCTTGCGGCAGTCATGGCGGCCGCCAAGGCTCGTATAAAGCTGGCGGAATTTGGGGTGGACAATGTCCGCTCCAGAAAAGCCATAACTGGAGGTCTCATTTTGGAGGTGTCAGGACCCGACTGTGCCTCCAAAGCTGACAAACTGGCTGAACGCATGAGCGTGGCCCTCAAGGATCTGGGTGCGCGTGTTGTGCGCCCAGTGAAAACGGGGGAGTTGCGGCTGAAGGACCTCGATGACAGCATCACACCTCGAGAGGTGCAGATTGCGGTTGCCGAGGCCGGAGGCTGCTCGGTCATAGACGTGCGGGTGGGCGAAATACGCCGCTCACCCACTGCCCTGGGCACGGTATGGGTCCGTTGTCCACTAGTTTCCGTGCGGAAGCTAGCAGCGGCAAAGCACGTCGTTGTCGGATGGGTGTCAGCCCGGGTCGACTATCTGACCTCGAGGCCACTCCAGTGCTTCCGGTGCTTGGAGTACGGGCACGTACGCAGCATGTGTCAGGGCACAGTGGACCGTAGTAGCTTGTGCTATGCGTGCGGCGAAGCCGATCATCTGGCGAGCCAATGCACGCGCCCGCGCAAGTGTCCACTGTGCACCGACAAGGGCTGTAAGGCGGACCACAGGATGGGTAGCAAGAAATGCCACCCACCTAAGGGTAAGAGGACACCAGTTCCTCCAGCCCCAGCACCGGAAGGTAAAGCGGCCCCAACAAAGGGGGCCGCAAAGTCGGGTCCTCAAGGCTCGCCCCAGGAAGGCATGGAGGCCTCGTAATGGATCACACCATACGAGTCCTCCAGTGCAATTTGAACCACTGTCGGAGCGCGCAGGATCTTGTCCTGCAAACCTTCGCGCAGTGGTCCATTGCACTTGCCGTAGTCGCGGAGCCCTACCGTATTCCGGACCACGTTCGTTGGTTCGGGGACGAATTGGACTCCGTTGCTATATATTGGGGAGGCAGCCAAGGTGACCCCCCCTGTGCCCTTCTAGAGAAGGGACAGGGTTTCGTAGCTACGGAATGGGGTCACATAGCCGTTGTGGGCTGCTATATCTCTCCCAACTGTACCCTCGTTGAATTCGAGGTGTACCTGGACGCGGTGGGTAATTGCATTCGCAGGTGCCTTCCGCGTCCCGTGCTTGTCTTGGGCGACTTCAACGCTCACTCTTGTGAGTGGGGGAGTCTCCAAGACAACCCTAGGGGAGAGACCATTGTTGAATGGGCGGCGGGTATAGACCTCCGGTTGTTGAATCGGGGGTCCGTAAGCACATGTGTGCGGTGGCAGGGGGAGTCGATCGTGGATATATCCTGGGCGACTCCTTCGGCCACACACATGGTGTCGGGATGGCGAGTTGCGGAGGAGGTGGTCACATTATCCGACCACCGTCACATCGTTTTTGATGTTGCCTTTCGCCCCCCGGACCGTGCGTCCCGCCGCGATGGCAGCCCGCCGCGACGGTGGGCCCTCAAGCGGCTCGACAGAGACCTGTTCGAAGCCGCAGCCATCGTCGCGGCTTGGCCGGATGGCCACGCCCTGCCTGATCCTGTGAGGGAGGCAGCCTGGTTCCGGGCAACGATGACGTCGATTTGCGATGCATCCATGCCCCGAGCCAGGCCAACCAAGCGTAGGGCGGTGTACTGGTGGTCGGAGGAGCTTGCTCGGTTGCGCGAGGCATGCCTGCGCGCCCGACGCCTGTACACTAGAGCCCGCAGAAGAAGGCGAGCCCTTGCCGAAGAGACGGATAGAGCCTACGAGGTATACCGAGGTGCGACAAAGGCGCTCCAAGGTGCCATAGCCGAAGCCAGGTCTCGGTCCTGGAGCGAACTCCTCGAGGGACTGGATAGGGATCCATGGGGCCGCCCGTACAAGACTGTACTGGGCAAGCTCCGCGCATGGGTCCCTCCACTGACGGAAACTCTGGACCCAGTCCTAGTGGGGGGAGTGGTTGATACCCTCTTCCCAAGGGTCCAGGACCCCCCTACCCCCGAGTCATCATTGGACCCGAACATCTGGGTCGATGATATGGGGGTATCCGAAGAGGAGTTGGACCGAGCCGTAAAGCGCCTCAGGGCTCGTAATACGGCACCTGGCCCTGATGGAATTCCTGGTCGGGCTTGGGTGCTGGCTCTATCCACTGGCTTGGGGGACAAATTAAGGCAGCTGTTTGACGGCTGTCTCAGTGGTGGCGTGTTCCCCAAGGAATGGAAGGAGGCAAGATTGGTCCTCTTGAAGAAGGATGGCAGATCCGCGGACTCTCCCTCTGCGTATCGTCCCATTTGCCTGCTGGACGAGGCTGGCAAATTATTCGAAAGAATAATTGCCGCCCGTCTATGCACACATCTGTGGCAGGTAGGCCCCAACCTGTCGGACGACCAGTTTGGTTTCCGGCAGGCGCGTTCGACGGTGGACGCGATTCTTCGTGTCCGTACGCTGTCGGACCAGGTAGTGTCCCGGGGCGGGAGGGTGTTGGCGGTGTCCTTGGACATCGTTAATGCCTTTAACTCCTTGCCCTGGAGGGCGATCAGGGAGGCACTCGTGTTTCACGGAGTGCCCCTCTACCTGCAGCGCATTGTTGGCGCGTATCTGCGCGACAGATGTGTGCAGTACGTGGGCAGGGACGGTGCTTTGTATAAGAGGGAGGTGTATTGTGGGGTTCCGCAGGGGTCCTGTTTGGGCCCCCTCTTGTGGAACCTTGCATACGACGCGGTCCTGCGCGTCGATCTCCCCGCTGGCGTACAAGTCGTCTGCTATGCGGATGACACGCTTGTATTAGCTGGTGGGGACTCCTTCGACAGGACCAAAGGGCTCGCCGAGCTTGGTGTGGCATGTGTCGTGGACAAGATCCACGAGCTGGGTCTGCGGATAGCGCCTCATAAGACCGAGGCGCTGTGGTTCCACAAGTTCCCGAGGGGAAGGGAACCACCCAGCTTGTCGGTTCGCGTGGGTGACGTTGACGTCCAGGTGGGGCGGTATCTCAAGTACCTCGGCCTTACCCTGGACAGTCGCTGGGACTTCGGGGAGCACTTCAGCCGCTCCATCCCCCGGATTCAGAGGGTAGTGGGTGCTCTGCATAGACTGCTACCAAATCTCGGGGGACCTAGGGAGGGCGTTCGCCGCCTCTACGCGGGCGTAGTGCGATCGATGGCTCTCTACGGAGCGCCCGTTTGGTCAGGACGACTGGCGGGTGTTAGGCGCAATAGGCTATTATATAATAGCCTACAGCGTCCTATAGCCATCCGGATCGCACGGGGGTATCGGACGATATCCCATGAGGCGGCCAGCATCTTGGCGCGGTTCCCGCCCCTCGACATCTTGGCGGAGATGGACGCACGGGTTTACGTGCGCCTCCGTCAGGATGCCATGGGCGAGAACACGCCTGCTGAAGTGCGGGTGCAAGAGCGCCGGCGTGCGCTCGTTAGGTGGCGCGAGCGGCTCGAGGAGCCAGGAAGCTCGCGCCAACGCGTCGTCGGCGCCATTGCACCAGACCTCGAAGCCTGGCTTGGAAGGCAACATGGTAGCGTCACCTATAGGCTTACTCAGATGCTCACGGGGCATGGATGCTTCGGTGAGTATCTGAGTAGGATCGGACGCGAACCGACACCACAATGCCATCATTGTGGGTGGGACTCGGATTCTGCGCAGCATACGCTGGAGCAATGCTCAGCGTGGTGCCTGGAGCGCGGAATCCTTGTCAACAGGATCGGGCAGGATCTCTCTCTGCCAAGCGTAGTCGAGGCTATGTTGGCAGATGAGACGGCGTGGAAGGCCGTGGCCTCTTTCTGTGAGACCGTAATGGTTCGGAAAGAGGCCGCCGAGCGAGATCGGGAGAGGGCCGATCCCGCTCGGAGAAGGAGGCGGCGGCGGGGCGTCGGCAACGGCCGCCCCGCGCTGCCTGCCCCCCCATGAGGGGGGGTGTGCGGTAGCCCCTGCCGAGCAGGGGTCTTTTCGGGTCCGCGGGTAGTTGGAGTTGGGGACTCTGGCTGCCCGTATGCGGATCTCGGGAAGGCGGCGGCAACTTGTGGCAAGTTGTCGCTGTGAGCACCTTCAAGGTGCCGGGCGTGACTATGGGTGTCATTCCTGGGACTTGTGCTCCACAGGCAATTGCGAGAGGGGCACCGGTGCGTTCCGTATGGAGATCCCGGAGCCCCTTGACATGCAATGAGGCCGGCCACCGGGTGTGGTTTAGTGAGTCGTCGGAGTCCCGACAACCTCACATAATTCAATTACTTCCCCCAGTAATTGTTTATCTGGTTGCAGATTCCCACCCGTTACCAAAAAAAAAAAAAAAAAAAAAAAAAAAAAAAAAAAAAAAAAAAAAAAAAAAAAGGTTAGGTTAGGTTAGGTTAGGTTAGGTTAGGTTAGGTTTTTTTTTTTTTTTTTTTTTTTTTTTTTTTTTTTTTTTTTTGCCATCTAGAAATGGCTCTACGTGGTGTCCTCTAACATTATCAGAGATCTTCTCTGCCGTTTCTTTTGCTTATATACCTACGTTGTGTTAAAACCAAAGCGAATATCTTTATTTCTAATAAAGTTCTTAGTTGTAATTTACATGTTTTCCTTATTCTATTTTACATCATATACATCTATGCTGAATTTTTATATATTACAATTAATATAGTATTCAACAAAACTTGTCCAACATTATTGGTTTCTTACTATTTATTTATATACTACGCTTACATAGTTTGAATAGGCCTTATTTATATCTTTATTTTGCAACAGGTTCTAGTTAATAGTTTACATATTTTTCTTACACTATCTTACATATTATACCTTTGCTGAATTTATATATATTACATGAATATATTTTTCAGCAAAACTTATCTAGCACTATTTATTTCTTACTATTACTTTATTTGCTACCCTAACACAATATGAAATAAACTTATCCCTTACATTCCTATCGCTCATTAGCTGACTTGCATTTTCCGACTTTAAGGTGAGTTGTAGTTCCTGTTCAAGATCATATCGGTCTCTACCGTGGGATGGACATTCAAATAATACGTGCTCTATTGTTTCGGGTACATCGGGTTCACAGATGCATGATGGGTTTTCCTTACACTTGAATCGGTTCAAGTATTCTGAAAACCCACCATGCCCTGTCATTACCTGCGTCAGCACTCCAGAAGGTTTGATCTTTTTAACAACCTTAAAAGCTTTTACCGCGTCTGGGAAGAACAACTTTGTGACGGCTGCAGTTTTGCCCAGTTTGTACCTCCTATTCCATTCGTCTAGCGTCCCCATACGGGTTTGACGCTTGACGAATGAGATAGGACATTTGTCATACTCAGGGCGGGTTTTAATTCCTAGGGCTGCATCTTTCGCTAGCTGGTCAGCTCGCTCATTCCCCTCCATCCCTGCGTGAGCCTTTATCCAAAACAAAGAGACATCTTTATTTTGGTGTTTGCTGGCTTTAATGTTCTTCCGAATTTCCGCCACTAAGGGATGGATAGAGCCTTGGTTCGTTACTGTTTCAAGCGACGACCTAGAGTCGCTGTAGATGCCGAAACTTGTTTCAGGCCTCTTGAGGATTTCCACCGTGGCTTTCCATATGGCCAGCAATTCAGCTTGATATACGGTGCAGTAGGATGACAGTTTAAATTTGAGGGATTTGGTTTCGGCGGTATTATTCCATAGGGACAATGCCGCTCCAACCTTTCCCTCAATTTTGCTTCCGTCCGTGAATATCCTTACTGTTTGATTGTTATGGGCATTCACCTGCTCTTGGTCATCAAGGCATATGAATTGCAGGGCCATATGTTCCGCCGGGTGTGGTGTGTTAGCGAATGGGACCATTTGTTCCACCTCTCTGTCTCCTAGCTCCGGCCGGGACACCCCCCTCCTTGCTTCATACAAAGAGGCTGCCTCTTGTATACGAAGGTCTAGAGGGAGTATGCCAGCCAGAACCAGTGCCGAGTTCAGAGAGACAGTACGGTACGCTCTGCACAGCTTCTGTGCAAACCCTCTCTGAACTGCATTCAGCTGATTTTGGACCAGTATTTTTCTTGCTGCTTGCGCCCAGACACTGGCCGCATATAGGATGACTGGCTCCACAACTGCTACATATATAATGCGGATGACCTCCGGGTGTAGGCCCCAACTGACCCTGGCAGCTTTAGACAAGCGTTTGTAGAGGCCCAAAGCCTTTTTACAAACGTACGCTGCATGGATGTTAAAAGTCAGCTTATCGTCAATTATGAGTCCGAGGATTTTAAACTCCTTCACTGGTTAGGTTAGGTTAGGTTAGGTTAGGTTAGGTTAGGTTAGGTTAGGTTAGGTTAGGTTAGGTTAGGTTAGGTTAGGTTAGGTTAGGTTTTTTTTTTTTTTTTTTTTTTTTTTTTTTTTTTTTTTTATTATTACTAATTTTCCTCCGATATTGTCGGAGACCTTTTTTAGGTGTATTTTGTACATCTTATAATTTTACTTTTACAATTTAATAATTTTGAATGTTAAAGCCGAATTTTAATATAATTTTAGCAACTTCTGATAAACTATTTTACTATAGAATAACTTTTTAAATTTATAACTATTAATATTTTGTATAATATCTTATGTACTTTTTCTGTTTTTTGTCAATATAGAATAATTAATATAATATTTATATAATATGTAAACTAATATACTATGTTTTTATATATATATGGATTTAAATATAGTATAATTGATAAGCTTTACTTTTAGTGTTGACCGGATTACTTTTACTGATACTATATATTCTATCTAATTTAATATCTACATGTTTATGTGTGCCCAGCTGTATTCACAATACAACGGTACGCATATTTTCTTACCAATTTCGTCTATTCATCTTGTTTTGTTTCTCAGAACCGCGTTCTTTGCTATTCGCGTGCAGAACGCTTTCAGGTACGGCCTGGAGTCGTTATCCGACATCATTTCTGACAATGTTACCGGAGTCAGCTGTTTATTTGTTGCAGATTCCAGGTCGTACCTGGCAGCGTCATTTTTTGGGCATTCGAATAGCAAATGCTGTACGGTTTCGTCTTTTTCGTCGTCGCAGTCACATGACGGATTCTCTTTGCATTTAAATCTGTTTAAATATGCTGCAAATCCGCCATGGCCAGTCAGCACTTGCGTCAAAAGAGGAGTGAGCCGCAATTTTTTCACTGTCTTGTAAGCCTCTGACACGTTTGGCAGGAAGAGCTTGGTGACTCCAGCAGTCTCCTCATCCAGATATCTACGGCCCCAGATTTCAACCGTTGTGCTCCGTATATCTTTTTTTAAGTGTGAAGCAGGGCATTTATTATAGTGGGCAGCAATTTTACTATAAAGGGCTGCCTCCTTGGCTAATTCATCAGCCCTTTCATTGCCTGGTACGCCAACGTGTGCCTTAATCCAGTACCACTTGATGTTTAAGCCTTCTGCCGCTAGACTTGCAATGTTCTGTCTTACGGCGAAGGCCAGAGGATGGAATGTTTCACAGCTCCGGACAGTTTCCAAGGCAGACCTTGAGTCGCTCAGCACGGCCACCTCCTTGTATTTCGTCTTATGAAGGTGTTCCGTGGCTTGGTATAACGCGTACAGCTCAGCCTGGTAGACCGTGCAGAACGACTCAAGCTTCATCTTTCTTTTACCAACTTCCACTCCATTGGTCCAACAGGTATACGCTGCTCCGACTTTCCCTTGAATTTTACTCCCGTCGGTGTAAATATGGGTTTCAGGTAATTTGTATTTCTCAAGGGTTTCGGGCAGCGTATCACTGAGGGACTCGAATTCCACCTCTGTCTGGCTAGCTGGATGTGGAGCACTCGCAAAGCACACCCGGCCCTCAATTTGCAAGTCGTCTCGGCTGCCCCTCCTAGCCTCGTAAAACTGGGCCGCTTCCTGGATCCTGAGATCCAGAGGCAGCAGCCCCGTTAGCACGAGAGCAGCGTTAAGAGAGACCGTCCGATACGACTTGCAAATCTTTTGGGCGAATCCTCTTTGCACAGCATTTAACTGCTTCTGGACCATTATCTTCTTAGTGGCAGGTGCCCAAGCACTAGAGGCGTACATGATAATAGGCTCTATAACTGCTACGTAAATCGTTCTGACAATCTCCGGGTTCAGTCCCCATTCAATTTTGGCTGTCCTTGCCAGCTGCTTGTAGATGTTGGTGGCCCTACGACAGACATTTGAAACATGGCTATTAAAAGTCAGTTTCCTGTCCATCGTAAGACCAAGCAGCTTGATCTCATCTACCAATCTGATGTCTCTTCCACCCATGTGCACGCGCGGAGCATCGTATTTTAACTTTTTTGTTATTATCATCCCGTGAGTTTTTTGTGTGGAAAATTTCAGTTTGTTTTTGATGCCCCACTCGTGCACATATGCCAGAGTCTGGTTAGCAATTTCTTCTATTTTGGAGACTGATTGTCCGGAGAATATCAGAACGACATCGTCCGCGAAAGCTTGCACATATACCCCCTGCGCCACCAGGTCATCCAACAGCGGGTCCAGAAGCAGATTCCAAAAGGTTGGGCCTGCTATTGACCCCTGCACACAACCTTTGTCGGTCCCTTTTGCATAGGTCTTTCCCGCGTATCCAACTACCACCTTCCTATCTTGAAAGTAACTATTTGTGAGTTGTTTCAGGTTCAGCGGACACTTCTTGATGATCAACTGGGTCTTGATGGCTGGCCACCATGCGCTATCAAAGGCCCCTTCGATGTCCAGAGATACCATTAATGTTATCTCCTTCTTCCCAAGGTTGCCTCCAACACGCTGCATTAGGTCGTACAATGCGTCTTCTGTACTACGCTGCGGAACGAAGCCATACTGACGAGGGTTTGACATGGGAAGTAAGTGCCATTTTATTCTCCGCACCAACATCTTCTCCAGTACTTTACCGAAGATCGACAGGAGACCAATCGGTCGGTACGACTTTGGCAGAGTATAATCAGCTTTTCCTGGTTTACGCAGCACAACTACAGCAGCCTCTTTCCAAGGTGAAGGGAAGCACGACAAGGCTAGACACTTGTTTAGGATCCCCAGGAATACTTGTTTCCCGGCGAATATTGCTCTACAGCAAATATCCGCCGTAAAACCGTCCGGCCCGGGAGCCTTTTTAGGGTTGAAGCCACTTATAGTCCTGTTAAGCTCCGCCTCCGTAAACGGAGGGTCATCAGTGCTATCTTCGGTCGAATTGCTTAGTGTTCCAGCTTTGGCTCTAATAGCTTTGTGGATATCATTATCTTCGCAACTATTATCCTCAGGAAAAAATGTATTAGCAAGCAATTCGACGGATTTTTCAGGACTTAAGATGGCTCCATCGTCCATCAGTAACAAATCTTCGGGTCGCCTTGTCTTGCCTCTGATCACCCTGTATATCGAGTCCCAAAGGCTTTCTCTGTCTTGTTTTGTACAGTGCTCCTTCCAGCTTTCAGTCTGTGCTTTCGATGCTGCTTCCTCATATTTTATTTTCTGTTCCAGGTACTCTGCAACTACGTGACTGCGTCTTCGGGGGGCGGCACAGGACACTCTTCGTCTCAACGTGACTACTCTTCTTTTCAGGCGTTCCAGCTCATCGGTCCACCAAGGTAAGTAATCTTTATTTTTAGGGTTTTTCTTTTTAGGTATTGAGTTTGAGCAGGCAGTGTTAACGCATTCTAGATAAGTTTGGACTGATGATTCTAATTGATCTATTGTTACTATTTTCTCAATATTCTCTGGTGTTAGGTGTTTTTCTACAAGAAGATTCTGGAATACCTCGACAAACCGATTCCAGTCCGCCTTCCGTGTGTTGTATTTGCGAGTTGAAATTGTAGAGTTCGTCATCTCAGACGGTCTCACCAAATTCAGGTCGAAAGTGATTGCGTTATGGTCCGAGCTAGTTACCGACTTGTCCACCCTCCAGTTCGAGATGTACGGTGCCAAGTTGGTTGAAGTCACCGTAATGTCCACGTTGCTTGTGAGTATGCGTCCACCTCTAACTGTATCGAAGGTCGGGTCATTACCCTGGTTCAAAATATGCAAATCATTTTCGTCCAAGAAGCCTCTAAGTACTTCGCCTCTGCTGTCCTCGGTTACACTTCCCCACCAAATACTCCACGCGTTGACGTCTCCTCCCATAAGGATTTTATCAGTTTGCACTGAGTTCAGGATTTCCTTTAGTCGGTCAAGGTATGGCTCAAGAGGTTCGGTGTCTTCAAAATAAACCGAGACCACTCCTACTATCCATTTTTCGGTTTTTAAGTGCGTGGCAACAATGTTTTCGGTAATTGTGGTCTGGTCGTGAAGGATCTCTATGCCTTGGTCGAAGACAACAATGGCCGCCTTAACTGGCTTTGTCCTATTTGAGCCACATTGTATGATCCTGGTGCTACCGTACTGCTTGAGCTCTCCCACAGATCCTACGTAAGGTTCCTGGACCAATGCAAAACTGACGTTCCTTTTTTGAGCTTCGAGGAACAGTTCCTGTGTGGCTAATCTCTTCCGTTGCAAATTGGCTTGCACTGCTCGATAAATTTGGGTCTCTTTGTTAACATCCATTAAATTTAGGGTGCCCATAACGTTAACAGTATGCCACACTCGATCTGGCTGTCTCGTCCCATCTTTTGCGTATCGGGCATTCTCCACTGAATGCATTGTGGCCTGTCACTGTATATTTGGCCAGTTTGCAGTTGCGGCAGGATGGTGGTTCACCCACTAGGTAGTTGGAGCACTCAGCTTGGTGATGGGGGCCACCACAATGGCTGCACAAGTCTGCTGGTTCTTTGCACATCTTGCGGCCATGTCCATAGCCGAGGCACCTAGTGCACTGCACCAATGGAGACTGATCCTGCACCGTTACGCGCTGCAAATCGATGTGGACGTGTTTGGCCGACGTCAGTTTCTGCCAGAGAACGGGAGACACCTGAAGTACCACATGGTTGGCCAGTGGATTTCTTGCTCGCCTTCGGTATCTCACTGTGGCCCGAAAGTGATCATCGGCCACATTTCCCAGCAGACCAGGGTTTTGGCTTTTAAGAGATGCGACTATATCGTCATCCGTATTATAGCTGAGGAGGTCCTTAATAATGACTAATGGGTCCTTATTCTTGGCCTCCTCTACTTTAAGACTCCGGTCTGACGATATCTTCTCAGCCATTTTCTCCATGTCTTCCCTGCTATTGCAGCTTAACACCACTTTTTGGTTCTTCACTTTTCGGACCTTTTGGATCTGTAGGCCGGAGGCTCTAGCGTCCAGCGCATTCCTTACCTTTCCGAGTACCTCGTCGCTAGTGTCCTTTTCTACGTCCGACGACACTATGATTGAGTGCTTAGGAGTGGCATTGCTTGGAAACTTACCGCCAGTTCCCGTCATCACTTCAGAGTAAGAAGGCGTTGCCCCTTTAAAAGACTCCCCCACCAACTTACTCGTCCCTTCTGTCACCTGGCGCAGCTCCCGCACTTCTTCTACCAGTTTTTCAATATTTTGCTGCACCCCTTCATTGGACGATGTACTCGGAGAGTTCTGAGTCGCTACAACACTCGCATACGTCTTTATGCTCTCCTGCATATCTTTTTGATGCGTACAGAGAGCCTCTTTCAGTCCATCCATTTTCCTGAATCCTTCCGTCATTAATTTTGCATGTTCTTCTATTCGTTTCATCAGCTGCTTATCCTCCTTCCTTTGTTCCGTCTCCAGTTCTTTATTCTTTACAGATTCTTTTTCATTCTCTAGTTTGCTCTCTTTATTTCCCTGTCCCTTCACACTATCTGCTTCTTTTACCAGTTGGTACAGCCTCTCGATTGCCTGTGTCACCTCGGTTTTGATTTCGGTTTTGATGTTTCTCGAGTTCCCGAGGTGCGTTTTAGCCTTTTGAACACAAGCTTTCGCTTCCGCCAACCGGTCAGTATACTTCAGCTTTAGTTGTATCGGTGGACTCGCCACTGCTTCCATCGATGTTATTTGGCTTCCGGCTCTGTTGTCTTGCGAGAGAGTTCGCGTTGCCTTTGGCTTTGGAAGTTCCACCGATACCGCCTTTTTTGGTGAGGAGGTCATTATTTTAGGGGCTTCTACAGGTTTCCCCGACTCCGACTCTCCAATGCTTCGCCTCACGGTTTTGGTCGGTTTCTGAGACGGTCCCGCCCTTTCCGACATTTCCGGGGCTCTCTGGTGGTCACTATTCGAAGCCTTCTTATCGGGGGTACGGAACCCGAACATATTGGTCAGAGGACACGTCAAATACTAAATACTAATAAATTTTGAAATATGTAAGTAAAGTTAAAACTACTCTTTAAGTCCTCTTCTGTATTTCTAACCCTGTGTTTATCTGTTTATAAGGTGGGGGGGGGGGGGGGTATTGAAGTTTGAAAATTGAAAAAAAAATTTTTCTATTTTTTTTTTTTTTTTAATTTTTTTCGCGATCTAATATTTTCCTTTGAAAATGTCCAAATGTCAAATATTTCGTGAAAATTAAGTCAGAGAACACTAATAAAATTACGTAGAATTTAGACAACAGGTGTAGGTAACAAAGCGCACCCAGTAATATTTTTAAACAGAAGAACAACTACAATTTTCTCAAACTCAAAGATAATTTCTGAAGGAAATTAGCCCCGGTATATCAACTTTTTCGATACTAGATTTGCAAATTCTCGTTTTTTCTCGTGCTAATATTTTTCTTATGTTGCAGGTCGACAGGAGAGCGTCGAGGGATGGTGTTACAACTGCTACTGAAGAAAATACTGCTGAAAACTAGAAACAATCACTTGCGATCTAATATTTTCCTTTGAAAATGTCCAAATGTCAAATATTTCGTGAAAATTAAGTCAGAGAACACTAATAAAATTACGTAGAATTTAGACAACAGGTGTAGGTAACAAAGCGCACCCAGTAATATTTTTAAACAGAAGAACAACTACAATTTTCTCAAACTCAAAGATAATTTCTGAAGGAAATTAGCCCCGGTATATCAACTTTTTCGATACTAGATTTGCAAATTCTCGTTTTTTCTCGTGCTAATATTTTTCTTATGTTGCAGGTCGACAGGAGAGCGTCGAGGGATGGTGTTACAACTGCTACTGAAGAAAATACTGCTGAAAACTAGAAACAATCACTTGCGATCTAATATTTTCCTTTGAAAATGTCCAAATGTCAAATATTTCGTGAAAATTAAGTCAGAGAACACTAATAAAATTACGTAGAATTTAGACAACAGGTGTAGGTAACAAAGCGCACCCAGTAATATTTTTAAACAGAAGAACAACTACAATTTTCTCAAACTCAAAGATAATTTCTGAAGGAAATTAGCCCCGGTATATCAACTTTTTCGATACTAGATTTGCAAATTCTCGTTTTTTCTCGTGCTAATATTTTTCTTATGTTGCAGGTCGACAGGAGAGCGTCGAGGGATGGTGTTACAACTGCTACTGAAGAAAATACTGCTGAAAACTAGAAACAATCACTTGCGATCTAATATTTTCCTTTGAAAATGTCCAAATGTCAAATATTTCGTGAAAATTAAGTCAGAGAACACTAATAAAATTACGTAGAATTTAGACAACAGGTGTAGGTAACAAAGCGCACCCAGTAATATTTTTAAACAGAAGAACAACTACAATTTTCTCAAACTCAAAGATGGTTAGGTTAGGTTAGGTTAGGTTAGGTTAGGTTAGGTTAGGTTAGGTTAGGTTAGGTTAGGTTAGGTTAGGTTAGGTTAGGTTAGGTTAGGTTAGGTTAGGTTAGGTTAGGTTAGGTTAGGTTAGGTTAGGTTAGGTTAGGTTAGGTTAGGTTAGGTTAGGTTAGGTTAGGTTAGGTTAGGTTAAAGGCATCCATAAACCTTGCCGAATTAGAAATTGAGGGAGTTCGATCGAGGTTAACCGCGACCGGAGCCAGAGCACTGGAGATTCCCGGAACCACCAGCGGTCCGAAAGCAGACCTCCTCGCTGAGAAGCTGCGGTCTGCTCTCGGGGACGATGTCCGAGTTGATCGCCCGGTGAAGAGAGTGGACTTGCGCATCAGTGGACTAGATGACTCGATCTGCAGTGATGACATAAGTGCGGCAATTGCCGCTATAGCAGATTGCTCCCGCGATAACATAAAGGTTGGGGAAATCAGAGCGGGACCTGGAGGCTCGGGTGTTGCAATTGTGCAATGTCCCGTTCAAGCGGCTAAAGTTGTGCTAAAGAAGGGCAGACTTTTGGTTGGCTGGAGTTCTGCTCGGGTCTTTCCACTGGACACACGACCATTGCGGTGCTATCGATGCATGGGTGTCGGCCATACTCGACAGCTATGCCCTTCAGATAGAGACCGCGGCGAGCTCTGCTTCCGTTGCGGTCGAGAGGGGCATAAATCTGCGACCTGTACGGCTGAACCACGGTGCGCGATATGCATGGATGCGCGACGCCCAGCTGGTCATATGATGGGGGGCAGAAAGTGCAAGCCTCCTGCCGTTAAGGGTAAATTGGCTCCTATACGTCAATCTTCCCCTAAAACGATCCGCAGTGACGCGGAGAGAGAGGTTTTGATGTCTGATTAGTTATGTATAGATCACGACATCACAACCTACTACAGACGAACCTGAATCACTCTGCCTGCGCCCAAAGCTTGCTTACGCAGGCGTTGGTAGAGTGGAGTATCGATGTTGCTGTTGTTGCCGAGCCGTACAGTGTCCTTGATGGTCCCAACTGGGCTGGCGACACGGATGGGTTGGTTGCTATCATTTCCGCCAACACTACTCGTTCTCCTCCTCTCTCGATCAGAGAGAGAGGACGGGGTTATGTTGCAGCGACATGGGGTAGGATAACTTTTATTGGGGTTTATTTTTCTCCCAATAGACCTCTATCGGAGTTGGAAGACTACCTTCGAGTTCTTGGTGGCGTAGTTAGGAGAATGTACCCTTCGCAGGTCGTCGCAATGGGTGATCTCAATGCCAAAGCTGTGGCTTGGGGTTGCCCCACAACTAACGGACGCGGTGAAGCAGTTTTGGACTGGGCGGCAGCAGCTGGCCTAGTCCTCTTAAATCAAGGCTCTGCTAGCACATGCGTGAGACAGCAGGGGGAGTCTATAGTTGATGTCTCGTTCGCTTCCCCTTCTCTCGCTGCGGCTACGCAAAACTGGAGGGTTCTAGAGACCGAAGAGACCCTGTCGGACCACCTCTATATAAGGTTTGAGGTGTCATCTTCTTCTGGTTATGGAAGGTCACAGTTAGCACCTAGCCAATCGTCAGCCTTTCCGCGCTGGGTGTTAGGGCGCCTAGATAGAGAACAGGTAGAGGAAGCTGCTATAGTGCAAAGCTGGTGCCCTGCTCCAGAGACACACCATGGGGTGGATGCGAGGGCGGATCAGTTCCGTGAGGCCCTGAAGGCAATATGTGATGCTGCTATGCCCCGCGCCAGGAAGCTGCCGGAGAGAAAACAAGTATACTGGTGGTCGGATGAAATCAGATCACTCCGGTCCGCCTGCATATGCACCCGTCGCGCTTATACGCGGTGTCGTAGAAGGCGAATTCATACCGCTGATGAGGAGACCCACCTTTATGAAAACTACTGTCAAGCCAAAAAAGCACTGCAAGTAGCTATCTTCAAGGCTAAGTCTGACGCTTGGCAGGAGTTCATAGACGACCTTGATAGAGACCCATGGGGACGTCCCTACCGCACTGTACGGAAGAAACTGTGCAATCAAGCACCCTCCACCGAGTCGTTTCAGCCCCAACTGCTTACATCCATTGTTGCAGGGCTGTTTCCTGCCTGCCCACCACACGACCCACCTCGTATGAATCCTCCTGATCCCCCTTTAGAGCGCCCTGTTGAGGAGGTGCCTCCGATCACTGAGGCGGAGCTTGGTTGCGCAATCCTCCACCTGCGAGCTAAAAAAACAGCCCCGGGGCCGGATGGTGTGCCTGGACGTGTCTTAGCACTTTCATTAAAACACATGGGGAACCGACTTCTGGAGTTGTTTGACTCATGCTTGGTGTCAGGTTTGTTCCCCAAAGTGTGGAAAGATGGACGCCTCTGCCTCCTCCGCAAAGAAGGGCGCCCACATGACTCTCCTTCTGGTTACAGGCCAATAATTCTGCTAGATGAGGTAGGAAAGATGCTCGAACGGATAGTTGTGAGCCGCATTAACGAACATCTAACATCTGAGGGTCCCAATCTGGCGGAGGAACAGTACGGTTTTAGGTTCGGACGATCTACAATCGATGCGTTGCTGCGCCTTAAGCACATATCACAAGAGGCCGTTGCGCAAGGGGAACGCGTACTGGCGGTATCTTTAGATATCGCCAACGCATTTAATAGCCTTCCATATGAATGCATCGAGGAGGCGCTTCGATATCATGGAGTGCCCCTTTATCTCCGAAGGCTGGTTGAGAACTATCTCAGAGAGCGGGACGTGCTATACCTGGACGACAGTGGCAGAGTTTGTGCTAGGCGCATGACAACCGGTGTTCCACAGGGGTCAGTGATGGGTCCTTTGCTGTGGAACATCGGTTACAACTGGGTGCTACGAGGTGCACTGCTTCCCCGTACGCACATCATCTGCTATGCAGATGATACACTGTTTATCGCGCGGGGAAGCAGCTATGAAGAAGTTGCTCACTTGACAACGGTGGGATCTACCCTTCTGGTAGGCCGTATCCGGTTGCTAGGGTTGAAAGTGGCTCTAAACAAAACTGAGGCCATCTCGTTCCATGGCAGAGGTGGCAGGCTGCCGGCTGGTGCCTATGTTCGGGTGGATGGCGTGCGAGTTGAAGTTGGAACCTGCATTAAATACCTGGGGCTCACGCTTGATAGTGCCTGGAACTTTTCCGAGCACTTCCTGCGTTTGGGCCCCAAGGTACAGGGGGCAGCTGGGTCACTCGCGCGTCTTCTGCCCAACCTGGGTGGACCTGGTGCATCCTGTCGCCACCTGTATGCAGGGATCATACGATCAATGGCCCTATACGGTTCACCTGTGTGGGCTGATGCTCTGACTAACAAAAACAAGTCCCTCCTGCGGAGGCCACAGAAGATTATGGCAGTAAGGGCAATAAGAGGTTACCGCACCGTATCTCATGGAGCCGCGTGTGCTATTGCAGGGTCCCCCCCGTGGGACAGAGAAGCTGAAGTGCTGTCGCAATTGTACCAGCTCAGGCGCGACTGGCGAGCGCAAGGAGATCGCTTGGCGCCACAAGAGGTGCGCCTTATAAGACATCAGGCTTTCGAGGCTGCCATACAGCGCTGGGCCGAGGATATGCAGTCTGCCCAGTATGGCCGGTGGACTATCGACGCTGTGCTTCCAGTGCTGGATGAGTGGGTGCACCGGAAGCACGGCGTTCTGACTTACAGACTTGTGCAGATGCTGTCTGGGCATGGATGCTTTGGACGGTATCTGCACAAAATTGCCCGGAGAGAAACTAGCCCAATCTGTCAGCACTGTAGTGATGCTGAGGATACGGCGCAGCACACGCTCGAAGTGTGCAGGGCGTGGGCGTCGCAGCGGCAGTTGCTGCAAGCAGAAGTAGGGCAGGATCTCTCACTGCCGAGCGTGGTTAAATCCATGCTTGACAGTGACAGATCCTGGGAGGCTATGATCTCCTTCTGCGAAGACGTCATGTCGCAGAAGGAGGCCGCAGAGCGGGTTAGGGAGGAAGATCCTCAAGCTGACCCGCTCCGCCGGCGGAGGACCGGAAGAAGGCGGCGGCAATTTCACCGCCATCTTCTGCTCGATGGAGGCCAGCCAGGCGCGGGAGCGGGGAGCCCCAGCATGGCATTGCACAGGCCTTCTACGACGGGGAATGTCCTTTTTAATCCCGGACATTCCTCTCCCCCCCAGGGGGGGGAACGAGGGGTCCGCCAATGGCGGGCCATCACCGACAGGGCCGCGGTTGAATCCAACCGGGACCCCGTGACTCTGTCAAGTGCTGGTGCGCCGTCGAACGAATCGTCTGATGACGAGTGGTTTGACGACGCATTAGCACTGCGGTGAGTGAGGGATTATCGATGGGTTTTTAGTCGGTATGCCATTGCACCATCGGCGAGCCCGACAGACCCCCTTAGCTCTCCCCGAGTTAAGGGACATGCATAAAGCATTTTCCCATCGCAAAAAAAAAAAAAAAAAAAAAAAAAAAAAAAAGGTTAGGTTAGGTTAGGTTAGGTTAGGTTAGGTTAGGTTAGGTTAGGTTAGGTTAGGTTAGGTTAGGTTAGGTTAGGTTAGGTTAGGTTAGGTTAGGTTAGGTTAGGTTAGGTTAGGTTAGGTTAGGTTAGGTTAGGTTAGGTTAGGTTAGGTTAGGTTAGGTTAGGTTAGGTTAGGTTAGGTTAGGTTAGGTTAGGTTAGGTTAGGTTAGGTTAGGTTAGGTTTTTTTTTTTTTTTTTTTAAAGGCATTTATTGATTTGAGAGACAATTTTTCCTCTTGCATGACAAGAGACCTTATTCTACTTAAGATTGACTACCAAATTTAACATTAGTACGACCTTACTCTAGTTGAAATTAACTACCTATTTTACATAATTCATCCTGTCTGCACAAGAAACTTATTTTATTTGCGCTCCAAGGCCCCTTAGTCACTTAATACATTTGTTTATCTTTTTACAGGTTAAAACAGTACTATGGTTTGTTTCAAGTGAATGAGGCCTTCGAACGCATTACAATATTCTTAGTTTATCTACTTATATCTTACCTTTTTAACAATTTACTAACATAATCTGTATTCTAATAAAGCTTAGTGATCTATATTTATTAATTATTTTTACTTTCCTGCACTTATTTTTACAGCTTTTGTATTTTCCAAATTAAATTTATGTTTTACCAAAGTATACAGTATTTTACACATCCTGTTGATCATTGTGAACTCTAAAAAGATCAGATTTTAACTTTAATCTATCACCTCAATCTGTGATAAATCTACCCTAATTTATTCCCAAAAGAATTTTATGATTTTAATTTAATACAATTTTATCCTATTTTCTTTGAAACAATATTATTTAAATTCCTTACTACTTGCTTATATTTAGTTTGCACTATTTTACTACGTACATAGGTAATTTACCTACCAATTGCCAATTATTTTACTTTTTACCTATAACTTTTATCCATTTTACTTTATTTTAACCTCTATCAGATCTATTTTATATTTTAACATTCTACACTGACATTCTATTTTATATCTTTGATCTTATACGGACAACGTAGCCTTCACTAGCATTTTACTTTTACACTGTTATTCATTACTTATTTTAACACCTAGATACTAGATAAATAAATATACATACTTATTACAAAATTTTTCAAAGACTAAGTATCTACCTTTAATACTGACCCTACTTTTCTACGCTTATTTACAATTAATTTACTAAAGTATGCTTATTACACAAAACTTCATCCTATTCTCTTTAAAAACCAGACTAAAGTTTCCTTAGTTCAGTGATATATTTCATAATATATTTAAACTTAGGTTTCACACACTTCTATTTTAGACCAAGACCAAATTTACACCGAAAACAGGTGAAGCAAAAAACTTTTACTTATTTTAGGGTTCCTAAGCCGGAAAATTAAAACAAAATTTTAAACTAATCTCCAACGCAATAATTATGAGCCATACCTAGATGTGAAAACATATTTACAGTGCTATTTACATGTAGGCCACGCTTAACCTTGAGAGGGCATCCCAACGGAGGCGCGTCGGACACCCAAGGTCAAACGCATTGTGATCATGTCTTCCAAGCCTCGCCAGCCTGCAGTTACGGCAAGACGGAACGTCAGCAACCGTCCACGCGGGGCAGTCTTTGCGGAGGTGTGGGTCACCACAGTGACTGCATAAGTCCGCTTTTTCCTTGCAGAACTTGCGACCATGGCCGAAGCCAAGGCACTTGCTGCACTGAAGAAGCGGACTCTGATCGAGAACCTGCCGCCGCTGTAAGTCAATGTGGACCGTTCCCTTCGCCATCAGCCGACGCCACAGGACTGGCGAGACTTGGAGAATTATATTACTTTCTATTGGGTTTTGAGTCCTTCTCCTATATTTCACTGATGCCCTGTAATCGACGTCAGGGATATCGCCCGTAACTTGGGGATTTTGTGTTCTAAGTGACTTAAGCACGTCATCATCAGTGTTATAGGAGAGGACACCCTTAATAATAACAAAAGGATCCTTACTTTTAGCTTCTTCGACCTTGAGTCCCCGAGCACGTTCCCGAAGGCGAGACTGGAGCCTGTTCACTTCCTCTTGGCTCCCACAGCTGAGGACGATCTTCTGGTCCCTCACTTTGCGAACGGTGTCGACCCGGAGTCCCGTTGTTCGCGCATCCACCGCAACCTTGATCTTCTCCAGCAGCTGGGCGCCGGAGTCCGTCGGGTCGTCTGACGCTACGATGATGGCATGGTGCGGCTTCTGCGGAGCTGGTCTTCGGGTAACGTCCGCATAGGAGAAACCTTGCTGGGCAACTTCGTCGAACTGGGCTTAGGTAGAACTTGGGTTAGGTTAGGTTAGGTTAGGTTAGGTTAGGTTAGGTTAGGTTAGGTTAGGTTAGGTTAGGTTAGGTTAGGTTAGGTTAGGTTAGGTTAGGTTAGGTTAGGTTAGGTTAGGTTAGGTTAGGTTAGGTTAGGTTAGGTTAGGTTAGGTTAGGTTGGGCGGGTCTGTGTTTATCCATTAATAGTTGCTGCGGCCTTGGATAAATGCGGGCCTTCCTTGCCCGCTCAGGGAGTGGGTGAGGAGGCGAATGGTTTTGAGAGGAGCGCAACAGTCGTTGATCCTCAAGGCAAGTCTGGTGGTTATCCTTCACGTGGTTGCTGCCTGTTATTGGTCTATTTCCTTCTGAAATAGACGTAACATAAACCACCAGGCGCCTTCACGGTCCTTTTGGGCCGTGTTGGTTTTAGGTTAGGTATTGGCGGAGGCAAGGAGTCTCTTCTCCGCTTGGTAGGAGGTCGGCATGCTCATGGAGCTGCCATTGTGAGGGGTCCGTTTTCGGACCAGGTTGGAGACCAAATCCTAAGTTTTTAGCGCCCGGCGATGGGAGTATAGTGCGTGTGAATCTGGACCTGTTCTGCATGGCTCCACACACGGCCATGGTCGTGAGTGTAGTGGTGCAGTCCATGTCCGGGTTCACACGCAGTGTATGGTCGGGGGGAACCCGGCCGTTAGGGCGCCAAAGGGGACCTCACCCCTCCAAAAAGGAAAAAAAAAAAAAATGAAATGGCAAATAGTGGAAAAACATTACCCCAGGGGGGTACCACCAGCTCAGCTGGTGGGGAGGAAGTCGAGGTGATCCAGGAGCAGTCCCGCAAATCTAAGAACCTGAAAGGAACGATCAAAGGTACTATAAATCAGTCCTTGATCACAATACGTGACATTTTTGACTGTCTTAAGACGCGGAATGCCGATGACGAGACGAAACGCCTTCGGGCGGACAACGAAAGGCTCAGCCGGGAGCTGGCCAGTTTGAAGGCGGAACTAGCGGCTTTTCGGCGGGACTACGAGGAGAGGAACATGCGGGCTAACGCCGCTGCCTCACCCACTACCACCACCCCAGCGCTTTCCCAAGGGGTTGATATTGAAGATGTCGTACGTAGGGTGACCACTTCTGTGGGAGAAATGGTCAATGCCCGAATAGCTGGTATAGAAGACCGGCTTCTGCCTGCAAAGACGCTGCGTCCACCACTAGCAGCTGATAAGAGAAGAGTCATCCCTGTGCTGACCCCACCAGCCCTCACGACAACCCCTGCGACAGGGGTTCGTAATCAGGCTAGTCGCAAAACAGGTCCCTCTAATGGCAATGCGCAGACGTCCACCAAGCAGGCTCCAGCCCCCTCCACCGTCGACGAAAATGGAGATGAGTGGGCCACCGTTACCAAGAGGAGGAACCGCAAGGAAAAGACGAATGCCCCTGCCTCCAATGCCGCTTCTTCCGTGGTGAAGCCAAAAAAGCTGGCAGCGGTCACGAAGCCTAAGCCCGCTAGAAAAAAGAACAGCCCTGGCCTTCCTCGGTCAGCAGCGGTAATAATCACCCTTCAACCAGAGGCTCTGAAAAAAGGGATGACGTACACAGACGCCCTGACAAAGGCAAAGGCATCGATAAACCTTGCTGAATTAGAAATTGAGGGAGTTCGATCGAGGTTAACCGCGACTGGAGCCAGAGCACTGGAGATTCCCGGAACCACCAGCGGTCCGAAAGCAGACCTTCTCGCTGAGAAGCTGCGGTCTGCTCTCGGGGACGATGTCCGAGTTGATCGCCCGGTGAAGAGAGTGGACTTGCGCATCAGTGGACTAGATGACTCGATCTGCAGTAATGACATAAGTGCGGCAATTGCCGCTATAGCAGATTGCTCCCGCGATAACATAAAGGTTGGGGAAATCAGAGCGGGACCTGGAGGCTCGGGTGTTGCAATTGTGCAATGTCCTGTTCAAGCGGCTAAAGTTGTGCTGAAGAAGGGCAGACTTTTGGTTGGCTGGAGTTCTGCTCGGGTCTTTCCATTGGACACACGACCATTGCGGTGTTACCGTTGCATGGGTGTCGGCCATACTCGGCAGCTATGCCCTTCAGAGAGAGATCGCGGCGAGCTTTGCTTCCGTTGCGGTCGAGAGGGACATAAATCTGCGACCTGTTCGGCTGATCCAAGGTGTGCTATATGTACGGATGCGCGACGCCCAGCCGGTCATATGATGGGGGGCAGAAAGTGCAAGCCCCCAGCCGTCAAGGGTAAACTGGCTCTTACACGTCAATCTTCCCCTAAGACGATCCGTAGCGACGCGGAGAGAGAGGTTTTGATGTCTGATTAGTTATGTTTAGATCACGACATCACAACCTACTCCAGACGAACCTTAATCACTCTGCCTGTGCCCAAAGCTTGCTTATGCAGGCGTTGGTAGAGTGGAGTATCGATGTTGCTGTTGTTGCCGAGCCGTACAGTGTCCTTGATGGTCCCAACCGGGCTGGCGACACGGATGGGTTAGTTGCTATTATTTCCGCCAACACTACTCGCTCTCCTCCTCTCTCGATTAGAGAGAGAGGACAGGGTTATGTTGCAGCAAAATGGAGCAGAATAACCTTTATTGGGGTTTATTTTTCTCCCAATAGACCTCTATCGGAGTTGGAAGACTACCTTCGAATGCTTGGTGGCGTAGTTAGGAGGATGTACCCTTCGCAGGTTGTCGTAATGGGGGACCTCAACGCCAAAGCTGTGGCTTGGGGTTGCCCCACAACTAACGGACGTGGTGAAGCAGTTTTGGACTGGGCGACAGCAGCTGGCCTAGTTCTCCTAAATCAAGGCTCTGCTAGCACATGCGTGAGACCGCAGGGAGAGTCTATAGTCGATGTCTCGTTCGCTACCCCCTCTCTCGCTGCGGCTACGCAAAACTGGAGGGTTCTAGAGACCGAAGAGACCCTGTCGGACCACCTCTATATAAGGTTTGAGGTCTCCTCTTCTTCTGGTTTTTCAGGGTCACAGTTAGCACCAAGCCAATTGTCAGCTTTCCCGCGCTGGGTTCTAGGGCGCCTAGATAGAGAGCAGGTGGAGGAAGCTGCTATAGTGCAGAGCTGGTGCCCTGCTCCAGCGACACACCATGGGGTGGATGCGAGGGCGGATCAGTTCCGTGAGGCCCTGAAGGCAATATGTGATGCCGCTATGCCCCGCGCCAGGAAGTTGCCGGAGCGAAAACAAGTATACTGGTGGTCGGATGAAATCAGATCACTCCGGTCCACCTGTATGTGTACCCGTCGCGCTTATACACGGTGTCGCAGAAGGCGAGTCCATACCGCTGACGAGGAGACCCACCTCTATGAAAACTACTGTCAAGCCAAAAAAGCCCTGCAAGTGGCTATTTTCAAGGCCAAGTCGGACGCTTGGCAGGAGTTTATAGACGACCTCGATAGAGACCCTTGGGGACGTCCCTACCGCACCGTCCGGAAGAAACTGTGCAATCAAGCACCGTCCACCGACTCGTTCCAGCCCCAACTGCTTGCATCCATTGTTGAAGGGCTGTTTCCTGCCTGCCCACCACATGAACCACCTCGTATGGCCCCTCCTGATCTCCCTTTAGAGCGCTCTGTTGAGGAGGTGCCCCTGATCACCGAGACGGAGTTTGGTTGCGCAATCCTCCACCTGCGAGCTAAAAAAACAGCCCCGGGGCCGGATGGTGTTCCTGGACGTGTCTTAGCGTTTTCCCTAAAACATCTGGGGAACCGACTTCTGGAGTTGTTTGACTCATGCTTGGTGTCAGGTTTGTTCCCCAAAGTATGGAAAGATGGTCGCCTCTGCCTCATCTGCAAAGAGGGGCGCCCACATGACTCTCCTTCTGGTTACAGGCCAATAATCCTGCTGGATGAGGTAGGAAAGATGCTTGAACGGATAGTTGTGAGCCGCATCAATGAACATTTAACATCTGTGGGTCCCGATCTGGCGGAGGAACAGTACGGTTTTAGGTTCGGACGATCTACAATCGATGCGTTGTTGTGCCTTAAGCACATATCACAAGAGGCAGTTGCGCAAGGGGAACGCGTACTGGCGGTATCGTTAGATATCGCCAACGCATTTAATAGCCTTCCATATGAATGCATCGAAGAGGCGCTTCGATATCATGGAGTGCCCCTTTATCTCCGAAGGCTGGTTAAGAACTATCTTAGAGAGCGGGATGTGCTATATCTGAACGACAGTGGCAGAGTTTGTGCTAGGCGCATGACAACCGGTGTTCCACAGGGGTCAGTGATGGGACCCTTGCTGTGGAACATCGGTTACAACTGGGTGCTACGTGGTGCACTGCTTCCCCGTACGCACATCATCTGCTATGCAGATGATACACTGTTTATAGCGCGGGGAAGCAGCTATGAAGAAGTTGCTCACTTGACAACGGTGGGATCTACCCTTCTGGTAGGCCGTATCCGGTTGCTAGGGCTGAAAGTGGCTCTCAACAAAACTGAGGCCATCTCGTTCCATGGCAAAGGTGGCAGGCTGCCGGCTGGTGCCTATGTTCGGGTGGATGGCGTGCGAGTTGAAGTTGGAACCTGCATCAAATACCTGGGGCTCACGCTTGATAGTGCCTGGAACTTTTCGGAGCACTTCCTGCGTTTGAGCCCCAAGGTACAGGGGGCAGCTGGGTCACTCGCGCGTCTTCTGCCCAACCTGGGTGGACCTGGTGCATCCTGTCGCCACCTGTATGCAGGGATCATACGATCAATGGCCCTATACGGTTCACCTGTGTGGGCTGATGCTCTGACTAACAAAAACAAGTCCCTCCTGCGGAGGCCACAGAAGATTATGGCAGTAAGGGCAATAAGAGGTTACCGCACCGTATCTCATGGAGCCGCGTGTGCTATTGCAGGGTCCCCCCCGTGGGACAGAGAAGCTGAAGTGCTGTCGCAATTGTACCAGCTCAGGCGCGACTGGCGAGCGCAGGGAGATCGCTTGGCGCCACAAGAGGTGCGCCTCATAAGACATCAGGCTTTCGAGGCTGCCATTCAGCGCTGGGCCGAAGATATGCAGTCTGCCCAGTATGGCCGGTGGACTATCGACGCTGTGCTTCCAGTGCTGGATGAGTGGGTGCACCGGAAGCACGGCGTTCTGACTTACAGACTTGTGCAGATGCTGTCTGGGCATGGATGCTTTGGACGGTATCTGCACAAAATTGCCCGGAGAGAAACTAGCCCAATCTGTCAGCACTGTAGTGATGCTGAGGATACGGCGCAGCACACGCTCGAAGTGTGCAGGGCGTGGGCGTCGCAGCGGCAGTTGCTGCAAGCAGGAGTAGGGCAGGATCTCTCACTGCCGAGCGTGGTTAAATCCATGCTTGACAGTGACAGATCCTGGGAGGCTATGACCTCCTTCTGCGAAGACGTCATGTCGCAGAAGGAGGCCGCAGAGCGGGTCAGGGAGGAAGATCCTCAAGCTGACCCGCTCCGCCGGCGGAGGACCGGAAGAAGGCAGCGGCAATTCCACCGCCATCTTCTGCTCGATGGAGGCCAGCCAGGCGCGGGAGCGGGGAGCCCCAGCATGGCATTGCACAGGCCTTCTACGACGGGGAATGTCCTTTTTAATCCCGGACATTCCTCTCCCCCCCAGGGGGGGGAACGAGGGGTCCGCCAATGGCGGGCCATCACCGACAGGGCCGCGGTTGAATCCAACCGGGACCCCGTGACTCTGTCAAGTGCTGGTGCGCCGTCGAACGAATCGTCTGATGACGAGTGGTTTGACGACGCATTGGCACTACGGTGAGTGAGGGATTATCGATGGGTTTTTAGTCGGTATGCCATTGCACCATCGGCGAGCCCGACAGACCCCCTTAGCTCTCCCCGAGTTAAGGGACATGCATAAAGCATTTTCCCATCGCAAAAAAAAAAAAAAAAAAAAAAAAGGTTAGGTTAGGTTAGGTTAGGTTAGGTTAGGTTAGGTTAGGTTAGGTTAGGTTAGGTTAGGTTAGGTTAGGTTAGGTTAGGTTAGGTTAGGTTAGGTTAGGTTAGGTTAGGTTAGGTTAGGTTAGGTTAGGTTAGGTTAGGTTAGGTTAGGTTAGGTTAGGTTAGGTTAGGTTAGGTTAGGTTAGGTTAGGTTAGGTTAGGTTAGGTTAGGTTAGGTTAGGTTAGGTTAGGTTAGGTTAGGTTAGGTTAGGTTAGGTTAGGTTAGGTTAGGTTAGGTTAGGTTAGGTTAGGTTAGGTTAGGTTAGGTTAGGTTAGGTTAGGTTAGGTTAGGTTAGGTTAGGTTAGGTTAGGTTAGGTTAGGTTAGGTTAGGTTAGGTTAGGTTAGGTTAGGTTAGGTTAGGTTAGGTTAGGTTAGGTTAGGTTAGGTTAGGTTAGGTTAGGTTAGGTTAGGTTAGGTTAGGTTAGGTTAGGTTAGGTTAGGTTAGGTTAGGTTAGGTTAGGTTAGGTTAGGTTAGGTTAGGTTAGGTTAGGTTAGGTTAGGTTAGGTTAGGTTAGGTTAGGTTAGGTTAGGTTAGGTTAGGTTAGGTTAGGTTAGGTTAGGTTAGGTTAGGTTAGGTTAGGTTAGGTTAGGTTAGGTTAGGTTAGGTTAGGTTAGGTTAGGTTAGGTTAGGTTAGGTTAGGTTAGGTTAGGTTAGGTTAGGTTAGGTTAGGTTAGGTTAGGTTAGGTTAGGTTAGGTTAGGTTAGGTTAGGTTAGGTTAGGTTAGGTTAGGTTAGGTTAGGTTAGGTTAGGTTAGGTTAGGTTAGGTTAGGTTAGGTTAGGTTAGGTTAGGTTAGGTTAGGTTAGGTTAGGTTAGGTTAGGTTAGGTTAGGTTAGGTTAGGTTAGGTTAGGTTAGGTTAGGTTAGGTTAGGTTAGGTTAGGTTAGGTTAGGTTAGGTTAGGTTAGGTTAGGTTAGGTTAGGTTAGGTTAGGTTAGGTTAGGTTAGGTTAGGTTTTTTTTTTTTTTTAAATTATTTAGATAATATTGAATTATCTAAACTTCGTATTTTTTCCTCTGACAATAGTCAGAGCCATTGTTATCTACATGGCATGGCACTTCCGCAATCGAAACATGCTGGCCTTGCCAAAGGGTTCGACTGCGCATGTGCCATGCTTTTTATCAACACTTCTTTAATTTTATTATATGTTCCTTATTAAGAATCTAGATTTTTATGCACTCATGCTTTCTACTGTTTTATTAACCTATATTTAATGTATTTTAGCTTTAATTATTTTACATTGGTAAATTTCTACTTACTCGATGTTGCAACAAATGAATCTTAAATTTTGCTTAGTTATTATTTATATAAATATTTTTATTTTTATTTTATTTTTTTATTTATTTAATTTTATTTGTTTTTTTTTTATTTTTTTTTTTTTATTGTTTTTTACCTATGTTTAATGTATTTTAGTTTTCATTATTTTACATTGGTATATTTTACTTTATTCAATATTTTAACTAATGAGTCTACAACTGTGCTTATTTATAATTTGTATAAAAAGTTTATAGCTGCATATTCATGTTTTTATGTTTTATGATAATTATATATGTATATATGTACATTTTTTTTTTTTTTTTTTTTTTTTTTTTTTTTTCCCTCTTCATATTTGTAAACACACACATATGTATTATGTTTTGTTGAGCTTTATTTTAATAACTATAATAATAACGTTTTAATTATCTTAATTTTTTAAGTATAACCTCGCATACAACTCCATTTATATGCAATAACTATACCGTTACAATCTCATCTGTTTAAGATTGTCCTTATTCATTATTTATGTACTATTATTAGTTATTCCTATTCGTATTCCTGCGTATTTAGGTATATTTTAAAAAATATAGTAAATACACAGTTTTGATCATATTTGTTCAACTATCACATATTCATATACAAATTATATGAATATCGATACACCAATACATATTGCCTATATATATATATATCTATATATATATACATTACACAACTAAAACCGATAATTATAAAAGCATATAATAATATATTTGTATATATACCGACTAACACCCCTCGATGTTTTGACATGTCTTATTTCTTTCTATCGAATTTGACGTTACAGTTATTAGAATTCTTTAAAAATTTATGCCTACTTTCTTCCTCTCAAAAACACCTCATAAAGTGTTTGTTGATTAATATCTCTTTTAGATTCTATTTACAACATCTCTCTCCTATCCAAATATATTGGGCATTCCACTATTAGAGATAATTGATTCGTCTTTCTCTGGATCGTAATTATATTCTGGTGAAGCCTTTTAGTTTAAATCTATGTATATTGTAAAAAGTTTTGTGAAAAACCCCCCATGACCCGTAAAATTTTCCTAAATTCAATCGAAACTAAGTTCCCTAATGATTTTTATTTTTGTGCTAATTCTACATGGGGAATAATAAATTTGTTGTTTTTGCAGTTTCCGATTCTTCGCATCATTTCTGCCTGTCTTATAAACCTTTAATGAACGAGATAGGACATTTATCACAACTGGTGCAGTTTTCAAGGTAAGGTAAGGGCAGCCGCTTTTTGTGCGTTGTCTATCTTTGGTAATATATCTTACTACATGTCGTCGCTTTTACTCTACCCTTATACCCCTTCCCCTTTTGATTCGGAATCAATGAAGAGCCCTTAACAATATGCGACACTTGACCTTGCTAAAGAGTCCCAGCGGCGTCGCGTAGGGCATTCCATGTCGTAGGCACTGTGGTCGTGCCGGTCCAACTTCGCCATACGGCAGTTTCGACATGACGGCACGTCTCCAACAGTCCATGCTGGACAGTCTTTACGCAGATGCGGCTCGCCACAATGACTGCATAAGTCCGCTGCTACCTTACAGAATCTACGCCCATGGCCAAAGCCAAG
Organism: Epirrita christyi; assembly: GCA_951392215.1. Lineage (NCBI taxonomy): Eukaryota > Metazoa > Arthropoda > Insecta > Lepidoptera > Geometridae > Epirrita > Epirrita christyi. The sequence goes on from OX595849.1 coordinate 15,548,556, forward strand.
GCATTTCGTGCATTGTAGCAGCGGACTCTGATCGGCCACTGGTCGGCGCTGCAGATCCACATGGACTATTCCCGCCGTGGTCAACTTCTGCCATAACTTAGGCGATACTTGGAGGACAATATGACTCTCCAAAGGGTTACGCGCTCTTCGTCTATACTTTACTGATGCCCTATATTCCGCCTCAGGGATGTCCCCCGTTATGTGAGGATTTTGAGTCTTGAGAGATTTCACGACATCCTCATCGGTGTTAAAGGAGAGAACATCCCTGATGATGACGTATGGGTCCTTAGTCTTTGCCTCTTCCACTTTAAGGTCCTTTGCTTCATTTCGAAGTCTACCATGCAATTTCTGGACTTCCTCCTGGCTTCTACAGCCTATCACCACTTTCTGGTCCCTCGCCCTCCGTACCATATCGACGCGTATACCAGTAGATCTCGCATCCACTGCACCTCTTATTTTCTCCAATACCGTCGCGCTAGTGTCCGCCTGGTCTAAAGATGACACAATCAGAGCGTGGTTTTGCGTCGGAGGTACTGGTTTACGGGCCACCTCAGCGTAGGACATACCTTGCGTGCTCATCACAGTATCAAGCTGCACTTTATGGTCGCTCAGCGCTGCTTTTAGGCTCTGTATGCCCTCTCGAAGCATCTCAGTATCAGCTGGTACAGCTGGAGTACAGTTTTTCATAACCTCACACGCTTCCTTCATCTCGCTTTTAAGCTGATTGATGTTCGTCAGCGCTGGGCATTTCTGATGCTGAGTTTTTTGGCCCTCAAGAACGTCGAACACCACTATCTGGCGCAAGGATTTTATTTCAGCCAATATCTCAGTAGGCGATGGACCAGACTCCTTCTTCGTCAATTTCTCCGTAAAGGCATTATTAAGATCGACTAATCTCTTAGTGTGATCCTTTTCCTGAGTTAACATTTGCTGATGAACTTGACTCCTCATTTTCTCAATCTGCGTCTGTAAAGTTTGCTTCGACTCGCACAATTTAAGAACGATGTCGTAGATAGCCGAAAGATCAGCCAACACCCCCTCCTTAATCGTGCTCTTCAGATTGCCAGACTGCTCGAGTTGTTCTTTAGCATGTAAGAACAGTTTGTTTGCAGCAGCCCTCATAAACACCACTGTCGTGGACCCCGTCGATTCTCCAGATGACTGAGATGATGGGGTAGGAGATTGCTCTCTGGAAGATGGCTCGGATGTCGGTGTCGATCCCCTAACCCCTGAACCGCTAGCAGCCACTTCCGCACTTCGAATAAGGGCCTCCTTTCTCATGACTTCCGGTCTAGAAGGGACCCTTGCCTTTGATGGCTTTGGCTTATCCATTCCTTCGTGTCCCTCCTCGGGACCTCAATACCAAACAATGGATAGGCCGCAGCGATCAGGTGAAAGGAACGATCAGAGAGGGAAGGGGTGAGGGGGGGGGTATTAAAGCTGCAATTTGAAAAAAAAATTTTTTTTCGCGCGCGTTCCGCGCGCGCACCTGGTTGTATTTTTGTAGCAGAAGAAAATATAGAACTTTATAAATTTAAAGGATAATTTCATATGGAAATTAACCTCGGTATATCAACTTTTTTGTACTGGATTTGCAAATTTTCGTATTTTCGCGTGCTAATTTTTTGTTTCTGTTACAGGTCGACTAGAGAACGTCGAGGGATGGTGTTTCAGCTGCAACTGAAGAAAAATCTCGCTCCAAGTACGAAAATTACCTCCAAAAAGTGACAAAATTTTAATTTAAACTAACTTTTACTTAAATTTTGGTTTTAAATGTGTGAAGAAGTCCAAAAAATGGGTCAAAAACGTTGATAACAATACGGAGAAACTAGACCGAAGGCGTATGTACCAATGCGCACCTGGTTGTATTTTTGTAGCAGAAGAAAATATAGAACTTTATAAATTTAAAGGATCGGTTAGGTTAGGTTAGGTTAGGTTAGGTTAGGTTAGGTTAGGTTAGGTTAGGTTTTTTTTTTTTTTTTTTTTTTTTTTTTTTGGCGAAGGAGGGGGAAATCCTCATGGATACCGCGGAAGGAAAACCGCGGTTATGTCGGACTCCGCCTTGATAAAGGCGACCTACCGACTAAAACCCCCTCCTCGCGTAAAGTAGATAGTGGGCTAGGCAATTTGTGGGACCCACGGTGCTATCGGTATACTCCGTGGGGACCCACTGCCGAAGTTAGTGGGGTGTGAAGCATGTGCCAGATTTCCAGAGTTTAGTGGATCTGGCGATGTGAATTTTTCCAAGAATGAGGCAGAGCATGAATTGTAGGAAGTTGAGTGAACAGAATGGAGGCAAATATAGTAGTTCATGGTAGAGTTGCTCTTAGCGTAAGTTGAGATGTTTAGATGAGTAAGAAGGTTCCGGTTCAGAGAGTCCATGGATTTCCGGATTCAATAGGTGTTTGTGTGTGAACACTTTTACAAAAATGGTACACAGTGTGTTAGCTTCCCATTCTGTTAGAGAGGGTGTTCCAATATTGCAGGTATTGATGGTGCCTTGTTGCCTTCAGCAAGGGAAGTATTTGGTGAATTTTTATATGTTCCTCGTCCTTTTCTAAGTTATGAAAGGTGTGAGACACATATGGAGGGCAGCGTAGTTGAAGAATGTACTTGGAATCAAGTATCCCACTGTTGAGATTTGAGCGGTGTTCAGTTGAAGCTAATGTAGTTTCGATGCAGCAGGTAAGTTGGTCGTTCCTTGGAGACGGTGGAGAATTGTCTGGCGCAATTGATAGATGGTGTTTTCAAGTGGTATTTTCCTCCTTCCTCTGCTCGGTGGAGTGTGCAAGTGTGAAGAGAATGTTGTAGGACTTGATGAAGTTGTTGGAGAACGCTCGTTAATCTTGTTGTTTATGACTTTTCCTGTTGATTTCTTGAGTTGGTATTTCGAAGATGTATTGTGTTAATAATTGCTAATTGAGTCGATTACAAGATGAAGAAGTGAAAAAGCGTAAATTCCCCTGAGTTACGATTATATTTGTTAATGTACATGACGTGTTTGTTGGAGGCGTGTATATTCAAGCTAAGTAGTAGTGTTTATAATTGAATTACAAAAGAGCTTGGGATATAGCTATGGCCATAATACAGATGAAAATATTAGTAATAATCAAAATGCCAATGCACTATACTTAGACTAACAGCATAATTAATGTAACAGGTGTAAAGTACGAATACAATTTTAAGTCAGAAAGTGATAAGTGAGCAGGATAATTATATGAAGAGTGAGATTTACATATTTCCATTATTGGTGAGAATGTCTATGTATAATCGGAATGTAGTGTCCGAACAATATTCAGACACCATGCACAATACTTAGACTAACAGCATAATTAATGTAACAGGTATAAATTACGAATACAATTTCAAATCAGAAAGTGATAAGTGAGCAAGAAAATTATATGAAAAGTGAGTTTTACATATAGCAATTATTGGTGAGAATATCTATGTCTAATCAGAATGTAGTGTCCGAACAATATTCAGACACCACACTCTGGCACCACCTCAAAACCACCATCCATTTAGACATAATCTAAATAGATGGCGGCTCTATCAAGTGAGATTTAATTTGCAGAATGAATAATATATACATATTTACAAATTATAAAACTAAAACTAACGCAGGAAACAAGACAGAGAATGTAAAGTTTTTTTTTTTTTTTTTTTTTTTTTTTTTCTTCTCTTTTTTTTTTTTTTTTTTTTTTTTTTTTTTTTTATTATTAAATTTTTTTTTTTTTTTTTTTTTTTTTTTTTTTTTTTTTTTTTTTTTTTTTTTTTATTATATTAACACATATTTTTTTTTTTTTTTTTTTTTTTTTTTTTTTTTTTTTTTTTTTTCCTAATTCTAATAACTTAAACTAGTATAGAAAACAAGACAAGACAGAAAAAAGTTAAACTAAATACAAAAATACAATATTTGCAAATAGAAATATATATGTATATATATATAACAACACAGTTTCGTGAGTGTGGTGGCCCCTGGTAAGTGGTGCACCCTACCAGCACTTGCAGGGCGTTTGTTTTATTGATATCTCCCTCCGGAGATACCAAGGAACCTGTGTGATAAATTTTCCACCCCCAACAGAAGGTTAATAGGTGGGCGGTTCTCCGGAGGGCACCTGAGGAGTGCCGTTGATGTCTTCAGATGAAAGTATCGCGGGTACTCATCTATGGTTTTTTCTCTACCCAGAAAGTAGGATGGGTGTCTGCCCGCTGTGTGTCTCGTCATGTTTGCGCCCAACAAGAAGGCCCCGCACAGAACACATTGTAAATTGGCCCTTCTAGCCTTGCCGCCTGAGCCCTCGCCCCCGTGCCCCCCCATCTGGCCGACACTTCCGCGTGGGTAGCAGGGGACTGAATTATTTCCCTGAGTGTGGAAATATTGAGCCTGACGTGGGAGGTCAGAGGCGAGTGCGGAGGCGGGGGGGAGGGAAGCCCCCAAAGGGCCCGAAGCACCTCCGTCAGGTGCGTTAAGGAATTGGGTCTGATTTGGGAGGAGCGCAGGGGCGAGAAAGAGGGCAGGATCCAGAGGGCTGGTCAAACTTTGCTCCGCCTGCTGGTGATTGTAAGGTTCCTCTACCTGGGGAGTGATTCCTTCAGAGGCAGGAGGGTTGGAGGGCAAGGCGGGGCTTGAGCAGCTCAGCCTGTTGGGGTAATTGTGTGGCAGATGTATAGGCTCGGAGTGTGGGGGCAGTTGCCGAGGGGGGGAACTACCCTGTAGGAGTGCCGAGAGTCTGCCATTTGCATGGGTTTGGATTTCAAGTGCCGCGGTGAGCCTCGTGATCCTGTCCATGAGATGTCGGTTGTCGACTTCAAGCGAGGCGCACCGCGGACATGGGAGGTCAAATTGGGCAGACCTAGCAGGATAGTTCTGAGCGCATACTGTGCCCTGCGACGGTAGGAGATTGGAATTCGGTTGGTGGGAGAGAGACGGAGGGTCATGTTCCCCGCCACCATGGACCGATGCAGAGGAAAGTAATGTGCATGAGGGAGTTAAAATGTTGCCCGGCGGTGACTGCTGAGGTCGAAGTTCTTCCAGGTCGAATAGGCTGCCGAAGGAGCAATTCAAAAGGCCCCCGGCAGTTACGGTGTTAGGTGGCGAACCCTCAGACGGAACCTCAAAATCCATTGGAGTCTAGGAGTTAGCAACAGGTTAAATGAGAAATTATATATGTATTTATGGATGGGATGAGTAGATGTTAGTTATAGATTTTTAGAATTAATTTATGGAGAGAAAAGACTATTTGTGATGATGATTCTGAAGATGATGATGATGATGATGAGTTAATGGAGAGCAGAGAATATTGATAAAGGTATATGCAAAGGAAATTTTTTGGATTATCAAGAGAAGACAGAATGGTAACAGTTCAAGATTAAAAAGTTTGGTTGAAAATGTTAAAGAATCGATTTGGTATATCAACTTTTCAGAGGAAATTTTTGCCGGGAAGAAAATTAATTCAGAAATTCGCACTTTTAGTGATTGATAGGGGCAGGGGGTGGGAGGGGAAGTAGAGTGTAATAGAAAAAAGTAAATTTGCTCGGAGGGTTGAGTGGTGGGGATGAGTACATTGTTATTTTCGTGTGATAATTATTGTTTTTAGAGGTATTGATGGTAAATGGCGGAATTCTTGGTGATGTTAGGGGGGGATTGGCTAGGGGGTGATGTTAGACGTTAGGTGCTGAATAGGTGTATATTAATTAATATTTGTTTAATCGATTTTTGCTGAGTAAGTGGTTTTGCGAGGTTTTTCTCGTTACCATTTTTGAGTGATTTTTAAAGATGACCGAAGTTGGTTATGGACGTTATTCTTTTAATTTGTTTTTGTATTTGTGGGCAGTTGCTTGAGGTTGCACTGTGGGGGTTGGTTTTATGGAGAATAAATGAGCTTTTGTTTTTGTTGAATTCATTGCAGTTATAGCATGAGGCGAGTGTGGGATCAGTTTTATTGGGGCATTTTGCGTATGTGTGCAAGTAAGAGGCGCAATGGGAGCAAATGGTGTCTGTTGAAGTGCATTTTTTTTTTGGTGTGGTTGAATTTGAGGCATCGAAAGCATTGTAGTAGGGGTGTATAATTTTCTACATGCACTTGTTGGTGGTTTATGTTAAGCTTTCCGCATGTTATGGCGGCATTCCATACAGTGGGCGTAACAATAAATGCGGCGTTATATGCTTCGGGGTTACGATTGTTTCCTCGTGAGAATTTGAATTGAAGGTCGTCACTATGTTGAATGTTGGTAAGTATGGCAAAGTTTTGATTGGGAATAATTTGAGCAAGAGTGTCAGAGGGGGTAGATTTAAGGATTCCTTTGAGGATGATCATGGGTTTTAGTGTGAAGGGTGTTTCGGTTTTTACCTCACTGGATAAAGCTGAGGTAAGTCGGGTGGTGATATCTCTTTGTTCAGGATTATCAAATTCGATGATTATTTTGTTATTTGAGGTGTATCTGAGTCCGAGTGGATGTAAGTCATTATCTTTGAAGGAGAGGCTTCTGTGTAGGGCTTGTATTGTTTCTAGATGGCCGTCGGTGGGATTTTTGGGAGAGATGATCAGAGCAGGTTTAGATTTGGATATAGCTTGTGTGAGGGGTGAGGGGGAGATGGAGAGTTGTGGTTGATTTTTGGTGATGTTAACTATTTCACGCTGAATGGTATCCCTGATAATGTTAGCAATGTCTGTGTTGTTTGAGGGTGGGGGGGAGTTGTTTTGAGAGTGAATGTAATTGTCAAGAAGAGAGTTTGTGGGGAAGGTATTAAGTTGTTCTGTTTGAGTCTGGATTTTTTTGATTAGGTTTATAATTTCTTCCTTGTTTTGTTTGGTGAGGCTCCTGCCTTCGGTGATTTTTTTCAGGATGAGTTCAGTGTTGGTGAGTATGTTAGTGTGAAAGGTGTGGAATGGTTCGTCAGGTTGAGATGGTGAGTCAGAAGGGGAGTGTGGGTTTTCGTGTTGGTGGTCGTCAGAGTAAGAATTGTTTTTGTTGAGGTTTGTGAGTGTTGGGGTGTTAGGTGGGGGGGGAGGTGGAGATGTAGCGTAGTTGATGATGTGGGAGCTTGCATTAAGTGAAGATGGCAGGGAAGAAACTTCAAACATGGTTGTTTTTTTTTTTTTTTTTTTTTTTTTTTTTTTTTTTTTTCCCTTTTTCCTTTTTTTTTCCTCTGTGAAATGAATGAGATATAGAGGTGATAAAGAGGATTTTAAGGTTTGATTAGTTACTCACCGAGAAGGGGTGTATTTTATGTTAGGTTAATAGAGTATTTGTGGGTGGGGTTAATATTAGAATTTGGTGGTGTATATATTATTATTTTCTTCCCTTTCCCCTTCTCCCTACCCTCCCTCCCTCTCCACAAACACTGGTTGACTGAGGTAACTGTTCACTGTATATTGTTCACTGTTCACTGTTCACTGTGCGCCGGCCACCAGTCGCAGATCAACCTATTTACCGGTATTCCCTGGTTTTTGACAGAGTAAGCGAAAGAATTTAGATGACATGTGTAGTCGTTGCAGGTTGTGACATGACTGTTGGTGGAGAATATGTGCTCTTGCTTAAATAGGGCTAGCTAACGAGTAGTGAGTAGGTGAGGGAGCGAGAGGCAAGAGGAGTGATGAAGAGAGATGAAGAGTGATGAGGAATGAAGATGAGTGATGAAGAGCGACGAGGAGGGATGAGGAGGGATGAGGAGGGATGAGGAGTGATGGGGAGAGATGAAGAGTGATGAGGAATGAAGATGAGTGATGAAGAGAGATGAGGAATGAAGATGAGTGGTGAGGAGGGATGAGGAGTGATGAAGAGAGGTGAACAATGAAGAACAATGAAGAGCGATGAGGAGGGATGAGGAGAGATGAAGAGTGAAGGTAAGTGATGAGGAAGGATGAGGAATGAAGATGAGTGATGAAGAGAGATGAAGAGTGATGAGGCATGAGGATGAATGATGATGAGCGATGAGGAGGGATGAGGAGGGATGAGGAATGATGAGGGATGAAGATGAGTGATGAAGAGAGATGAGGAATGAAGATGAGTGATGAAGAGCGATGAGGAGGGATGAGGAGTGATGAAGAGAGATGAAGAATGATGAGGAATGAAGATGATCAATGAAGAGTGATGAGGAGGGGTGAGGAGGGATGAAGAGTGAAGGTAAGTGATGAGGAAGGATGAGGAATGAAGATGAGTGATGAGGAGCTATGAGGAGGAAAGAGGAGTAATGAAGAGAGATGAAGAGTGATGAGGAATGAAGATGAATGATGAAGAGCGATGAGGAGGGATGAGAGATGAAGATGAATGATGAAGAGCGATGAGGAGGCATGAGGAGGGATGAAGAGTGAAGGTGAGTGATGAAGAAGGATGAAGAGTGATGAGGATGAGTGAGGATGAGGATGAGTGATGAGGAGGGATGAGGAGGGATGAGGAGTGATGAGGGATGAAGATGAGTGATGAAGAGAGATGAGGAATGAAGATGAGTGATGAAGAGCGATGAGGAGGGATGAGGAGTGATGAAGAGAGATGAAGAATGATGAGGAATGAAGATGATCAATGAAGAGTGATGAGGAGGGGTGAGGAGGGATGAAGAGTGAAGGTAAGTGATGAGGAAGGATGAGGAATGAAGATGAGTGATGAGGAGCTATGAGGAGGAAAGAGGAGTAATGAAGAGAGATGAAGAGTGATGAGGAATGAAGATGAATGATGAAGAGCGATGAGGAGGGATGAGAGATGAAGATGAATGATGAAGAGCGATGAAGAGCGATGAGGAGGGATGAGGAGGAATGAGGAGGGATGAGGAGTGATGAATAGAGATGAAGAATGATGAGAAATGAAGATGAGAGATGAAGAATGATGAGGAATGAAGATGAGTGATGAAGAGCGATGAGGAGGGGTGAGGAGGGATGAGGAGTGATGAAGAGAGATGAAGAGAGATGAGGGATGAAGATGACTGATGAAGAGCGATGAGGAGGGATGAAGAGGGATGAAGAGTGAAGGTGAGTGATGAAGAGAGATGAGGAGTGAAGATGAGTGATGATGAGGAGAGATGAAGAGATATGGGGAGTGATGATGAGTGTACTTACAAATTGAATTGTTTTGGGCTGATCGTAGTTATATTAGTTAGCACAGATGATACATTCGTCGTTAATATAATGATCATATAAGCTGAAAGAACAGAGGTAGCACCAGAACGAGGGATTGTCCAATAAATTCCGGATAACTGGGCGATTCAGATTGGTAATAATAAAGTGTGGTGGTCTGTTGAGTAGATTAGTTGGAATCCCGCATCCATGGCAATGTTGAGTGATAATGAAATGTGTCTCTTCCCATGGCCAGATCTGGTGATTTTCGTAGAAAAAGGCGAAGTCTTCGTAGTTAAGAAACCTGTCGATGTCGGCAAGAGTCCCCATGTTTGATGTAAAATGAATTGAGAAAGTAGATTGGCTATTAATTTGTTTATTTTAATGGGGAATAATTGCACTTTTTCCCCTTTCCTTTTCCTCCTCCTTTTCCTCCCTTTCTCCTTCCTTCCTCCCCCTCTCCTTCCTCTTTCTTACTCCCTTTATTACACTGGCACAGTTAACTATTAAAGTGAGTTTATAGTGCTGAGGGCAGGTGTGATCCTGATGCTAGTCGGCGAGTGACTGGTGCAGGAGTCAGTTAAATTTGGATTAAGTATAGGTAGGCAGGGGAGTGGTGGGGTCGAGATCGAGTAGATAAGTGAATGGTGTCGTGAGTGGGTGTGAAAGCGAGAGAGCGTAATAAAATGAGTGGGGTGGGGTATAAGGGAAATGAACGTGGGAGGGTGGGTGAGAGAGCGAATAGAGTATAGTAGGGGAGTAATTTTTAATGGGCGAGATGTGGGTATGTTATTTATTAAATGATTTGAGTTGGGAGATAATATAGTAAATGTGAGTATGAAAGGAATTTAGTGCGCGTTTGTTCTTGATGATTTCCATAAGATTGAATGGGTCAGGGATGGATGAGGCAATTGTGAGATGATTAAGTCTAGTGGTTTGGAATCTGGGGCAATGTATGATGAGATGTTGTAGTGTTTGTGTGGATGTGTTGTCGCAGGGGCAGGTGTTGTTGTCGGTGATTTTAAATCTAAATAGGTAATTTTTGTGGTACCCATGATTGGTGAGAAATTGGGTGATGGCAAAGAAAGGTCGAGCTAGAGAAAGGTAGAGGGTAAGATCCTGGTGTGTTGGGAGGAGAGTTTTAGTGTGAGTGGTGAGATTGTATAATTCTTCGGTTTTTTGAAGTGATATAGCTTTGTTTTTAAGTTTTATAAGGCTAATGGGGACCCTGTGATAATCTGGGGGTTTGTGCAAGTTAGCCGCCGCCTTGGCCGCAAGATCAGCCAGTTCGTTCCCCGCGATTCCAGTGTGTCCCCTGACCCAGGCGAAATGGATCTCTAGGCCAAGGGAGGATGCCTGGTGTATGTGTTTGTGTATAGTGGAGGCAAAATGGTTATGACTGTTGGGGTTGGAGAGTTCTTCGAGTCCGGATCTGCAGTCAGAGAAAATGTAGGATTTGGGGATGCGTTTGTCAATGATGAAAAGAAGGGATTTCGTGATGGCTAGCATCTCTGCTTGAAACACAGAGCAGCATTCGTGAAGTTTGAGTTTTTTGGTTACTACTTTTGCGTTGGGGTCAATGGCTACAAAGGCCGCACCAGTTTTGCTGTCGTGTTTGCTTCCGTCAGTGTAAATTTGCCACGCTCCGTCAAATTCAAAGCAGAGGTTGTCGAATTCAGTGGTGGAGGTAATTTCTAGAAATGAGATGCCTGTACGAAGAGAAGGGTGTAGGAGTAATGATGGGGGTGTAGGGAGCTCGATCTGTATGTCATTGGGGAAGAAACGAGTGGTTTGTGAAATCTTGGAAGTTTCGATGTCTGAGATTTCAAGAATCTTGTGTGGTAAGGGGGTGATTTGTGCAAGTGAGATTGAGGCAGCAGTGCTGTTGGTGCGGAAGCCTTGAATGATTTTTATAGCGAATAGACGTTGTAGTGAAATGAGTCGTTTGTACACTTGTTTAATTTTTAGCGCGTCTGACCAAATGCCAGAGGCGTAGCAGATGATAGGTTGAATGACCTGTAAGTAGATGGTCCTGACGTTGTCTGGGTGGACGCCCCAGGTAGGGCGTATGAAAGTGATAAGTTTATTGAAGAGTTTCTTTGATTTTTCAATAATAAATTCAGTATGTTTGATGAATTTAAGTTTGTGGTCTATGATGACTCCGAGGTATTTAATTTCATGTACAAATTTTGCTTTGTGGCCTTCAATTAGAATGTTGCATTTGGTGGATTTGTTGGTGAATGCTATGACTTGAGTTTTTTCCCTACCAAATTCAAGCTTGAATTCGTGTCCCCATTTGATGATTAGATCTAATGCAGAGTTAGTGTGTGATTCAATTATGTGAAGGTCTTTGGAGTGTACAATTAGCAAGATGTCGTCGGCGTATGCCTGTAGGTGGCAGCCATTGGGAAGTTTGGTGAGAATTAGGTGATCAAGGATGAGGTTCCATAGGGTAGGGCCACAGACGGAGCCTTGGATGCATCCTTTGGTCATGGGTTTTTTTACACTACAGTCAGCAAAATTTATTTGAACCAAGCGATTTTCTGTGTAGCTGAGGAGAATTTTGTATAGATTACTGGGGCAATTAATAGTCCTGAGTCTGTGGAAGACTGCTGGCCACCAGGCGTTATCAAAAGCTGCCTTGATATCTAAAGATACTGCGACGACATGTTCGCTATTGGTTTTGGCTGTGTTGATAATGTTAAGGGCCGATTGGATTGCATGGGTGGTAGAGGTTTGTGGCTTGAAGCCGAACTGTTGCGCACAGTTGTGTTTGTTGGAGTATATGTGATGAGTGAGCCTGTTGATGATGAGTTTTTCAAGGAGTTTACCGAAGACATTGATGAGACCAATAGGGCGGAAGCAGGAGGTGTCAGTGTATTCAGTTTTATTAGGTTTAGGAATGATCTTGGCGAATGCAGTTTTCCATGTTTTGGGGAAGTAAGTGAGTTCAAGGCATCTATTCATGATGCCAGTGATAATGGAGGGATGGCTTGTGGCGAATTGTAGACAAATATCCGAGGTTAGATGGTCCGGGCCTGGGGCTTTGTTTGGGTTCATAGACTTGAGACATTCGAGGATTTCGATGTGTGTGAAGGGAGGATCGGTAGGTGTATGAATGGGTTGCGTAATGAGGGAGCGGAAGGAGAGTTGTTGAGTTGTAGTGTCCGGAGTGTCGTCGGGGAAGAATTTATCAATGAGTGCCTGGGCGGTGTCTAGTGAGTTTGTGGTGAATGTGCCGTCGTCTTTCTTGAGAGTGGCTGGGGGTTGTGTAATGGGTTTGGTTTTGATTATGCGATTAGTGATGGACCAGACGTCTTCTTTTTTTTGTTTGTTGCAGAATTCCATGAAGTTTTCAGTGGAATATTTGCAAATTGCATTGGAGTATTCAAGTTTGAGTTCAAGTCTTTCAGCTAAAATTGAGTCAAGTGGAAGATGTCGGCGTTTGAGTTTATATAGTGTGTGGTGATTTTTAATAACTTTGGTTTTTAGAGATTCCAGATGATCATTCCACCAGGGAGCTCTAGTGGGGAGGCCTTTGGCCCTAGGAAGGACTTTATCGCAGGCTTGTTGGATGGAGTGGGTAATTTTGTAGACAAAGTTTTCGAGTTCGGATGTGGTGAGGTGGTTAGTATGAGTGTCAATGGGAAGTCGGTGGTTGATCTCATTAGTGAGTCTGTTGCTGATACGTGCCCAGTTGATGTTGGTCGTTTGATATCTGAAGGTGGTGAGTTTTTTGTTTTTTAGAGGTAGGATTTTGCCAGTGTTGAGGTTAAATAGAATTGCGTTATGGTCAGAGGACGGGCAGATACTTAGGTCAACGTTCCAATCACATATGAATGAGGTGCTAGAGTTGCTGATAAGTGAAAGATCAATAATGGAGTCTCTGGGTTTCTGATGGGTGACAGTTTCAAATGTGGGGGTGTTTCCTGAGTTGAAGATAGTTAGGTTACTGGAGATGATGAAGTCGAAAACCCGGTTGCCGCGTTTATTGTTACGTATTGAGCCCCATGAGGTATGCCAGCCATTAAAATCACCGCAGATAATGTGGGTAGAGCCGGAGGTTTTTTGTAAGAAAAATTCGAGTTTGTTGAGGGAGTTGCATTTGTCTTTTTTGGGAGGTATATATGCAGAAATGAGAAAGAGTTTTTTGCCATTTTTGCAGCAGACCTGTACGATACATAGGTGATTATCAGAGTGTTCACTGTTAGCGATAGTGCTGAAGATATTTTTCTTGATAAGAATTGCCGCTTTAGTGGGGAGGTTGGGTGATGCTGTGCTGGGTGGAAATTGGTAGCAGTGATACCCAGGTATTCCCTTGCAAAGGCCAGTTTTGTCAGTGTGAGGTTCATTTATGAATATAATGTCATTTTTGTTGATGGAAAGGTGTACTGAGAGTTCTTGAGTGGCGTTTTTGCTACGGCCTAAGTTAATTTGTATACAGCTGAAAACGGGGGTGAGTGGAGTTGTGAGGTGGTGGCCATTTAGAGTCGGGGGTTGAGTGCCGATTGTAATGGGGTGAGCAATTATGTAATGTTACAAAGGTTATACTTACCAATGGAGATTTGCGAGAGTCCTGTGCCCGGGTGCGGTGTGAAGTTGATGGAAGTAGAATACGTATTGAGAGAGGGAAGTTTATGGAATTAGGGGAGTGAAGTGATTCGCGGCGAGAAGTGGAGGTGGATAATGAGGGGAGATGAGGATTGATGAAGAGTGATGAGGATGATGAAGAGAGAAGGTGAGTGATGAAGAGCGATGAGGAGGGATGAGGAGTGATGAGATGAAGAGTGGAGAGGAATGAAGATGAAATATGAAGAATGATGAGGAGAGATGAGGAGTGATGAGGAATGAAGATGAGTGATGAAGAATGATGAGGAGAGATGAGGAGTGATGAAGAGAGATGAAGAGTGATGAGGAATGAAGATGAGTGATGAAGAATGATGAGGACGGAAG